>JBDPZO010000099.1:0-14075 GCA_039877585.1 Heterodera filipjevi | reverse complement strand
GTGGAGGTCATGTGCACAAACTGTTGTTCATGTGGCACAAAACAGGTGCTAAGTTGCAGTATGGAAGTCCCTCCCTGTGTAGTAACACGCGGTGCCGCAGCACGTCTTCTTTCCACTGTTCGCCTGCTCAATCACCGCGTCCGACTCCCAAAAAACCATCTCCACTTTCGGCTCGTCCATCGTCTAAACGACGCATGTCTTTCAGATACAAAAAATGTTTGCCCGCCAAAAACCTCAAACTCTGCAAGTGTCTCCAGCACTTGTGCCTCCGTCCGAAAGACCTCCCTCTGTCAGCAAATCCCACAGCTGGAACTGCAATCGTTTCGGCACCATACCCTTCAGCTGTGGCGAAGAAAAACAAAAAGATTTAGCATCTTATTAATTATGAACATTTTACCTCCCATCTGCTGGCCTTCAGGTAACCGAAACCCGGTTTGCATTCCCGGTCGGAGGCCATCCAGTAGTCGCTGCGTGCATGATCGGATCGGTGATCCCATTTCGCTCTGCCCGTCCAAGGCGCTCGGCCTGATGTCCCAAGATGGTCCTGTGCTGATGGAACTGTTGTACCCAGGTGCTGAAATCCGCCCGTAGCATGTGCAGTTGGTTTTCAATTGTTGGTAGCCCTTCAGTCTCGAGTTGCTGAAAAATTGTAACCCACTTTTGATCACATGCTCTCCACAATGTGAGGGCTTACCTCTATGTGCTTTATTTGAGCCGGAATCAAGCGGTCTTCGAGCTCGTCGGTGAAGACGTGGTTGCAGGTAGGGTCCTGGCATGTGCTGTCGTGGGTAATGAACCCTTCCAGGTTGTGCATGTACATGCGGTTTTCCTCCTCGCGCTTTGCCTTGTGCGCCGCCTTTAGAGCGAGCGCAGCCTTAAGAATTGCATTGCGTGTCAAAAGATGGCAAGGCAAAAGCAACTCTCGTTTGGGGCCCCTGGGTATCCATTCAGGTCGGAGGGCGGGCCAAAACCGCAGGGGAATTTCCGGTTTCATTCCGCAAACCGGCAGCGCATAGCCAATGTCCACTTTCCACGCGGCCGATTTTTGGCAGATCGTAGAGCCGTTCAGTGCCTGCGTTCAGTTTCACTACCTAATAATATTGTCGTTTTGGGGTGAAATGTCATTGCCCCACCATGGTCAAACAATTTATTTGGAATTTAAATTATAATCTTTTAAACGTTCTAAAATATGCTCAGCAGCGATTGATCAACTAAAGAATTAGGTCAGGATTCCGTTCATAATGTTTCATTTTACTATGGTAAGACATTGCGTACGGGTGTGGTATTTCACTAAGAAATTGACTATTTTTGGAAAATTCCATAACCCTACCCCTCGTCTGACCATTGTATTATGGCAAAAAAGAAACGTCTTTTTATTCAGTTTACACTCCTGAACAAACGCTGCTGAGCGGGTGACCCCGGCTCCAGGTAATGCCGCAGATAGGCGCTGGCTATAAAATTTGTTAATTTATTCAACATTGCTTTTGGTTTTCAAAAAAAAAAAAAATTTAATTTTTGCGGCCATACATAATAGTACATGTAAATTTTAACAACTTTTCTTAATATTTTAGTCGTTTTAGAGCTGTTTTTTTAGTTATTTTTTTCTTAACAATATAAGTCACTGATTTAAGAGGTTTAGCACAAAATTGTGTGAATTTGAATATTTAAAAATAACAATTGAAATGGGAAATGGGTTTGTTGGAAAAAAATAAAATATATTTTGTCTCGCTGCGGTATTGAACTCTCTCTATTTTTTTGTTGGTAACAAGAAGCACAACCAACTGATTTCGGGTTCGATTCGGTTAAACCAACGAGGCCTACCCTAGAAACTAACAAAATTAAATTAAATATATTTATATTTTTTTACTTAAATATTGCTTAAAAACAAATATTCTTTTTAAAAAAGGGGTCAAACATAATGTTTTCAAACAATTTCAAAAGATTCTTTAATTTTTTCAATTTTTTAGTTTGAGATAAAAAAAGAAATTATTATTATTTTTTTAATTTTTTCGACATTTTCTTTAATACTTTGAAATTTTTCAATAAATGCCTAAATGGTAATTGCTTATTATTTCTAATTATATCTGTTAACATGGAACGAATTTCTCACAAAGAATAGTCAATAATTTATATGAATTTTCTTACCGCAGAACAATTATAATATTTATAATGAGACAACCATTTTAATTAAAAAAAACTTAAACATAATCAAATTTAATTTATTTAAAAGACATTAATATAATAATAATGAATTTGAAAATAATTGAATATCTATTGTAAAATCATCAAATGCAAAAATTAGCATATAAAAAATTGAAATACGAAGGATAATAAATTAATTTGTTACCATTTAAAAAAAAAGCAATAAAAAAAAAAAGAAAACTTCCCATGGTTGTAGGAATCTATTTTTTTTTTTTTGCTTATTATTATTCTAGTAAGATTTTAGAATGCATAAAATTTCAAAAAAAGCCCATTGTGATGGATTTAAAGGAAATTTAACTGATACCAAGTTTAAAGAATTTGGTTGATTAAAAAAAAAAATTATATCCATTCCATTAAAAATTACAGAGAAACATATAACAGTTTGTAAAAAAGATGAAAATTTGCAAATGAAAAGAAAATAAAAAAAAAATATTAAAACAAACACTGAATAATGCAAGTAAATATATAAAATACGAAATAAATACCTAATATATAATCATGTTTCATAGAACTAAGGAACTACTAATTAACAATTAACTCCACTATACAATATAATCAATTTTAATTAAAAAAAATTCTTCTTCAAAATTCGCAATTGCCTAAAAAATAATTAAAACGAATTTTTTTCATGATAACCCATCACAAAGCAGCACTTTACAAGATAAAAACTAGAGACCGGACGGGAACGGGGCCCCGGCGGTGGTTTCCCGGGGGGCCCGTTCCGGTTCCCGAGGTTTTATGGAAATTACCGGGAACGGGGGCCCCGGCAAAACGGGGATTTTGCACACGTTCCCCGTTCCAGGGTCATTGTCGACCCCGTTCCCATTCCCGGTCAATTGGAACGGGGGAAAACGGCACGGGGAAAATGGTTAAATTTTCCCATTGATTCAACCTGATTTTTGAAAAAACCCTAAAAAAAAAAAAAAAAAGCATTTTTTTGCCTGATTATTATCAAAATACACTCAAATTTCAAAATTTTCACCGGCGGCGCCTATCGGCACCGCCGGCCATAGCCCTTTAAATGACATTTTATTTCCGGTATTAAAATAATAAACAACAGTATTAAAGGCATAAACAAACACCCACCTTTCATGATAAAAACTTAAAATAAGGATTAAATCAAAATTAAATAAAATGATTTAATAAAAAGTTTAAAATTTAACAGTGCGAAGGATACTACTGCCTCAGGTTGTGGTAAAAAATAATGCGGGACATTACATTAATAAAAATTATAAAAAACCATGTTTAATAATTATTGTTTAAATTACCAAAGTACAAATACATATTAATATATATATATATTTCGAAACTTGTTAGTTTATTTTTAAATCTTTATTTTTCATTAAAAATTGCAGATAAACACTTCTTTTTTCATAATTAATTTTTAATTTGATGATTAGCCATGATCCCAATTAAAGCACCAGAAAAAGCAAAATCGGAGAAAAACAAAATGCGAGAGTAATTTAAATACCAAAAATAAATAGAAAATCTTATTAATTGCTTAAACTAATATTAAGATACAAAAAAAAAAAGGAATTCAAAATTGACAAGTAATTTTTTTTTTTTGAATTTAGTCTTTCCTATAAAGAATTAAAAGGCGGCGATATGAGTTTTAATAAAATAGAACAAAAATGAAAAATTTGAATTAACAAACAGCTCAATCGAAATTCAACAACACCATGGAAATAGATTCAACTTTAATTGTGTATCCAAAGTTATAACTGTCTTTGTTTTTATTTAAATTTTTATTACATTTAAATGTATTTTAAGTAAACAAGAAAAGATAGTTATTATTTTAAATTTGTAAATGATTATAAAAAAAAAAAAAATTTTATTTAAGAGACTGGCGAAAAAATAAATTTTAAATCTTTTTAATATGTTATAATCCTCTATGTACTCTTCTTTAAAAATATTTATTTGATTTATTATCGATAATTTTGTTATATTTATTATCGGCCACTTAATCTTCCGGAAAACTTAAAAATATTTATTTTTTAGATTTCGTCTTTTTTTGTCGGGTATTATTATTTTTAAAAGAATGTAACATAATATTTTTATATCTGACCAGACTTTATGCTTCAAATATTTGTTTTTTATATTTTTGCAAATTTTAATTAATGTTTTTATAAGTAAATAATTTATTTATTATTATATTAAAATTTTAATATCTTTCTAATTACTTTTGGTGTCAATTCCTAATTAATGGTTTTTTTCTTATGGGTGATTATTTCTTTTTTTTATATGTAAAAGTTATCTTAATTTTTGAATGTCTTCTCCTTCATCTTATTAGTTTAAAATAATTTTCAAAATTAGTTTGCTTATAATTTAAATTATATATCAATGAATAACATTTAGGCATCCCCTAAGATTCTTTGATTAATATTTTTTAAATTTAATTTTTCTTATTAGCTCGAAAACTACACAGATGTATTTTTTTGCGTGAAGAGGGATACTCAATCAATTAACAACGTTAAATGATTTTAAGCTCCTTTTTATTTAAGGTTAATTATTTATCGTTTTTATAATAATGATTGAAATACGTTTTTATAGACCTAATGCGTTAATGTTTAAAAAACAATGCTTTTTTCTCATTAACTCTTACAAAAAAATTTGATGTGAAAAAAAATATAGGATGACTTTCTCAGAAAATTCTTTTACCGTTTTACTTATGAAATTAATTTGAAATATATAAAATATAAAGTAAAAAAATAAAAAAAAACTAATATAAAATTGATCTACACCAAATAAATATGCCTAGTTTAATTTAATAAAAAAACACAAATATAAGCAAACCGTTATCTCAAACTTCGAATTTTTTTAGGGCCTGCACAATTTAAAGCTTTGTAAATTCAAATGTCGGCAATTATTAATCAGAACTTATACTTAAAATTATATGAGACGCAAAAAAAACTTTTTCTCGAATTAAACACGTTATTCGAATTGAACAAAAATTTCTAAAAATTAATTTACAATATATATATATATATATATATTAATGAAATTCGAAAAGAATTTTTAAGCGTGATTTAAATATTATTTATTTCTAACATTATATTTTTTTACAATATATTAAATGAAACTTTTGAAACAAAAAATAAAATTTAAAAAAATATATTCAATATTAATACTTTTGCATAAGAATAATTTAAAATTGAAATACCAAACAAATCTTTAATTAAAAACAAAAATTAGAAATTTTTAATTGTTAATCATTGCTTAGCTCAGAAAAATTGTTTAATTTTTTATCATGCCAAAACGTGCGTGTTTTCTTTTGCTTCTGAATTCAATGTTTTATTTTTTTTTTCTACATTAACTTCATAAAATATTGAATTTATTTAAAAAATCATCATAAAATTCTAATTATTTTAACATTTAACTCACAATAATCCGTGGCGCGACATTTGAGGATTTGACAAATGAGAACCCGACACTTGAGGGCACTGACTTTTGGGACCCGAACATGAGGATACCGACTTTTGTGGATATGCCGACTTTTGAACATCCGCCATTTGAAGACCCGATTTTTGAGGATACAGTGCTAATAAAAAAATAAAATTTTTATGCAAATCTTTTCAAAAGCCGATGTATATTAACCCTTTCCCATGGGCCGTCGTGCTCGGAAAGGTTTTTAGTCATCGTTTAGTCATTTCAGTTTTCAATTCCAGGCCTTTGTTTTACGTAGGTTGCAATTTTCTTTTATTGGTATTGGCGAAATGATTATTTTTTCACAGCTAAAAAGCCACTCTTTCTTAACCAATTACAAATAGTTTTTGACCAACTACTTCATTTTTTTAATTGTGGATGTGTTGAAAACTAGCTAAGTTAACCCATTTTTAAAAATATTTTTTCAATGACGAACTGGTCTGACACTCTTTCAATTTTTTTAATTTCGAATTAGGTTTAAATGCTTATGTTCGCTACGGTGAACATTTTTTAATCTGCTTTTGTACCGTTCATTTTGGCCAAGTCTATGGATGACTGGCAATTGATAAGTTTTGCCATTATTATAAAACCAATGCAGCTGCTTTTTAATTTAGCCAAAAAAATTAACTAATTTATAAGAATAGAAAATATTCTTGATTATTGTTTTAATGCAATTTACTTTTATAAAACTTAAATTTTTAAAGTTTCTACATATATATCTATATTATGATAGATTATTTTGAAGAATTTCATATAGTTTTTTATTTTTTACATATTAATAATATTCTCATAAATTTTTTTCTAAGCACATCAATCTCCAAGCAAAATTACGTCTGCCACGAACAACACTTTGCTTAGGCTGATACTTTTATATTAATTGAGTAAAATCATTTAAATTAAGTTTTTATTGCGGGTGCATTTAGTTATTATATATAAATAAGTTTGAAAAAATAAAGAAAGAATTCACCTTATCTTTTTTTTCAGGAAATTTCATATTTTATATAAATAAAATAAAAAAAGTTTAATTAAAGAGTGTTTAAAAAATTTGAGGTATGGAATAATTATAATACTCTGCTTGGGTTTTAAACTAAGATATAATAATTAGTCGTTATTTTTTTCATCATTAATTTGAGTTTAATCTTTTATCATTTATTTTATTCGTTTGTTAAAAAACACTTAATATATTTAATACTGTTTTTATGCATTTTAATATTTTTTTCACCCAAAAATGATTTGAACTCCTTTTGTGTGTTCATATGGGAAAAGTTATAACTACTCAAAATTTTGTATTCCAAATAACTTAAATCTTTACCATTTTGGCACAAATCGTTAACTAATGGGTTATTAATATTCAAAAATTTTCCCAGCGGCGCCTATCGGCACCGCCGTAACCCATTTGCCTATTAGGTTTTTCTGAAAATCGATCACAAAAAATTAGTCATTTTCTGCGCAAAATTTTTTATTAAATTGGTCATTTTTACTGATTTCTTTTTTTTTTCCCTTTGCTTTCATAATAATATCTATTTTGTATATTTTTAATTAATCTTCTTTATGCCCACGTCTTTTTGCCCAAAAATTTTTAAAACGCTAAATGACGCGCAACCCTGGTTCTGACCGAAAAATAAAAAAAATATCTAATGAATGTTAAATGCTTTTTAAGAACCGATCCCCCGGTTTTTCTGGTAGACCGGGGTTCGGACCTCCGATTTTCCGTTTGGATTTTGGACCAATACTCCGGGTTTCTTTCTTGATTCGGTTAACCGACCGATATCAACAAACAAAATCTTAAATATGTTAAAAAATTAATAAATCTACAAGAATTTTAAATAGATATTATTATTTTTCTTAATTTTTTATTTCAAATTTTTTTTTATTAATTCGTAAATTGTATTGCTTTTGTTGTATTGTATTTTTTCACAGTTTTTTTCTCACATAAAATTAACAATCATAATTGTCAATATAGCATGAAGATTTTGGACTAAAAATTGGGTTTTTTAGTTCAAGTTTCATGGCGTGGCGAATTTAACGAACGACGTTGCATTGTAAGAAATCATAAAATAATTTTAAAAACTGCGGATTTTTTTCCTCGGCTTATACATAACGTACAGATTTGAATAAATAATTTTATTATTTCCAATTGGGTTTAAATTTTTTTGACGATATTTAACAATTTCCCTTTCATTTCAAAATATTTTTTAATTGGTTTAGTTGTTTTTGTACTCTTAAATATATATATATATATATTTTTTTTGAATTAATAGTCATATAAATTAAGTTATTATTTAGCTTTTATTTTCCATGTACTCTCTCCAAACCCGAAATCTTCCTGCCCAGTGAATAACCAATATTTAATCAAAATTCAATTTTTTAATTATGTTTTTATATATTGGCAAATGGATTATAATTCGCATTTTTGTTGATTTTTAGTTTCTTTAGAATTTTGGAATTAAATAAAAATAAATTGCGAAATTTAAATTGTTGTACTAAAGTAAAATTATTAACATTAAACATTATTTTATGTTAAAATAATTAATTTAGGCGTATTTGAAATTTTTAATTTACCTATTATCTTTTTTTATTTCTTACTGTATTTCAAGTGAGTGAATCCCATACAGTTTATTTTTGTTCCATGTCTAACTTAAAAAAATGAAGTAAAATAAATTGATTGAAAATTTTACTTTTTATTTTATTATTATTTTTTTTTTTTTTTTATTGACATAATTCTTTTTTTAGTTACAAAATCTCCTTTTGTATATTTTTTATATTATAAGAAATCTTGTTTCTTTTTATTTGCATTAAAAATCGAGTTTATGCTAAGGTTGGCCGGCGGTGCCGATAGGCGCCGCTGGGAAAATTTTTGAGAAAGTGAATAAAAGTTATAGAGAAAAATTGTGTAAAAAACGGTCAATTTTTGACATTTTTTAGTTAGGAGAATGAAGAATAAATCCTAAAATTTGGCATTTTGTATGAGAAATTCACAAAGTAAAAATAGGGGCAAAATGGGGGCATGACCATCAAAATGGGAGCAAATGCCCCCAAAAGGGGGTAAAAAGGCATCCCTGAATATGGGTTATTAAAAATATTGCGTTTAGAGTTTTTTTTGGTAAGAAAATATACAGTGAAAAATTTTCGGTTTTTTTTCGTTTCGTCCGGAAAAATTTTTCGTTTTCGTTCGTTTTCGATTCGATTTTTAAAATTTATTTTTTCGTTTTCGTTTCGTGTTTCGTTCAGAAAGAATTTTTTCGTTTTGTTTTTGTTTCGAGAAATTTTTTTTGAGATTTTAGTGCAGCCCTGCATTGAATCGCTCAAATTAATTTCTGAATTTTATATATTTTGGCTATTTTTTTAAAAAAAAGGCTTTGTTTAGGTAAGTATAGTGATAAACTTTAGAAAAGACTTTGTAATTTAAAATTAATTTTTAACAAATGGTTAAATTAATTATATTAGTTTTTACGTTAATTTTTTATAATATGATTTTTATTTTATGCTTAATTTACTTTAATAAATATTTTTTAAAGTTTCACATTATACATATTGTATTTAATTATTTTCCATATAATTTTTTCTATTCATAATTTAATTAATTTTTTTATTTAATGTTTGCCAATATTTTTTCTTTTTTTTTTTGTGGTTTTGAATTTAAGTTCGAATTTTCAAATTTATGATTTATACTGAAGAATGTTTATAAGGACAAATACTTTTATTTTAAATTTTATTAGAAAATTATATATATTTTACTAAGTCTTTTTTATGGTTTCAAATATTTGATAACTTATATAAATATTAGTTAATGTGACCATATCTTACCCTAAAATTTATTGGTTTGTTTTTTGGATGTATGGGGTTTTTTTTTTTTTGTAAATTATATTTTATTCAAATTAAGCGTTCTCGACTAGGAGATGATGCTTTCTTCTTCTGGGCCTTTCGGAGTTTTAATTTTTTTCTTCTAAAAATTGTCATAAATTTTTATAGAATTAAGCAAATAAGTATTCACAAATTGTCATTACTGTTAATAGCTAATAAATCCATAACTTGATAGAATTTTAGGCATTAAATAACTTGTTAAGTGTGTTTTATTCTTATTATGTTCCAAAACTATCATCTCTTATGGCGAGATCGTACTTGCTGTAATCTGCAAGGTTAATTTATTTAAAGATACTTGAGGTCAAAATTTATAAATTGAAAACTTTTGCGATAATTTCATTTATTTTCATTTTAAAAATAAGTTTTTGTCTTATCTATCCTTTTGTCTTTTCTATTAGTATAATTGGTTTTTTCTAGTTATATACGTTATATAGGTTTCGAGTTTCGCTTCAAAAACTAATATCTGACTATGGGGAACCAGGGGGGCTCTAAAAGTTGTGCATTAGTCTTACAACTTTTTGAGGAGAATTCAGGAAAACTATAGATTTTTTTTTGCGCCGGCCATTTCAGCGCCAGCAACCGAGTTGCGGGTCACTTTAGCAGTCTTTGTTCTACGAAAATTTTTCCTTTTGCTCTGAGCGCTTAGCAGACCCCAAAAGGCACACCCCCCAACTGTGCCCTAAAACATTGCCAGCTAACTTTTTTTGATCACGCTTAAATTGCGCCCTGGAAAAATGGCAACGCAACTTGCGTTTTTTCGGGACGTCTGAGTGTATTCGCCATAACTGTCTGGCGCTAACTGATAGAAAGATGAAGTTAATAGGCGCAATGTAGAGCTTCAAGAGCTCGATTTGTGTGATAAAAAATTTTCGAAAAATTTCCTAAAATTTCCGAGTTAGGGGGGGTTACAGGTTTTGCACATTTTCGTCGGTATGAATTTTTAACGATTTTTTAAAAATATACGGAGACCACTTTCAAGCATCCATTTTTGATGGGCTATCGTTTAAAAATAATTTTGGAAATTTTTTATTTTTTCAAAAAAATTTTTAGGGGTAGGCGGACAGTTCAGTCCCGGGGCTATAGCTTCGCCAGGAGCTGCCTGGAGTTGAAATTTTTTTTGGCTATATTTGGTAGAGCATTTCGCGGGCTATCGAATGATGTATAATAGGTTTGAAAATTTTCAGAAATTTCGAGCTAGGCCCCCTAAGAAATTTTCACATACCTTCAAAGGGGCCAAAAAAATTTCAAAAAATATTTTTATGGGCCTATTTTATGCGCTGATCACGAATATTAACTCTATTTTTTGGTTTAAAAAATTTTGGAGGTTGGAAAAAAATTTTGAAAAATTGCCCATTTTTTTGGCCTCGGAATTTGGTGATTTATTTAAAAAATCCATAACTTAATTGGATTTGGGTCAATTTTTTATAAAATAAAGTGTTAAAAATGCAGAAAATATGGCGGATTTTATACCAATTCATTTGGAGTTCCAATTATTGAGTACAAAAAAAGTTAGGTCCGAATTTCTGAAAATTTTTGAATTTTCAGAAAAAAATTCATAACTTTTTCAGAATTAAAATTTACAAAATTTCTTTCCATATAAAAATTTCTATTTTTTAACTCTATAGAATTGTCCTTTCGACCCACCTTCTATCTCTTTCTTTAAAAAAGTTAGAGCCCAAAAACTGCTTTTGGAAATCCGGACCATAGGGGTACCCTTTTGAAAATTTTTTCAAAAAATTTTTACCCAAAATTTTTCGAAAACTATTTTTCTAAGTCTATTTGGGGCGCTGATCACGAATATCTAATCTGATTTTAGATTTGACACCGTTAAGGCCTCTGAATCCTTGCGTAATGTAGGATTCTGGGGTGGGGCAGGGGGGAGGGGGGCGGGGGAGGTTCAGCTCACCACACTCAAATGTTTTTTATTGTTTTTTTTTCTTTTAGAATAATTAATAAATTAATAAATTAAGTTTGCCAAATTTTTTGATAAAATATAATTTAAAGAATTATTTTTTTAATTTATTATAATAAAAAATATAATATGTAATTTATTCCTATCTTTTTAAATAAAATTAATAAAACAAGAACCAATATTTTAAATAATTTTTTTATTGTTTATGCTTTTTTCTTTTGATATATTTTTTAAATTTAATGAATAATTTTGTTCCTAAACATTGGACACTCTCAGCCACCCCTAATCATTGGTACACTCTCCGTCCCTAATCAATCCCTAATCATTGGAACACTCTCAGCCCCCTAATCATTGGATCACTCTCATTCCCTAATCATTGAAACACTCCTCCGGCTCTAATCATTGGACACACTCTCTTCCCTAATCATTGGAACCTCTCACCTAATCATTGGAACACTTTTAATCCCTGAGCATTGGAACACTTTCAGTCCCTATCCGTTGGAACACTCTCTTTCCCTAATCATTGGAACACTTTCAGTCACTATCCGTTGGAACACTCTCTTTCCTAATCATTGGAACACTTTCCGCCCAACGTTTTTGATCGGACCTAGGTAGCGAAGCTCCCGGATAAGACGCGAAGCGCTTTGAATACAGTAACACGCATGCACATAGGCGCTAGTATTTCTTATAGCAAAATAGCGTTCCCCAAAATTTACGCCTTTTCCTTAATACCAGTTTGGGACCGGTGCTAGGATCCGTAAGAAAAGAAAAGTGCAAGTCGAAAAAAGAAAAGTGCAAAATGGGCGAAAAAGAAAAGTGCAAGATGGAATAATAATAAATTAGAAAATTAATTGAAAATGAATGTTTTATACAAAAGGACTACTTTTAATTACAAATAATAGCCAACAAAAATAATTTATTGCATGAAGAAAAAATCAAAATAAATTCACACAACCATAATTGAATTTGCTCTAGATTCACCTCAAAAAGTGCAAATAAAAAAGATTATTTTAAATAAAAATAATTGACTAATAAAAACTAGCCGTTATTGTATGCTTTCACAAGTTCCATTGCCTTTGCTAGTTTGTATAAATCTTCAAATCCAGATTATCGCTTAACGAGTTGTTTATAATAATCAGAACAAAAACCCAAATAATATTCAGTGTTAAATAAAAAGTAAAAAAGAAAAATTTTTTATTAAGTGCACCTTTTGGGAATTTTATATTAGCTACGAAATAAGTTATTCATAAATAACAAAATTGGCCTGAAAGATACGTTTATATATTAAATATTTTTTTGATTTTAATTTTATTATTATTCCATCTTGCACTTTTCTTTTTTCGCCCACACTTGCACTTTTCTTTTTTTCGCCCACACTTGCACTTTTCTTTTTTTCGACTTGCACTTTTCTTTTTTCGTCTCAGCACGGTTTGGACCTGATACCCGGAACCGGACTCGGTTGTAAAATTTGGGCCCGGCATTTATGGAACAGGGATGGCAGCCGATCTCTGATTTAAAAATCGGAATTCCGATGCCCAAAATTTTTTCGGAAATCGGAATTTCGGTTCAAGCATGAATCGAAAAATAAGCATATATTATCAATTAACAAAAAAAAAATCATCTCACCATGGGTGTAAAAAAAATTTCAAAGGGACGAGGCGGGCCGGTGGTGCCGATAGGCGCCGCCGGGGGAATTTTTCAAAATCTGAGGGTATTTTGTTAAACAGATTTTGAATAAAAATGACCAATTTTTGAGGATTATTGAGATAAACTTTGAGAAAATCTATGTGAATGAGGGTCCGGCGGTGCAGACAGGCGCCACCGAAATTTAAAAAAAATTTTTGATAGATTGTTAACTGATTTGCCGGTTTTGGGAGGCTAATAGAGCCAATCAAAAGCTATCGTTTGATACCAAGATTGTTAAATTTAGTTGCTTTTGTGAAAAGTTATGGCGAATTATATTTGGGAAATCTGTAAAAATAGGCGGATTTACGAAACGACCCAGCACCCAAAAAATAGCTCTAATATGCTTTAATAACGCAAAAATGACGAAATATGCATTTATTCACGAGAAGGCCTAAAATATTTTTATATGCTCCAAAAAGTTGCTCCAAATCAAAAACAAAAATTTTGAGCCCCTTTCTTCATAGAAGATGCAGAGAAAAATATGCAAAAGCATACAACTTTTCTCCCGAATCATTACTTCTTAAACTCAAAAAATTTAAATTTGTAATTTGTTGGCTTGGTGTTTCCTCCTATTCCTGCCTTTTCTTAAATGCAGAATTCAGATCCTCCACTAAATGGACAAAGTTTAAACATTCGTATGGGCCAAAAAAAGTCTTTGTATTACTGGGGCCCACTGGCTGGGACAAACTGACCTGACCGCTAGGGGCGCCGCCAGTATCCACCCCTTGTCTTCTATTTTTTTTATATATCCCCAAGACAGGCCCCAAAAAGTCAGAAAATAGTCAGGCCTTTTTAGCAATTTTTTTCCCGGCATCGTTTCAGCCGGCGACTTTTTGTTCTGCTCCCAACAGAGCGGTAGATCTTTGAAAGAAAAACAAATTTTTTTTTTAAATTTCTAACCTCCCTTATCCCCCTCCTAATGTGATGAAGGGATGGGTGATCCTGCAACAGTTGGACCGCCAGGCGCGGTTGTACATGACGCAATTGG
>JBDPZO010000098.1:0-22732 GCA_039877585.1 Heterodera filipjevi | reverse complement strand
GTGGCGCTTTTTTCCTTATTTTCTCTCCCCTCTACAAAAAAATCTTAACTTTTTTCCCTGGTGCACCAGAAATGCCGGAGGGAGGAGAGACCCAAGTTCCCTAACATCTTTTTACCAGAAAAACCAACAAAAATCTCGCAAAAAAAAAAAATTAATAAATTTGGCGAAAAATGAGCTTTCCTTTTCTATGAGGATCCTATAGTTAGTGGGAACTATTTTCCTAAAAATTTTTTTATGAATATTATTAACTGGTGTAAAAGTGCGGTGGGGTTCATTTTGGTGCGGCGTTTTGGTGCGAGAATGTTTAGACGTCTACTTTTTTCTTTAGTTAATTCATTTCACAAAATTGGTAGCATTCGAGCTATATATGCTTAGAAGATAGTAGAAGCATTTATTAGCGATTACATTACGCAAAGTACAACTAAAACAAACTCAAAAATCTGAATTTCTGTAAATTTTTATTCTTACTTTTTTTAATTGTAAATTTTTTTGTTTTTAAGCTCATTTATAGAGTTCGTAGGACCTTTCGAATGATACCAATTTTGTGAATTTAATTCACTAAGAAAAAGGTATGACTTATTAAACCACTCTCGCCACAAAATGACCCGTTCGGTAAAAGTGAACCCTTTGATTTTTTTATAAAAAGGAATTGTACAAAATCATTATGTGCTAGAGAGGTTCGGACCGAAAAAACATTTAAGTCCGATCAACAAAAAAACAAGCCAGTATCATGTTTTCGGATTACTCCGAAATTTCCCTGAATTTGAAATTTTTTTAACTCTGTTTTTTTCGTTGTTTCACTGTGCCAGACTTTCGATCCAAAACCGTACTCGGACAACTTTGGGACGAACTGATTGAACGCAATCGCCATGCCAACGCGGCATGGACACTGCAGACAAAGCGCACCAATCGTGTGGATTCACGGATATTTGCTGTATCGTGTGCAGACATTTCAACTGTACATGGCGGAATGGCGAGACGTGGACGAAAGCTTGCATCGGTTCCTATTGTGATCACAAAGAATCGTCAAATCGTCAAAAACCACAAGGAATATTTTGAGAGGCCGCAAAAGTCGCATTAACAATAATGCCCGATGAGTAATTTCCGAGGCTCGAGAAGGCAAAAAACGAAATTGGGTTGTTGAAGTTTGCATAAAAAATTTACATTATTGGACATCATAAAATTTATTTTGAAAAACTCTATGTGAAATTAAATCTGAGGTGTTATGAATTGACAAAATGATGATCCCTTGGGGCATTAATATAATAATGAATCAACCAAAATCTCTGATTATCCCATAACGAAATCGTAATCGTACCGTGATAATCGTGTTTTGGGCGGTATCGTCTAAATCGTAGTCGTATTTTGGCACGATTTTACATGATTAATACACCCGAAAATGTTTCTTTGGAAGTCAATTGGGTAGCCAACAAAATAATTTTTGAAAAATTGTTTCAGGAACTTTCCGGCTCGCACCTCTGGACACTCATCCTTTTGTCTTTTCAAATTTTGACCCATATTTACATTTTTTAGAGAAAATCTGTTATAAGGGGCCATATTTTCAAGATTTTCCCCAGGTGGCGCCTATCGGCACCAGGTGTGACGCGGACGAAAAATCCGCGTTCGCAGACCGCGTAATCGCGGTTGTTTAGCCAAAAAATTATTTCAAAATAACTTTTTTTAAAACAAATGCCGCGATCGCGGTCTTTTATTGATGCTTTACTCGCAAAATTTTGCTCTCTTTTTTCATTTTTCTTCTCATTATGTGGTCATTTATTTTTTTAAGGTCCCCTTAATGAAATTAAATTTAGCCGAAGAAGATATATTATCTTTGCCATATGGCTTATTGGGCGGAAGGGGGAGATAGTGTGCCGTAATGTCACCGGGAAATATTTGAAGAAATGTGCATGAATTAATATGCCTCAGCCGGAGATCGGTAAGAAGTCCGACGATGCTGGCGAATCGGCCGATCGGCGCTTGCTGACGACTGCTAAAATATCAAAATGAGAGATAAAAGACAAATTGCCAATTATATATACTATAGTTATTGCTTTTTAATTGTATTATAAATTAAAAAAAAATTTTAATATTCCCAATTCCATATTTTCCTGGTTTCCAATAAAACTTTTGAAATTTCCTGAGATAATCAAAAAAAATGCGACAGACGTAAATCGAAGCGAAAAAAAAAGAGGAGAGGAATAATGGGAATAACGGTTTACGTTGGGTGACGTGTATCACCAAGTTAAGGATGGGACGCCCGAGCCGAATTTAGTCTCTTGATTTTCTTCCTTTCCTACCTCGCAACGCGTTCTTTGCACTCGCATTAGTGTCGCGGGGGGGTGGGGGCTGGCAAATCGCTCTCAACGCCTCAAACTCCGATCTTCTCTTTTTGGTTTCGCCAGATTCACCGCCCATTTCTCCGCTTTAAATCCTGTACATTATGGGAAAATTTTGTCGATTTTCCGGGTCCAACGCGCGGCGTCGCAGCTTAAAGCGATGCCAAATCGAAAAGACCACTTGCTGGCCGATGCCAAGCCGTGTTTCTTTCTGCGGTCTCCATTGTTGTTTCCGCGGATAGTGTGGGCTGCCAGCCGTCCTTTCCCCCCTTTTTTATTCCATTCAAACAGCATTTCATCCTCTATCTTCTCTGCGTCACTGGAATGGAATGCAATTAGAAACCAATGACTGTGGACGAGAATATAGAGACCAAACCACCCAAAAACTATTTGGGCGGGGTGTCGGGGAGAGGTACTTGGTCTTATGTTTGAGACCTGCTGGAAAGTTTATTCCTGGCGATGAATACCTTCTTTTTGCCCCCGCGCCGATTTTTGTGACTTAGCAACGTGACAATAGACCAAAAGGTCAAGGCATAAGAATAAAACGACCCTAAAAGAGATAACATTTGTTTTAAAATATGATACACGAAGCTTTACATATTCAGGGATGCCGACGGTTCCGATTTTCGTTGTTTTTGAAATCGGAGTATCGCGCATCCCTGATATAACACACCAAGAAATGTGCTCCATAACAAAATTTTTTTGGGCGTTAGATGTTAAAAGAACGATATGTTTGTTCCAGTTCGACACATGACAAGAAGTTTTTAATCCTTTTTTTTCCTGCTATTTTTAGGGAGCAGGACGATTGAGTAACGGTGACGGAACCCCGTCTTAAGTGCGCTTGCGATTCGGCGCCCACACGATTCGCGCCAGCCAAAATAAAAAAACCTCGACAAAATTTTTTTTGAAAACTTCACCCCTTAGTTTTTTTTTGAAAACTAAAACCCCCTAGTTTGAAAACCTAACCACCTAGTTTTTTTGATAAGTTTTTAAAAATCTTTTTTTCAAAAAAACTAGGGGTTAGGTATAAAAAAAATTTGAGGGGGTGAAGTTTTTCAAAAAAAACTAGGTGTGAAGTTTTCAAAAAAAAATTTGACGAGTTTTCCTATTTTTGGGCTTGCGCTGAACGGTTGGCTCCGATTGTCCCTGTCCCGAATCGGTGCGGCTGAATCGCGAGGCCTATCGTGAGCGCCGGATAGAGCCGAACATTTAAAAATTCCATGGCACTTTTTATATCCAAAAAACCACGAAATCCTCAATTCTTAAAGAACACAACCCTTCAAAAACAGCTCTGAGTTATATTGCATTGCTATTAGGGTTGGTCAAAATCGGTTTAAAACCGGTCCCCCCGGTTTTCGGTTATGCCGGTTTTGCTACCCCCGGTTTTCGGTTTCGGTTTTTGGCCGATACCCGGTTTAACCGAAAACCGAAATCGGTTTTTCGCCTTATTTTCAGTCCCAACTTTAGTACACTTAATTTAAATTTTTAAACATTTTTTAATATTTTGTATATTTGGGTTTTTTTTTTGGTTTTTTCTTTCCTGAATAGGCAGGGCTCGCTGATGAAAACATTTTTCATGACAATTTTAGCTGTTATATGGTTTTGCTTTTTATTAAAGTATTAATTGGGCTGGTTACGGCGGTGCCGATAGACGCCGCCGTGGGAAAATTTTGAAAATTTAGTTTATTTTGGTAACAATCTTGACAAACAATTTTTGAGGGGGTTTTAAATAAATGTTGAGAAATCCTACGCGAGTGGGGGTCCGGTGGTGCCGATAGGCGCCGCCGGGAAAAATTTTGAAAAAATACTAAGAATCGCTTTAAAAATTATAAAAAATAGTATTATTTTCTTCTTTTTTTTTACCTCACAGTAAGAAAAAAGGACATTTCTTAAAAAAAGGACATCTAACATCCCTGATATTTGGGTCAGATTTGTTAAGAGAACTTAACACAAACAAATTAAAATTTGCTTATTAAAGGAATAATTAAAAAAAAATAATAAAATGGGCAGTAATTTTGTTATAATAAAATTAAAATGAATTTCTGCATGGCGGCATAGTACCAAATCAATTTTTCACAGGACAGGAAGAAACAAACTGAACCACGACTTACTCACAAAAACGAACAAAGAAATTCAAATTGGTGCAACTTTCCATCAAAATTTTACTAAAACATCTTCATTGAAAGTCCCATTCTTAGGGGTGTACTTTTTTTTGTTTTCAAACCGAAACCGGGAAACCGGTCCCCCCGGTTTTCGGTTAGGCCGGTTTTGCTACCCCCGGTTTTCGGTTTCGGTTTTTGGCCCAAAAAGGCCGGTTTTCGGTTTCGGTTTCGGTTCGGTTAACCGACCGTGACCAACCCTAATTGCTATCTATCATCCTTAATCAGAGGTCGCATTGAATTTTAGGGGTCAAAAATAAGTACATTTTTTGAAAACGTTGTTTTGGAGCTTAATCTTGCCTTTTATTCATCAAAATTTTATGTGCGACATATTTCTCTCCTCCAACAATTTTTTGAGCAATTCTGGCTTTGAAATGAGATATTAAATTTTAAATTTGTAATTTTAAAAAAGGAAGGGTCGGCGGCGCCGGGGAAAATTTTGAAATTTGACCAATTTTTGAGAATTTTTAAGATAAATTTTGAGAAAACCTACGAAACTGGTGGTGCCGATAGGCGCCACCGGAGAAAATTTTAAAAATTTATGGACGATTTCTTAACAGATTTTCCTCCAAAATATTCAATTTTGTACCTTATTTAGAAAATCCCAAAAGGTTTGAATGTCCGGCGGTGCCGATAGGCGTCGCCGGTTATAAAATAATTTTGTTTAAAAAATTCGCTTTTTTCCTTTCAAATATTGCACTAAAAAGCGTAATTTTCCTTTGAGACCCAAAAATAAGTCCAAAATAGTAAATTGAGCTCAAATAAGTACAATACTTACAAATAAGTACATTTTAAATTTATAAGGTTTGCATCCTCAAAATAAGTACAATACTTACAAATATGTACAAATGCGACCTCTGTTCTTAATGGCTTTATATTTTTTTAATGTCCATTAAAGCCTTAAAGTCTTGAAAATTGCACTAAGCAAAATAATCCAAACAATGTTGAATGGCGATTTTCTGGGCAAAAATTTTGCCATGGCCTACCCGGAGGAGCGCGAATGCTGCTTAGACAGCAATGGCGCTGCAGCGACATGTTGGTCAGCATTTTTCCTAAAAAACAATTTGTTTTTTTTTTATATATCTTTTTTCTAGCAAATTCAACCGATTTGGCACGCTGGTAGCGGTGGGCAGCACCGATGGGCGCCTGTTCATCTATGACTTTATCACCAAAGTGCAGTTAAGGTTCGAGAGCAACCAGCGGGCCTGGTTTACACCCTCACATGCACCCGAAAAATTTTTTTGAATATTGTATCAAGTGAATTTATGTTTATTATGTCGACACTTGTGTGTCTTACAAAACAAATTTTTTTTTTAATTTTAGTATTTACCAACCCTAATTTGCTGTAGACTTGGAATGCCCACGTGAAGCCGGTCAGTTCGCTGTGTTGGTCCCGAAACGGGAAGCGTCTGCTCTCATCGGGCGTTGATGGGTCCGTCAAAGTGTGGACAGTGCTGGACACTGTGCAGCCCGTCCACCATTTTCAATTTGGCGTTGGGTGCACCGCGCAACAAGCTTTGTTCAACCCAAGGTACTTATCTTAATGAGGAAGAGGGGGGGGGGTTGAGATTTTTTGAAAATTTAATTTAGAAAATGAAAAGCGATTTAAGAGGTTTAATGATTTGGTTGGGACTTTGTAGCGGCGGGATACTCCAGGTATATTAATATCGAAGGGGGGCGGGTGGATAATTTTAATGGGATTCAAAGAATTTTTCGTGAGACTTTGTAGCCGGGAAGATCAACTAAATTCCCCCCCCCCCTCCGAATTCTTTGTTTTAAAAATTTTGAATTCATTATTTCCCCGTGGTCTGTTAGGCAAATAGAACATATTTATTGGATTTATTTCTAAAAGTTTTTTCAGGAATGAGAACCAAGTGCTTGTTTATCTTGTGCTAGTTTCGGCCAACAACTGTTCGAGCCCAATTGTCAAGGTATTGTTTTTCCCCTTTATTTTAGTTTTTTTTCTCAATTGTTTTTCCATTTCAAAAAAAAATAAAAAATACATTTTTTTTGAACCTCGCGGACTCTACCGAGGCACGCCTGCAGCTGAACCATGACAACATTCCGGAGGAGTTGGTGTCCGCTGCCGTTTACGACCGATGCGGCGCACACATTATCACCGCAGCAACCGGGTATTTTTTACTAACGATGCGTTTGAGTTATTCCCCCCCCCCCCTACCCGCTTCGTGAAAACTCGGGGCCAAATTGGCGCTAAACCAACTCGGAGCAGGACAAACTTCGCTGGAAAAAAAACGCCAAAAAACCTTGAATTTTCAAAATAACACCAAGAGTTTTTTATAGAAATTTTAGAAAAAAATTATAAAATTAAAAATTTTTAGTAATTTTCTTTTGAAAATTTTCTATTAAAAAATCTTTGGAGTTATTTTGAAAAACCCTCCACGTCTCCCCCCACTTCGTTCCCACCCCCATTTTTTGAATTTCTGCCAAGTCAGTAAATTATAAAGAATAAAATTCTTGAAATTGGCTGTCTAACAACAAATTTTTTTAGGGACTGATTGTGGTCTACTGTGCCCGAACATTGAAGCCGTTCTCCTATTGTCGTCAGAACAACACACAACAAGTATGCGAGGACACTTGCATTCCTTGGGATCTTTTTTAAAATCGTCAACGCGAATCGAATCTTTTTTAGTCTAAAAATCATTTGTAGCAAAGAGATTCGAACTTTAGTGACTACATTCTAAAAGCCCTTTGACCCCGGGGTTCAAGGCGTTTGCGGGAGGACACACATTCGGGTGCACCTCGTTTCCCCCCCCCCCCCCCTCCCCCGCCGGTTCCCCCAGCTTCGTCCCCCCCCCCCCCCTCCCCCGCCGGTTCCCCCCAGCTTCGTCCCCCCCCCCGGAGAATTTTTTTAAGAAAAACTTCTAATTCTTAAAAATTTTCTCTAATAGATTACTAGGAATTTTTTCAAGCAGGAAATTTCAAGAAAAACTTAAAATTTTCGAAAAAATTTTGAAAAATTGCAAAAAATGAAAAACTTAAGAAGTTTTTCTTTGAAATTTCCTGCCTGAAGAAATTCCCTAATAATTTATTAAGAAAATTTTTAAGAATTAGAAGTTTTTCTTAAAGAAATTTTCGGGTGGGAAACCAAGTGGGGAGGGGGGGAGGGACGACCTGCTCCGCTTACATTCTTTTTGATCTTTTTTAAAGTCGTCAACTCGAATCAAGTCTTATTTAGTCTAAAGAAACATTTGTAGCAAAAAGATTTGAACCCTTAGTGACTACATTGTAAGAACCCTTTGTAAATAACTCGAAATTTCCATTTTCCCCCCAAAGATTAAAAGTTTTGCTGTGTCCCGACGCCACGACTTTGTGTTCACCAACTCGCAAGACCGCACAATTCGATGCTATCGACTGCAGGACTTGCTGAGCGCACGCGGGGGCAAGGACGGCTCAGTACACGTGGTGCAGCCCATCCAACGCTTCCAGGACATTGTGAACCGGGTAAAAAGACAGGCAAAAGGGGAGGAGGGGAGGGGGTGCAGAAAAAAACATAAATTTTGATCTTCATTTTTATGATAAACAAAAAAATAAGTGTACACACAATAAATGCGAGCCAAGGTTGGCCATTTCTATATCTTCTTTTCATAACGGATCGTTTTTAATAACAAAAAAAAAAAATGCAAAAAGTTTCCATCATAACTTTTGTTTTTAAGAAATCTTGTGAATTTATTGTTAGGATTTCTAAATCTATTTTCTCAATAATCGAGTTTTTCAAGAAAATGTTTATTTGTTGAACTCGCCTTTATTTTTGGAGCATCTTTCTCATTTTCATTTATTTTTATTATGGGATTTCTTTTCTTTATATTTTAAACGCCGACATTTATTTATTTTTTTCTGCATTTTTTTTTTATAGACTCTGTGGAAATGCATTTGTACGTCCAGCGACGGTGATTACATTTGTGGTGGCAGCAGCAAATCGCACTCGTTGAACATTTGGGAGCGGAGCACGGGCAATTTGGTCAAAATATTGCATGGGCCAAAGGTTGGGGGGGCGACAGGACAAATTTGCCACCGAAATTTTGCCCGGAAAAGGATTGCAAAAAAAAAAAAATACTTGATTGTTAGAAAAAAACCAAAAGTTAGAAATTTTTGAATTTTCAAATGGTCATGAGAAAACTACTTCCGAAATTTTTTGTATTTTTTTTTATAATTTTCGTTTAGGTTGAGATCAAAATTTCCCAAACAAAAAAAAGATCAATAGGCTAAATTGAAAAAAAAATTCAGGGTGAATTGCTTGCCGACGTGCAATGGCATCCCAATCGTCCCGTCATTCTGTCGGTGGCCGGCCCCGGCTCAGTGACAGTGTGGACACAGGTGCAGTGGGAGTCGCTTCAATTGCCTTAGTCGAAATAGAAAATTTTTTATATTCTCTCATCATCATGGCTTTCTCAAAAAAAAAAAAAAACTAAATTTAACTTGTTTTTTTGAATTTTGAGTATCAGGAAAAATTATCTCCATTACAGACTCGGTTTCAAATTACAAAAACGAATTCAAATCACACATTCCCTTATTAGTCAAAACCCGACTTCATTACGTGAAGCCCAAACAGAATCGTATGATATTTTGACAGTTTGGAGCAATAATTTTAAAATTAACATATACCGATTTTTTGTTCGAGTTCGGGAATTGGATCTGGCTGAAAGCATGCATTTTCATGATCGGCTGCCTCGAATCGAAAACTCACCGCTTTTTTTTTTTTTGATTCCGTACCGAAATGGTTACCCCATATTTGCGCCTCGGACATTTGCGCCTATGTCTTAAATTCAGTTTAGTTTTAAGAATCCAAAAAACTTTGATATTAAGTAAATGGATGTTACGAATATTGTGGCCAAAAAATACGTTCTTTAAGAGTTTTTGAATAATCACCATTTGTTTTCGGAAACTCTTTTTTTGTTTGAAAATCATTAAAATTTGATGTAAAACAAATCCTTACACAACAGGCCCATGTTGAGAATTGGTCCGCTTTTGCGCCCGACTTCTCGGAGTTGGAAGAGAATGGCAAATACGTGGAAACGGAGGGCGATTTTGATGAATTTGACGAGGATGCGAGTGTTGGCGATGAGAAAATGGAAATGCCGGTCAGTCAGTCACCGGCCCATTTTTGGTCCGGCGATGTTCCGGGATAACGGAAACATGTGTCTTTTTCGCCATTTTAAACCCGACCCGAATTGATTTTAAAGTCTGCAAGCAATGAAAAATAGGCATTACGCCGACGGGGATTAAACCCGGTAGAAAAATGTAGCGAATTTTGTAAAGTTGAAATTTGCCCGGATAGATTTTGGCGTTTTTTTCGCCAAACTGACATTTTGTCACCTTTTTTCATTTTCAACAAAACAAAACTTCATTCCTCAGGATGAGGAGGAGGAAGTATTGGATGTTGTGCACGTGCCCGTTTCTGCCCATCTATGCTCATCCGACGAGTCGGAGCCGGAAGACTTTTCCACCGACTTGGAGGCCGGCAAATCGTTATGGTTCATCCCGGTTGGGCCTGAGCTGGACATTGGTGACGAGGGTGGGCCAATATTTATTATAAAAACAAATATTTGAAAAAAAATTTACTACTTTCTCAACAGATTTCGTTCTAAATTTTATTGTTTAAAAATTGCTTAATTCTTAGCTCTTTTTTTGTTGATTTATAATTGCCTAATTCTTAACTCTTTTTTTGTTGATTTCTCTCCTAATTAAATTAGTTATTTACCCATTAGTTTTCATTATTTGATTGATTAATCATATTATCACACAGAATTGCGCCAGGAACTCAGCAGGCCAAATTCCCAAACCACGAAGGGACGAAGCGGCAGCGGAGGTGGCACGCAGAAGTCGCATAAAAGTCGAAAATCAAAATGACGAAACCTTTTTTTTTTTTTTGGAATATTCTATATACATATTTAACAAGTTTGCTTCACAAATTATTGATTATGAAAATGAACAAAGTCATTTTTTATTTTGAGGGTAAAACAATATATTTTTTTCTTCTAAATGAAATGGACTTCAACAATCATTTTTTGGGCTCGTTCGCCCACTGCTTCAATGACAGACTCCGGCGTTTCGCCCGAATGGTGTGGCGCGCGAACAGATCAAAATTTTCTTTTTATCGCCTTGCAGCCACTCTAAAATGCAAACAGATTGGGACTTCCATTCAGGAAACAAATATTTCGTTTAACGAAGAGGTCGAAATGCGCGTGCTCCTCATCAGCTCTTTGAACAACACCAGACGTAACGGGCAACTCAATCCCGTCAAACCCTGCCGAGGCTCTGAATGCCACTGGATACTAAATGTTGAAATTGTTAACAGAAATAACACACAACCAAAACATACTGAGTTTTTGTCTGTGAAAAACAAACTTTTGGATTCGTATTTTTTCAAATAAAGAGGATTTGGCTCAACATAAATTAAGTAAGATGGTTGCGGAGGCGAGGTACTTCCAGAGCGCGGTATTTTCTTGTCCGGACTAGACATTATTAAATCTGACATGTCCAGATCCATCTGCGCATATACATACAGAGTTAGCAGAAGTAAGGCTATAGCCTGATTTTGTGGATGTTAAAGGCCAATGCGGATAAATTTTGAAAATGTTCAGAAATTACGATTTTCTGAGGCGTTTTGATTTTAGAAAAACCTAAGAAAAAATCAAACGATTCGAGTCTTAAGGTCCTGAATAAGCTCCGCGGTTTTGGCCCAGGCTCACTAAAATATCTCATTCCCAAAACACTTGAATAATTGCAAAAATATTAACCAAAATATTGAAAACCCCCATAAATATTGATGCATTGATTTAGAAAAATTTTGCAGTGCAAAAAATAGAAATTGCGTTTTTATAGACAAATAAAATAAGTCATAAATAGGGTTTTGATTTATATGGATATAGATCGCAAAATACGCAATAAAAGATGGACTAAATATGGATCTAATTTGAAAAATATGGACATAAATTTTTCCATTCAGGGAAATTTTTCAAGAATTTAAATTTAAATATCAACCGAAGTAAGTACGACGGACGATTCGTTTCGGGCCAATTCGTTTTTTACCCGATTCGTTTTTTATTCTCCCGATTCGTTTTCTACCTATTAATTCAAATTTTTGCAGACTTTTTTTCGAAATATTAAATAATCTAATATGAGTTCTTATTTTTCAACTAAATCAAGCGCTATTAATATATTAAGGTGCGTAATAGCATGAGAAAATTTGCGGAAGACGAATTTAAATTTTTTTTTTGTTTATTTTAACAAATGAGAATCGATATTTGAACATATAAAGGAATGGGTCGGGGTCAGGTCCAGGGGTGTCCTTGGCAAAACCCAAAAACCGGGCGCGCGAGTTCGAAAATAGGGCAAAGACCGGGCAAAAATTTTCAAAAATAAGGCAAAAAATAAGGCAATTTTTTACGCCAATTCTTTCGTGTAAAAAACGTCAAAAGATTAAGTAACATATTTATCACCACTTTTCACCTGTTTGAGCAAATTTGTCAATGAAAGAAAGTAAGGATATAGTATAGTTCAGGTCCCGGTCCAAAAGTTAATAAAAATGGTCTCATTCATTCTCAAATGATCTCTAATCACCATAAAAAATAGTCGCGAGGTGCGGAAATTCCAAAAAACCGGTTTTTGACGCGGTCAAAAATTTCAAAAAAAGACATGATTTGCGCATCTTCTCAACGTTTTATTTCATACGAGGGCGAGGAAAATTTATTAAATGGCGTTATTAACTTTTGGTCTTCATACGTCACAGTTAATGTGCACCAAAAATATGTATATAAATAAGGGGCCTTGTTAGTTCTACTCATTAGCCAAATGGAACATGCATATAATCTGATAAAATTGGGAGAAACTGTGGTTAAAAATCCCACAACCGCAATCGATTGGTGCAAAGAACACGGCTTACTTCCCAAAGAACGACAATGCCGTCGTTGTCGTGTTCTAATGTCAATACGAACTGATAAAGGACTGGGATTGTTTCGGTGTCGACGTTGTGAGGGCCCTGCTCACGCAGTAGCAGAAGCAACATGGTTCGACGGTGTTAGCAGCGTGGAGATGGTACAAAAAGGACTCTTGCTCACCTACGCTTTTTCGGTTGGTTTGTCCTACGATCT
Source organism: Heterodera filipjevi (assembly GCA_039877585.1). Lineage (NCBI taxonomy): Eukaryota > Metazoa > Nematoda > Chromadorea > Rhabditida > Heteroderidae > Heterodera > Heterodera filipjevi. The sequence goes on along the minus strand of JBDPZO010000098.1, from coordinate 10,126 downwards.
TGCAGTTCGAGAAACAACTATAATCGAAACTGGACAAATGACTTCACGAAACACCGTCAGTGACTGGTATTCTTACTGTCGGTGAGTTGAAAAAAAATTTTTTTTGTGCGCTTGGCCAAAGTACCGCACACTCGACTACGGCGGCCAGTAGGTGGGGCGCCGCTCGCTCGCTCCGGGTTGCTCGCGCCTGATGTCGGGCCTTCGGCCCGACATTAACCAGGCGCTCGCAACCCTCCGCTCGCTCGGGCGCCCCACTACTTGCTCCGTCTTCGCATGCTCACTATTGGCGGGCCGCTCCGCGGCCTCTAGATACCCCTAATTGTATTTGGCCATCTTTTGCCATTAACCTTCCAGAGAAGTGTGTACGATTGCTTTGGATGGAATGTATGAGGAGGCTGGTCCAATTGGTGGACCGGGCCATGTGATTGAAATCGATGAAATGAAACTGGGACGCCGGAAATATGAGAGAGGCCGAGTTGTTGAGGGAAGTTGGATACTAGGAATCATTGACATAACAACGGACGAAATACGCTTGGAGATATGTCCAGATAACAAACGGGACCAACATACTCTTCTTTCTTTAATCCAAAAGCATGTGGCTACTGATAGCACTGTCTTCACCGACTGTTGGAAGGGCTACAATAACTTGACAGAAAACGGATTTGAACATTTGTGTGTGAACCATAGCTATGAGTTTGTAACGGAGGATGGGGTCAACACCAACAAAATCGAAAGTCAATGGCGTCCATTACGACAGCGTTTAGCAAGAGGCGGGATTCAGAAAGAAAAATTAGCTGATCACTTGTGCGAATTTTTGTGGCGTCGTGACACGAAACGAAAGGGACTCGATGGTTTTAATAATTTGATTACACATATTAGCGAACAATTTCCCGGAAAATAATTTTTTCCTATATGGTTAGACATTCGGAAAGTTAAAATAAATGTGTTGACATTAATTCCAAGCTATTTGGCACCATTTAAAAAAAATAATCAAATTTTGAAGGTTTTGTAGTCGTATTTTGAAATTTTTGACTGCTTCAAAAACCGGTTTTTTGGAATTTCCGCATCTCGGGACTATTTTTTATGGTGATTAGAGATCATTTGAGAATGAATGAGACCATTTTTATTAACTTTTGGAGCGGGACCTGAACTATACTACACCCAAAGTTCGAATTTTTGTTCGAGTTCGGGAATTAGAATTGGCTGAACGCATGTCATTTTCGTGATCAGAGACCTCGATAACTCCCGAAATAAAAATTTTTCTTATTGATTCCGTACCGAAATAAACGAATCACCGAAATTTTTTAAAGTTGAAATTTGTCCGGATAGAGGGGCCGTTTTTTAGCCTAATTTTTAAAACAAACAAAACTTCATTCCTCAGGATGAGGAGGAGGAAGTATTGGATGTTGTGCACGTGCCCGTCTCTGCCCATTTGTGCTCATCCGACGAGTCGGAACCGGAAGACTTTTCCACCGATTTGGAGGCCGGCAAATCGTTATGGTTCATCCCGGTTGGGCCTGAGCTGGACATCGGTGACGAGGGTGGGCCAATATTTATTATAAAAACAAATTATTTGAAAATTTTTTACTTATACAAATTTTCTTTATTTTATTAAATTTTTTTTCGACGGCGGCGCTTAAAAAGTGCTTAATTAACTTTTTTTTAAATTTATAATTGCCAAATTTTTTTAAATTTTTTTTTTTTTTTGATTTCTCTCCTAATTAAATTAGTTATTTACCCATTGGTGTTCTTTATTTGATTGATTTATTCATATTAACACACAGAATTGCGCCAGCAACTCAGCAGACCAAATTCCCAAACAACGAAGGGACGAAGCGGCAGCGGAGGTGGCACGCAGAAGTCGCATAAAAGTCGAAATCAAAATGACGAAACCTTTTTTTTTTTTTGTATATTTCGTTTGGAAAAATTCTATATAATATTTATTTTTTCAAACGAATTGAAAATAATTTAATTAAACATCCGCCTACAATCTTAGCCATTTTTTTTACTGATGAATGCAGAGAGACTATCTAATTACGACTTACAAACAAAGTCTATGCCCAACCAATATATCCAGGTTTGCGACCTTTTCCATTCCCGACATAATACTCGCCACTGCATCATCAACTTCTGTTCTGTCCCAGTTTCCATTCTTCTTAGACATTGAAGGAAGCGGACCCGAATTGTAACATAGCCTAAAGCAATCTAATTTCAATAATTTTGGACTTATTTTAAAGAGCAACTCCTGCTGAATATTACTGAGTCAATTTCGAGTTTTAGATAAAAAAAAATTTTTAAATGAAAAAAACAACTTTCAACTATAATTTTAAAGATTCTTTGTGAATCAAATCACACAATCTTGATGTCATTCGAAAGATCTCGTCAAAAAGAAGCTTTTTATAAGCAGTTGTTACGCAAATGGATTCATTGGCAAAAAGTTTTGACTTCTTGAAATATGAAAATTTCTCCCTTGGAAAAAACTTTTTCCTATTGGCCGATTTTCTTGAAATTTTGCATAAGCCCATATTTTGACCCCCTCTATCATTTAATATTTTCTTTTTCGGAAATACATTTTCTATCTCGAGATCGGCTCTTGCCTTTTTACTAGGGTAATTATCAGATTCTTTTTTGAAATTTATTTTTTTATTTTCTTGGGCGTTTTGATTTATTGCAACTGGAGCCCAAAATTGAGCCGCCGTGTATTTTAGCCTTCTGTTCTTATTTTGTTCTTATTTCTTACTCTGATGTAAAAAATAAAAAAATATTACTTATTTTTTCGAATTTTTGAAGAAAAATCTTGAATATTTAAAAAAAAAAATCTTTTGACCCAAAATTTATCAATATTGAGCGAAATATGTTAACAAATTCATTCAAATTTTTCAGTTTTCCCCGACGGCGCTTATCGGTACCACCCAGGGATGCCGCCGATCTCAGATTTGAAAAATCGGAAATCGGAAAACCGGAATTCCGATGCCCAAAATTTTCTCGGAAAGCGGAAAACCGGAATTCCGATGCCCAAAATTTTCTCGGAAATCGGAAAATCGGAATTCCGGTCCAAAAATCATCGGAAATCGGAAATTTTTTTTCTACAAAATTACTAAATTTTTTTTTGGCCAAAAACTTCTCATAACAAAATAAAACAAAAACACAAATGAAAAGAAAAATAAATAACATTTTTGAGTACTTTTTGCAAGGCATAAACCAAATCAAAATGAAAAAATCAAAACCAAAACATTTCCATTTTTCAAATCATTTTTTAACACAAAAAAATAACAAAACGCCATGCCAATTCAAACCAAGGCAGGATACATACAAACACCAAACTTTATTATATAGGATAGTAACATCTATTAATTTGGTGCCATTTTCATTGTTAGAGTGACTCTTTTGAAACCGCCGGTCCCCCAGTTTTGGTTAGCTGGTTATTGGCCAAAAATTCGCGCTTTTCGGTTTCTGTTCGGTTAACCGACTTCCATGTTTCATAGTTTTGTTTTCATGTAATCATTTACAGATTTACACTTTGCCATTAAGGACGCCCTTGCCATATGAAGTGAAACAGAACTCTGTTGATAAGTAATTGTTTTCTTCAGCAAAGTTTATGCAAAATTGAAAAACAAAAGTTAACCAAGGACAGATTGGCAAAGAAAAACAATGATTTAAAATACCCACAGATTACAATTTAGAAATCCCGAAAAAGAAAATTTCTTGATCTCAACCCTCTACTTCACACTTTTCACGTAAAACATGCATCATTTATAACGCTTGCTATTGCTGTTCACAGACTGAGCGGAAGCATCGTATCCTAAAATGAAAATTGGGTAAGGTTTTCCCGATTGATTTCGAATTAAGCTATCAGTTAATTTGATTTCAAAAAAAAAATTAATTACGTTATAAAAATTAGATACTTTTTAAACATTCTTTTTTTCATTTGGTGATCTAATGAATCCAAAAAAGTGCTATGGGGCAGGGACATAGGATATTCCGGTGCGAGAAAACTGCTGGTCGGGTTTCGCGCGTCGGGTTTTGGCCTTCGGCGCGAGAAAAGGCCGGGTTTCGGGTCAATCAAAAAATACGAATTTACTTTCTAGAAGCGAATGAATATTGAGAAAAACCTCAGGGTTGATTTATTAACAGAATTAGGTAATGCTCTAAGTTTTTGTCGGAGCAATTTGTAAAGGATGGCGGATGTACGAAATCCCAGCACGGCGAATAGGCATGGAATAAGGCGATGGACATTGACTTTGGCATATAATAAATAGCAATTGAATAATTTCAAGATTTAATACTGTAAAGGGGATTTCAGTTTTCTCCCATTTGGTCTTTGGTCCCGACGCAGGGGAAAGTCCCTCCCGTGAATTCCGGTCACTTTATCTCTCTTAATCATCATCACTTTTGTCCTTTCTCTTTTATATTCATTCCTTTTCATTCATACTTTCCTGGTTTCTTTCTTACCCAACACATAACATGGAAGAATAATGTATTTTGGTTTCCATTTTGTCTACTTCGATCCGGAAATGGGCCCTCCCGTTTCACTATACAGAGCTTGGATTAGTACTTTATTTGTACGAACTTCCTTGGTTTTCGGTTTTCATCCTTTGAAAATTTGTACTACTTATTCGTTTTACTTTTCTATAAACTGAGCTCACTAATTAATATCGTTACCTGAAAATAAGTTTACCGCCCCCTAGCGCCCAAAAAAAACAAAAATTAAAAAAGAAGGCACACCTTTTGATGATAGGCTGAGATTCAAATCTTCATTGTCACTTGATTTGTCATAAAACGGCGATTGTAAGCCTAATGTTAAATCCGCCTTCGCAGCTTCGTCCCCAGGTGCAGCATTATACTTGGTTTGTTTGGCATTACCTTTACCATAGCGTAGCTCCGGATGAATGAAGGATATGGGGGTGCTTCTGGTTCGGCGGGGGTTCGGCCGGGCCCAAATGGGGACGACGATGCCGACGATAATGAAGAGCAGCGGGATGAAAAAATGCATCAATTGGATGGAAATAAATAAATGCTTTTGTTTTAATTTTCTGAATAATGCTCGCTAAACTATTCCTAATTTAAACGAGCTGAGTTTTCGGGTTAATTCAAAAAAAAATTTAAGTCAATGTTTAAAGACCGGATTTTCTCCTTTCGAGACCTGAGACTATTTATGGTGTATTATATTGGTGGGTTTTCCACAATTTGCGGATTCTTCGTTCGAGCTGAGACTATTCAGAAATAATTTGGTCAGATTTTGTCAATTGGCGGGAACTACAAGGAATTCAGTGTAATGAAAATGTCTTAATCTGTCAAGACTTAAATAGGAGAAAAAAGTCAATGCACTTATAAATTTCTTAGTATTTAATGCACTTTTTAGCATAGTCACTCCTACAATATAAGTGCGGGCCCTATTAATAATCACTCGATCACCCTATTACTTTCTTATTTTCCACCTTTTCCTTTTTTTTTTATTATTGTCTTTTTGAAATTGGCTAAATTAATGCACTTTTTTTACATGTGACCATAAAAATTTTCTGTACCTGTACTGTACTTAAACTCAGGAAAAAAACGCCTACTGCTGGACCCAGGTACAGGTCGAATTTTCGCTAGGTCTTCTTTCCTTCATACATAAGTGAATTCATTAATTAAAAATTACTTCTAAGCTCTGTTAGCATGCAAAATTTTTGGCAGGTGAACCCGCTAAGGCCATATGATTAAAGTTATGGAGTTCATTAAAGTGGACAGCGCCGAAGCGGTCGGCGACGAACTGACACCGACCATTTAAAGGGATACAAAATGTACTTCTCGAAGACATGAATTTAAGAAATTTTTATTTCGAATTTCTTGATCACTTTCGGTTATTTTTTTGTAGCTCATACAGTATTTAAATTATTCCTGTGAAACTTCTTTTTTTAATTTATAATTTATTAATTTTTTTCCTCATTTCCGATCACCAGCAATGGGAAAAGGCATTTTATTGCATATGATCATTTAAAAAAAAAGTGTACTTTGAGTTTTAACAAGTTTACCCCCTTATTATGTACAGGGAAAGCACCTTGTCTGTCTTTGAAATGAGCTCGGGCGCATGGGAGCCCTGTGTTTACTATAGAGAGAATAAACAAAACATTTATCATAAACTTTTTATAGCAACTTTTTTTTACTTTCAAAAAGTCCTAAAATCCCCCAGCTTTTTTAAGCGATAAAATAATATTGGAACACTTAAGAATATAGTATATATACAAAAGAGGTCATCCTAGGTCAAAAAAAAAAATCTCGGAAATCGGAATTCCAAGCCATCAAAAAAATTCGGAAAATGGAATTCCGAGCCCTTAAAAAACTTCGGAGACCGCACTTCCGACGATCAAAAAATAATAATAATCGGAAAACGGAATTCCGACCCCAAAAACGTCGGAAATCGGAATTCCCTGACATCCCTGATATATAGATATATAGTATCTTAAATTTATTTTCCCCATTTATTTGATGACAATGGAAATCTTTGACGAATTTACTGTTGTTGACGAGAAATCGTTCGCTGATTTCAATGTGGAACGAAGTGCTCGCGACACATACAAATCAACATTCTGCGAAATGACTCAATTCGCTGCACTGTATTTTAATTTAATTTACTTAATTTTTTAAATAAAAAATTTAATTTAAGCGAATTTCAAATTGGCAATTTCGATTTCAAGTTGGTAATCAAGGACATTGGCAATAGTTTCAAACCGAAAGTGCCGCCATTGGCACAAATTATTCGCTGGGAGTGGAATAATGAGGGGGAACAAGTGATCAAAGAAGTAGGCTAATTAGGAAAAATGATCAGATTAAAATTGTGAAATTTAGACCAAATTGGGTACAAATATGCTCTTCTATTGTTCTGCTTCAATTGTTGTAAGAATGCTTCAAAAACAAGAAAAAAGCGATGAAAAGTAGTAAAAGCAAAAATAAATGCAGAAGGAAAATTAATTCATTTTTTTACATTTTTCCACTTTTATAGTCCATGCCCTCCGCTCTGTTCACCGGACGATGATTTGACGCTGCAAATTGGGGACAAAAAAGTAGGAAGAAACAAACACACCTAAAAACACCCAGTTTCGATTTTTTTGAAAAAAGTAAATTGGATAAATGTTTACGAACTAGGGTTAAGTTTTCAAAAAAAACTAATAGTAATTCTTTTTAAGAACAGGGTTAGATTAAAAAAAATTTTGATTAGGTTTTCAACAACCAAAAAAGTGTTTTCCACTGTTCATTGAAACGGGGCGCCCCCATTTACTTGGGAAGTTCGCTTATACAATGGAAGGAAGCTCGAGGGTCATTTGAGTGGGATAACTACAAAAAAGTATAAGTAAAAAAAAAAATTTAAAAGAATTCTGACTTTTTTTTTTTTGTATTTTCATGTTCTAACTTTTGCTTAGTCGCTTTACAATAGCTTATTAATATCTTCTAAACATATAGAGCTTTCGAATGATGCTAAGTTTGCTTAATTTGGTTAGCTCAGAAAAAGTTATGACGCCCAGGGCCAGACTCAAATAACCCCCACCGAAGGAAGCCGCCCTGATTTTATCGACTACTGTATATGTCAGATTACTGTGTCTGCCCATTGGCTTATGTCCGTTTCCCCCGTGGTCCATCGAATGCTCAGCGTGGACATGAAAGAGAAACAGCAGCGACTGATCATTTTGGACAAACTGGCCATCGACATGGAGCAGTTCATGGAATTTCTGGTGGCAATTTCACTAAATGGACTTCATAAGCCAATCCTTCCGAACCGTAAAAATTGATTTATTTTTTAATATTTTGATCATTTTTTAAATTAATTTGTTTTCTTTTTTATTTTAATCATTTTCGAAATTAAGCAAAAAATGTGTTGGTGTTGCTGGAATTGGCCGATTACTTCCAAGTGGACTGGTTGAAATTGCGCTGCGAAATGCATTTGACCAATTGTGTTGAAATTCCGCTGATCGAACGTTTCCGTCTGATCGATCGCTATCGTCTCAACACCTTAAAGGCATTTTTTGCTTTAATGATTTGAAATAATAATATTATTAATTTATTTTTTAAAATAATTCTCCTCAAAATTAAGAAATATTTGCTGCATTTGAATGTTGTCCATTTGCGTGATTTTTACAAGGCCAATCGTGCACGGTTTTTGTCTGGGATTGCGACTAACAGCAGCAGTGTGGACGAATTGACCCTTCGACTTTGTGGCTGAACTTTGCGGATGGAATGTCCATTTTGGCAAATGATTTATTTTATTTATTAATTGTCATTTATAATGCCATTATTTTATTTATTAATTGTCATTATAATGACATTATTTTATTATTAATTGTCATTTATAATGACATATTTATTTATTAATTGTCATTTATAATGACATTATTTTATTTATTAATTGTCATTTATAATGACATTATTTTATTTATTAATTGTCATTTATAATGACATTATTTTATTTATTAATTGTCATTTATAATGACATATTTTATTTATTAATTGTCATTTATAATGACATTATTTTATTTATTAATTGTCATTCTCACGATAGAGAGGGGAAGGGCTGGGACTCAAATGTTCCGAGCCTAAAACTCGAAACGACAGGGCGGCAAAGTTCTCCCCCAGAAATCTGTTAAAAATCTTTTTTCCCGTGACATAATTAGAGGAAACAGAGTTAGGTTAAGAAAACTTAACTAAGTGAGCTAGTTGACTAGACTCGTAAATTTTGATTTCTATGATGTCTTATTAAATTCAATTCTTATATGCTTATTTTATTTGATTTAAATTTCCACTCACTCTTTTTTTGTGATGACTGTTTTGTCCGTGTTTATTTTGTCCATCCAATGAACTAATACGCATGACAAATCGACTTTCCCACTGCTGCTGATCGGACGAAATTCGTATAAAAATTTCTTAACTTCATGCCTTCGTGAAGTAAATTCTATTTAAAAAAGACAAGAATAAAAAAAAAAAAGCAGAAAAAATGTGGCAAATAAGAAAGTAATAAAGTTATCGATAATAGGGCGGGGACTTATAGGCACGAAAAATTGTGAAAAGGCAGAAAAATTAGAACTTTTGAGCAATTTTTTATTCAAAATCACATAGAATATTTTAGTGAAAAAATATTTAGTTTTTAAGAAAAAAATTCAAATATTATGCCAAATTTTCTTAATTTTTCAAAAAAATCATGCACAAGCCAATAAACCACAAAAATACTCAAATTTCTCAATACCACAAATTAGGTAAAAATACTACGGTATCGCAACTCTGGTTTAAACTAGGCTACTACACTAATAAAAAAAACATATTTTTATTTTTCAATTTTACGTTCTTGCAGCAGGTGAACTCGAAATTCGCCGCGCAGCATGGGCTTGCACCGATGCCCTGTTTCCTAATGCACGCGTGCCAACCACATTCGGTACACAATTGTTTGGTCGCTTTTTTGCATCCTTTGCCATTCAATTTCGGCTGGTGTTGGCTGACAAAAAATGGTCAAAAAGTGTGTAAGCGCAGCACACAAATCACATAATCAAATCAACAATTACCTCGGGCGGCTAAATAAATGATTTTCTGTAAATTAACCATCAATTCAACTGGTACCACTCAATAATTTAATTAATATTTATTAATGCTTTTATTATTTTTAATGTCAATGTGCCGGGGGCCAAAAAAGGGCAAAATGTTTTGGTATTTCATTTGTCAAGAAAATTTCAAACAAAACAACAAATATCAAGATTTGGAGAAGGGAAGGAAAGGATCTATTCTATCTGAAGAAATGGTTTCCCATTCAATTTTGACAAATCGGAATTAATTGTAAAAATTCTATCCCAAAAATCAACAACAATTTGTTCTTTTTTTCTGTAAAATCTGTGTAATCTCAAAAAATTTTCTCAGTTTTTATATCAATTAAAAAAAAAATATTGGCATTTTTTTTATCGCTTTTTTGCACTAGGAATAAAAAATTTTTGGAAAATAGTTATTTTGTTCAAAATTCCGGGTTCCGATGGTTTGGGTGGGAATTCCGGTTTTCTGATTTTGAAAACAGAGATACGGCGCCATCCCTAATATGTACACTAGGCTGGCCGTCCAATTGCCAACACTTACGTCCTCGCAGCAGACGAAGGTATGCCCCTCGGCACAGCAT
>JBDPZO010000097.1:0-12114 GCA_039877585.1 Heterodera filipjevi | reverse complement strand
TTTTAAAATTTTTTGAAATAATTGCTGAAAACTTAGAGGTCGTCTTTAATTTTTATTGTATTATTTTAATTGTATTTCACTCATTGACAGGCAAATAAAGGATTTTTAACTTCAAACCCTAAAGGGTAGTTAAAAGAAAATTTTAAAATTTTTTGAAATAATTGCTGAAAACTTAGAGGTCGTCTTTTTTTTATTGTATTATTTTAATTGTATTTCACTCATTGACAGGCAAAAAAAGGATTTTTAACTTCTAAACCCTAAAGGGTAGTTAAAAGAAAATTTTAAAATTTTTTGAAATAATTGCTGAAAACTTAGAGGTCGTCTAATTTTTATTGTATTATTTTAATTGTATTTCACTCATGACAGGCAAATAAAGGATTTTTAACTTCAAACCCTAAAGGGTAGTTAAAAGAAAATTTTAAAATTTTTTGAAATAATTGCTGAAAACTTAGAGGTCGTCTCTTAATTTTTATTGTTATTTTAATTGTATTTCACTCATTGACAGGCAAATAAAGGATTTTTAACTTCTTATAAACCCTAAAGGATAGTTAAAAGAAAATTTTAAAATTTTTTGAAATAATTGCTGAAAACTTAGAGTCGTCTTAATTTTTATTGTATTATTTTAATTGTATTTTCATCTTATTTTAATGTATTTCACTCATGACAGGCAAATAAAGGATTTTTAACTTTCACACACCCTAAAGGATAGTTAAAAGAAAATTTTAAAATTTTTTGAAATAATTGCTGAAAATAAGGTCGTCTTAATTTTTATTGTTATTTTAATTGTATTTCACTCATGACAGGCAAAAAAGGATTTTTAACTTCTATAAACCCTAAAGGGTAGTTAAAAGAAAATTTTAAAATTTTTTGAAATAATTGCTGAAAACTTAAGGTCGTCTTAATTTTTATTGTATTATTTTAATTGTATTTCACTCATTGACAGGCAAATAGGATTTTTAACTTCTATAAGCGCCAGCGCTCTCTGTTCATTTCCTCTGAGAGCGCTAGCGCTCTGTCCAATCCCTCTGAGAGCGCCAGCGCTCTCTGTTCGTTTCCCCTGAGAGCCCAGCGCTCTCTGTTCATTTCCCCTGAGAGCGCCAGCGCTCTCTGTCCAATCCCTCTGAGAGCGCCAGCGCTCTCTGTCCAATCCCTCTGAGAGTGCCAGCGCTCTCTGTCCCTTTCCTCTGAGAGCGCCAGCGCTCTCTGTCCATTTCCTCTGAGAGCGCCAGCGCTCTCTGTTCATTTCCCCTGAGAGCGCCAGCGCTCTCTGTTCATTTCCTCTGAGAGCGCCAGCGCTCTCTGTCCATTTCCTCTAAGAGCGCCAGCGCTCTCTGTCCATTTCCTCTGAGAGCGCCAGCGCTCTCTGTTCATTTCCGCTGAGAGCGCCAGCGCTCTCTGTCCAATCCCTCTGAGAGCGCCAGCGCTCTCTGTCCATTCCCTCTGAGAGCGCCAGCGCTCTCTGTCCATTTCCTCTGAGAGCGCCAGCGCTCTCTGTTCATTTCCCCTGAGAGTGCCAGCGCTCTCTGTCCATTTCCTCTGAGAGCGCCAGCGCTCTCTTTCCATTTCCTCTAAGAGCGCCAGCGCTCTCTGTCCATTTCCTCTGAGAGCGCCAGCGCTCTCTGTTCATTTCCCCTGAGAGCGCCAGTGCTCTCTGTTCATTTCCTCTGAGAGCGCCAGCGCTCTCTGTCCATTTCCTCTGAGAGCGCCAGCGCTCTCTGTCCATTTCCTCTGAGAGCGCCAGCGCTCTCTGTTCATTTCCCCTGAGAGCGCCAGCGCTCTCTGTCAAATCCCTCTGAGAGCGCCATCGATCTCCTAAGTTTTTCTTGAGATTATCTAAGTTAACAATCCACGAAATGTCAACTCAGCCAAAAATCCACGAAATGTCGACTCCATAAAATGTCGACTCGGCCAAAAACCGAATACTTTCGAATAATTTAATCGCCGCGAGGTTCGATGTTCGAAATAAATGTCTCATTGGGTTCGAAAAAAATGGGAATGACTTTTTGAACATAAGTTTAGGGTGAGTCGACAAAAAGTCGAGTCGATATTTCGTGGAATCGACATTTCGTGGAGTCGACATTTCGTGGGGAGGCGAAAATTAATGGTACCAAGGAAATTTCTTGGCATATATATTTTTCTTTGTTCAAATTCAAATCACAGCATTATTCCCCGTCGTTGCCGTCCCTGTGTCTGCCGTCCGCTGCTTCTTTTCCGCCATCCCTTGCTCCTCCTCCATTTTTTCCACACTATTTGCTCTTTCCACGTTGTCGATGTCTCGTTTTTCTTCAGCAGTTAACATTGTCTCTGCTGCTGCGCCGCCCCGTCTTCGCCGTCTGCTGCCAATCTCTCGTTTAACCGCAGGCGCTCCGCTCGTCTGACCACAACAATTTGTCGCTTCGCCGGCGGCACAGCATTTTACCACCGCCCAAGGACGTATCCACAGGATTGGGTCTGGGGGGGGGAAGTCAATTTTTTAGAAGTATACTGATTTTTTCCGATTTTTTTCCCTTACCGAGGTGGGTCTTGGGGTGGGTGGTACGTACCCCGTGTACCGCCCCCCCCTGGATACGTCCCTGCCACCGCCTGCGCCTTTCTCTGCTGCTGCGGTTGTCCATTTTGATTATTCGTGCCGCGTTCGCCCGCAGGGTCGCCCATTTCGTTCATCGGCCTTCGTACGCTCGTGAAGGGAAATGAGCTGAAAAAATACATATCCAATACACTAATTTAGTGCTGTACGTACCCCATCGATTTTTTTAAATTTTTTTTTGACGCGAATGATTTTATTTATAGAGAAAAAGAATTATTGGGAGAGTAAATGACTAGAAGAGAAAAATAATTATAGGAAAGAGTAAGAACTGCAGAAAAAAAGGAGGGAAAGAGAATACAGGATTTTTTCTCTAAAGTTTGCTCTCATCCATATGTTAAAGAAGAGTATTATTTCTAATCTTTGGTTTCATAATGACCAGAAAGAAATATAAGTAAATAATTATTAAGAAAGCGACAGCAAACAAAATGGCCTTTCTCATCTGTTTTTTGTTACTCGAATAGCGACGGGTAGTCAAAATGAATTTAGTTAATAAATTTCTCTTTTCACAAAATACTTTTTTATTAAAAAAATTAATGAATATAAATTATAATTTTATTTTTTAAGTATCTTTATTCTATTAATTAAAAGATAACCATTAGAAAATTAAAAACAGGCTAAGTCCCAAACATTAAAAATTTTTGAGGGTTATTTTTTATTTTCTATTTTAAACATAATTGTAATCCTTCTTTAACAGTTTTTTGCTTTGTGTTATATATTTAAAAAGAATTTTCTTGAAAAAATAATAGGTAATTATTTTTTATATTTTAGTCACAGAAAGATTTTTTAAAAGTCTTAGATTTCATGGCTATCAACTTAATCGTAAAAATTCGAAAAAAACAAAATTAAATTTAATATAGAGAATTGTTTTTGTTTTTTTAGATTTACTGATATTTCAATGGTACGGAAAAAACAGCAATTTTCTGTTAATCAACATTTAAACGATTCCAATTCTCGCCAATTCAGTGGCAATACTAATGAAAAGGGTTCGAAGCTCCCTACAAAAGCGGATGAGAAGGGTTCAAAGCTCCCTATAAAAGCGGTTAAAAAGGTTCAAAGCTCCTTTCAAAAGCGGTCGGAAATCCCTTTATATGAAAGATTGGGTAATTATATAATAAATTTGGATGAATCAGATGAAGAAATGAATGAAATAAATGATATGTTTAATATACAATCATCAAGTCACTCAATTATCAGAGAAAGACAAAGAAAAAATGAGGAAAATTGGCGTAAGAGAAAAGAGAAATATCTGAAACCGAATTAAATGCATTTAAAGAAAAGGAAAGAAAAAAGGTTGCGAATTGGCGTAAAAGAAAAGCAGAAGAAAACAACTTAGACGAATATAGACTGAAAGAGCAAAAAAGAGTTGAATTATGGCGACAGAATAACAAAAAAAGTAAATTTTATCTGGCAGCCTGTGATCCAAAAAACGCATTTTTTTTAATGCTTAGTCCATTTGAAACCAAGTGTAAAAAATGTAATGCATTGCATTTTAAAGAAGAAAAGTTAATTAGTAATTGCCAAAAAGAAGAAATTTTTTACGGTTGTTGCAAAAATGGAAAACTTTCATTGCTGATTGATCATATAGAAGAATATCCAATTGAATTAAAAAGACTTTATTTTACTGATCATATTCATCATCGAAATTTTATTGAAAATATTCGCCGAATCAATAGTGCTTTTTCATTTGCTTCAATCAGTTGTTTTCGTTTTTCTTTTAAAGCACCTGGCCCACCATGTTTTAAAATACAAGGTCAAATTTTTCATAAATTTAATCAGAGTGCTATGCCCTCGGATGAAAAAGCACCAACGAATGGACAACTTTATTTTGTCGATACAAGTGAAGCAGCAGAGTTACGTTGCAAAAATACAAAGATTTGTGATCGAAACCTTATGGAACTGATTGATATTTTTATGAGGGAAAAAAACCATTTTGCTAAATCATATTTATTAATGAAAGATGTGTATGAGGAACAAACAAAAATTGCTAAAGAGGAAGGAAAAGAAATTCCCGAACTTCGGTTGCTTTTTAGTCTTAAAGAAAATTATGACAAAAGACGGTATAATCTGCCGCAAACAAATGAAGTTTGTGCAGTAATGTTTTGTGATTCTAATGATGACATACCTCCAGCAAGAGTTGTTGTTTACCCGAAAATCGATAAAAAACTAAAAGATTTATACCCGCTCGATAAATGTGTCGAACCAATGACCTACCCATTGCTTTATCCATGTGCCAAAGAAGGATACCATTTTGGACTTAAAGATCAAACCGGGAAAAAAATTACTATTTGTGATTATTTTAAATTTTTTCTTTATTTTCGTGAAGAAGGAAAATTTTTTCCTCATTTTTATGCAAAAAAGTTATTTCAACAGTGGTTAGTGGATTCAGCAGCAAAAATTGAATGGGATCGCCTGGAATATATTAGAACTCATCAAAGCGAATTATATAGTAGCAATTATTCAAATGTCGAAGATTTTCTTAAAAATAAAGCTGAAAAAACTGGAGCTGAAATTCAAAAAAAGATTATTTTGCCATCAACATTTATTGGGGGCCCAAGGAACATGCACGAGCATTTTATGGATGCAATGGCTATTGTAAATGAAACTGGAAAACCAGACCTTTTTGTTACTTTTACATGCAATCCGAATGATCCCGACATTTTAAAATGCTTAAAACCCGGCCAAACACCATCAGACAGACCAGACATAGTGTCAAGAGTTTTTCAATTAAAAAAGAATCATTTATTGCATTTGATTATTAATGAAGGAATATTTGGGCATGTTATTGGCTTTTGTTGGGTGATAGAATATCAAAAAAGAGGATTGCTTCATTTACATTTATTAATAATATTAGACCATAATAACAAATGGCATTCTACTATAGAAATTGAATCAATTTATTTCTGCTTATATTCCTGAACAAGATAATGACCCTGATTTGTACGAAGTCATTACTAATTGTATGATGCATGGCCCATGCAATGAAAAATCGCTTTGTTGGAACTTTTCGAAAAATAAATGCATGAAAAAATTTCCAAAACCTTTTTTAAATGAAACCAAAATAAATGAAGATGGGTATCCTTATTATAAAAGGCCAAATGATGGAAAATTTATTTATAAAAAAGGAATGAAATTAACAAACCAATATGTTGTCCCCTATAATCCTTTCCTAAGCAAAACCTTTAAAGCACATATAAACGTTGAGAGAGTCGCTGATATTTCCGCTGTAAAATATATTTATGACTATATTTATAAGGGATATGATGCTGCTGTTGTTGAATGTTCTACAATAAATGAAGATGGTGTTAAAAAAATATTAAACTATGACGAAGTCAGTAAATATCTTGAAGCACGGTATCTTAGCCCTTGCGAAGCATGTTGGCGAATATTTAAATTTCCTATGCAAGGAAAATCTCATTCGGTTGATTTATTAGATGTGCATTTAGAAAATTATCAAAAAGTTTTTTATAAAAAATACGCTACCGAAGAGGAGATTAAAGAAGCATCGAAAAGAGAAACAACCTTAACAGCTTACTTTAAATTTTGTCAAAAATTTCCAGAATTAAAATTAAAATATGTTGAAATGCCAAAACATTGCACATGGATACGTAAAGATAGGGCGTGGAAATACCCAAGGGAAGGAAGTGTTAAAAAAATAGGACGATTAGTCTCTGTTAATCCGACCGACACAGAAAAATATTATTTGCGTTATTTATTACTTAATGTACCTGGTAAAAGTTTTACTGATCTACGAACAGTCAATGGAATTGAATACGATTCTTTTGCTAAAGCTTGCTTAGCACGAGGGTTAAGTCGTGATGATAACGAGTGGCACAATTGCATGGAAGAAGCAAGCATTTTTACAAGAAAATACCCAAGAGACTTAGAATTTTATTTGCAAATATTTTAATTCATTGTGGTCCGAAATACCCGGAAAAATTGTGGGATGTTTTCAAAGAATATTTGGTTAGCGATTTAAAACTAAAAAATCCAACAGCAACCAAAGACTTACTTTATCAAACTGGCTTAAAATTAATAAATCAAATACTGATCAACCAAGAACATAGTTTGTCTGAATTTAAAACAATGCCCCAAATCACAGAGTTTAAAGAAAAAATAGAAGAAAGTGATGATTTTGATCCCGTAGAAGAAGTGAAAATTGCTGAAAAACTTAAAAAAACATTAAATGAAGACCAAATGAATATAATTAAGGAATTAACCAATCTTTTTGAAAAAAATGAACAAAAATGTATTTTTATAGATGGGCCTGGTGGAACAGGCAAATCATTTACATTAAAAACAATTTACCATTGTGCCAGGGGAAATGCTAAAAAAGTTTGCAATATGGCGTTTTCAGGGATTGCAGCAACAATTCTTAAAAAGGGGAGAACATTACATAACAGATTTAAATTGCCATTAAATATAAAGAAAAATTCAACGTCTGGTGTGGAATTTAACAGTATAGAAGCTGAAGAAATTAAAGACATCGATATTTTTATATGGGACGAAGCACCTATGGCTTCGCGTTTTATTTTGGATATAATTGACCGGAAATTAAAAGAATTGATGCAAAATAATTTGCCCTTCGGTGGAAAGTCTTTCATATTGAGTGGAGATTTTAGGCAATGCCTACCAATTAAAGAATTTGCGACGAGGTCAGAAGTAATTGATTTACTGATTAAAAATTCTCCTTTGTGGACATTATTTAAAACAGTAAAACTAACACAAAATATGCGAGCCAATGCAAACGAAAAACAATTTGCAAAGGATTTAATTGAAATTGGAAATGGTACAATTGGAGAAAACGGTTATTTCTCTGCACCTGATCAAAGTATAAGCACAGGTAATTTAATAGAGGAAATATTCGGAGAAGTTTTAAAAAATTCTAATTACGACAAATTGAGTGAAAATGCTATTTTATCACCTTATAATACAGTTGTTGATAAATATAATGAGGAAATTTTAAATTTATTATCGGGAGAATACCAAACGTACTTAAGTATTGACGAGACAGACCCAGCCAAAAATATTACAGTTACTCCTGAAATTCTTAATTCTTTAAAATGTTCAAGCCTACCAAATCATGAAATTAAGCTTAAAAAAGGGGCTATGATAATGCTTCTTCGAAATTTTAATGTTAAAGAAGGGCTATGCAATGGAACAAGACTTCAAATTATTGATTTGGGCAAACATGTTTTAAATTGTGTTATAAAAAGTGGGGATAGAATTGGAGAACAAAAATTAATTCCAAGAATTACTTTAATAGAAGAAAAAAAGTTTCCTTTTTTATTAAGGAGACACCAATTCCCAATAAAACTTGCTTTTGCATTCACAATAAATAAAAGTCAATCACAAACATTTTCTAAAATTGGTCTTGATTATTGCGAAGAACCTTTTTCCCATGGACAAACATATGTTGCTTTATCAAGAGCAAGATCTTGGAAGGATATCAAAATAATCAAACGAAAACAAAGGAAATTTAATTAAAAATATTGTTTGGAAAGAAACTCTTGAATAAAAAGAATTTTAAAAAACAAATTAAAATTTTTTTATTAAACACTTGGGGCTGTTTATGGTAAGTTAATCGCTGCATTAACAAGGGGGGTGCAGCGTATGGTAGGGCGGGATATAAATAATCCCTTTAACTGCCATGTAACCCCTCAAAGCCCCAATGGTACCCTATGCTTTGGTGCGTTCTCGGCGCGGGTACCGTTAGTAGGCTTTTGAAGCCGAAGCTAAAACCAAAGCTCAAAACAACTTTTAAAAAATTGTCAGAGAAAAAGAGTTGATTAAGTGATTCTTTTTATTTTTTTAATCATAAAATAAGAGCGATTGGGAACCGCGAAGCGGTTCCCAAGCGCTCGTCCATTATACTAATTCAGTGCTGTAACTAACCTTTTTGAATAAGTTTATTTTTCGACACGAATGATTTTGTTAAAGCAGAGAAAAATATTTGAAAAGAGTACATGGTTTTTTCTCTCAATTTTGCAGTCAAGAAAAGAATAAAAAAAAGGGAGGTTGAGAGGTACGAAGAAACAAACCCAATGAGAGATAAAAAAAAGGAGAGAATACCGAGTAAAAGAGAGAAAGGGCGGGGGGGGGGGGGGGGGTTGAAGAGTAGAGAGAGACAAACTAAGAAAGAGAGATAGAGATGCAAAAAAAGGATTGAAAAAGATTAAGAGAGAGAGATACTGAAAGAGAGAAGGAGACATAAAACGCATAAGAAGGAGGGGAAATGGGTGGAGGGGAGGGGGGGGGGTGAAAGTTCGTCGAAAAAGAAGAGAGAGGGAAGGATGGAGAGAGTGAAATGTAAAGAGATGGAGAAAGAGAGGGAAGCAAGAAAGCGCATCAAGAGAGAGAGAGAGAATAACAGAAAGAGAGAGAAAGGAAGAAGAAGTGAGAGAAAGAAAAAGAGGGAAAAGATGGAAAGATGGAAAAATAGAGGAAGAGGAAAGAAAGCAAAACAAAAATTGATGGAGAGAACAGAAAGAAGGAGCAGAATGAGAGAGAAAAGAAAAGAGAAAGAGAGATAGAAGAAAAGAGAAAGAGAGGAAGAAAAAAGTGAAAGAAAAAGAGGCCAAAGGTTGGATAATAAAATAATAAATAAGTTAAAAGAGGGAGAGAACGCGTAAGTGTGAAAAAAGAGGGAGAGAGAAAGAGGGAGACGGTAAAGGAAGGCGGGGGCGGGGGGAAAGAGAAAGGGACAGAAAGGTAAAGGAAGAGTGAGACAGTAAGAGAGAAAAGAGGAAAACAGAAAGGCAGAAGAAGAGAAGGAGAACGCGAGAGAGACAGAGAAGAGAAACCGAAAAAAGGAGAGATAGTGAGTTGGACGGAGGAGGAAGAGTAAAAGGGCGTGAGGGGGAGGGTGAGATAAAAGATGAGAGGAAGAGCGATGAAAGGTAGAGTGAGAGCGAGGGAGAGTGTGAGGAAGACAAAAAGGAGAGAAGATAGAGAGAAACTGTGAGAGAAAGAAAGACAGAGGATGAAGGGAGGAAGGGACAGGGCCAAGACAAAAATAGAGAGAAAAGAAGCGGCGATCGCTTCGAAACCTTTCCCTTCCGACATAAATGCATAAATGGAGGATTTTTGATAAACAACTAAAATTTATTTTATTTTTTTAATTGGGCTTTTTAAACTGGCGTTTAATACGGCTGTTCCCGAGTGGACCCAACAAATACTATAAAATATTTTAAGATAGCCCGTCCAAAAATGTCTAAAACGAATTTTACATGTTTTTTAAATTTTCATAATTTGTAAAAGCCAAAATTTTTACAAGAAGCTTTCAAAAGAATGTAAATGTGCCCAATTTTGTCCCAAAACGGCAATGCGGAAGATAATTTTAAAAATTTTGAAGGGTACTAAGTAGTGTGCGGCACGGTATCGGGATACCGCGGTATTTTTCGGTATACCGTTCGGTATTTTGATACCGTTCGGGATACCGACCGAAATATTTTGGGGATTTCGGTATTTTTTCGGTATCGGTATTTTTCGGTATATACCGTTCGGGATACCGACCGAAAAATCCTAAATACCGCGGTATTTTTCGGTATTTCGGTATTAATTTGCACTAGTAATAAATAGACATTTGATTACAAAATGGTGAAAAGAAAGTTGAAAAAATGATAATTATTCTAAATTTTTTAACTGTATCGATATTTATTTGTAATCTTCGGACAATCCACCAATCTTTTCTCAAAAAAATGGGAATTTAAAAAAAAGACTTAAAATTGACCATTTTTGGAGAAAACCTGTAAACAAATAGACCATAAATTTTCAAAATTTCCCCCGGCGGCGCCTGACGGCACCACCAGCAGACCTCCTTTCGTGAAAGTTTTTCTCAAAATTTTCTCTAAAATCTAAAAAATTGGTGATTTTTTGTGCAAAATCTGTTAACAAAATAAAGCCAATTTTCGAAATTCTTTCCGGTAGCGCCTATCGGCAGTGTCGGGGTCCTTTTGGCGCCCACGTTCGGCGCTAGACTCATTTAGGACTTAGTAATTTATTTCTTTGTGAATCAAATGCGACAAAATCGGTATCATTCGAAAGATCTAAGTATTTAAAAGGTATGAAAAGCTATGCCTAAAAAGCTATGTCTAACGATTGACCAATTTTTAAAAACAACAAACAACGCTAAAAAGTCAAAATTCTCGGATAGGTCATTTGAGTCGGGCCGTTTGAGTCGGAGAGCCACCCATACAAAAAGTTCCGGCGGCCTCCCCGACACGGGCCCCGAGTTTTTCTTTTTTTTCTAAGTCTGCCAATTCAAATATAATTGTTATCCTCAGAAGCTCTATATGTGCTGCATTAATCTTGCCAAAAATCAAAAATATCCATCCATGTATAAAAAATATGACCTGTTGCGCCAAATTATCCAGAAAAATTCAATTTTTTGAGGTTTTTTGGCCATAACTTTTTTGTATGTTTTCAAAATTTTTTCGAAATTTAGCACATTGATAGATCTCTTCAAGTGATTTCAAATTATTCCTAATTATTTAATTTGGACGAAAATGAAAAAAGTTATGGCCAGTCGCGCCGAAAGGATCCACGCCGAACTGGGCGGTTCCCCAATAGACAGTTATTTTCAAGCCACAAAAAAAATGTGCTAACATATATAGTAATTTTAAAAAATACCGAAATACCGCGGTATTACCGAATTTTTTTTATCGGTATTTTTCGGTGTCGGTATTTTTCGGTATATACCGTTCGGTATACCGACCGAAATATTTTGGGAATTTCGGTATTTTTTCGGTATCGGTATTATACCGAAATACCGATACCGAATACCGAAAATTGCATTTGCCGCACACTAGTACTAAGTAAACCGATTTGTGTAATTAATTTATGAAGAAATATATATATTTGTATCTATCGATGTTCATTAAATTTTTGCTTAACGCTTTTCTTTGGAATCGTTTAATGAAATAACAAATATTACACGTACAATATTCGAATAAATTTTCATAATTATCATTTCATTATTAAATATTTCAATATTTAACAGTATATATTGGTTGCATTATGTATCAAGTCCTTCCGGTTCTATTTCGTCAACTATACTACTGTATTATGTTTACTGTATTATATAGTGATATTGTCGCTGTTTCTTTTTTTGTTGAATATTCCTAAATATTATTTTCTTTTTATTTATTTTTTTTTACATTTTACCATCTCTCCAATTCTTCCATGTCCACATATTTTGACTGCAATGTGATCAGTTGGTAGCTTTGATTGGCATATTTTCCAAAATATTGATTTATTTTGATAAAAATTGCTCAAAATTTCGTGCATATTTTGTGTATATTTTAACATTTTTCATGCATATTTTATGCACATATTTGGCTTTTTTCGTGCATATTAATCCGATCCTAATTATTGCAAATGTACGAAAGGAACCGAAAAACGAAAAAAAAAAGTTTTTTGTGGAACGGAATTTTGATCAATTAATTAGCGAAATGACCAGTAGTTTTCCGCTCAAATATTAGTCTATTTTTTAAGCGTAAACTACTGTAAAAAGCCTTTTTTTTTTGTTC
>JBDPZO010000095.1:0-10735 GCA_039877585.1 Heterodera filipjevi | reverse complement strand
TTTATGTAATTTGAAAATAATTTAAAAAATTGTCAATCGTAAACTTCTTTGGGCTAAGGAAAAATTTTCAACTAACCAAAAAGGCCAACTCCGTCTGAGCCAACTCCGTCTGGCCAACTCCGTCTTAGTGGATAAAGGGCCAACTCCGTCTTTCCAATTTTTTTTTTTGAAATTTTGCCTTAAAAAAAACCTAACCACCCCCTAGTTTTTACTGAAAACTAACCCCTTGTTTTCCTAAAAACCTAACCTAACTTTTTTTCAAAACTATCCCTAAATTTAGCCTATATTTTTTTTGAAAACCGAACCCAAATTTTTTGGTAAATACTATGGCGGGTCTCCCCCATTTTTTTGAAAAAAAATTTAAACTTAAAAGTAGTGAAAGACACTTTCAGGGGTATAAGGGGTCGCCGATCACGATTCCGGCATTCATTTCGACCAATTTTTAAACCCTGGCCCGAATTGATCAGAAAGACAAAACTTAAATTTTTCCAAATTTCACAATTATTGACTAAAATGATGCTAATGCACTAAATAAGGTTCGGCATTAGTCGAAAGTATGCAAAATCTATTATACTATTTGACAATGTCATTCCGGAATTTTTGCATTTTTTTGAACGAAAAAAAGGAATTCTTTTCGACGCGAATGATTTTCTTTAAAAAACAAAATAAACATGCGGGCAGTGTGAAAGTAACCAAAGAAAGGGATTAGGAACATACATTCAACATATGTGGTAATATTAAGAAAGACATTAAAAATAGAAAACAAAAGATGAAATAACTAAAAATAGGACATAAAAGGCATTTGTTATTGCTACATTTATATTGATTTCTTCTGTGTTTAACAAACGTTATTTGGTTATCTAAAAGCACTTTTCATCATAAAAATAAACCAGTTGTTATGCTTGCGTTTTTTTTATTAATTTTTCTTATTTTAATGTTGTGTTTTTTTAATTTAAGAAAACTTTTTTTTAACTATATCTTATATCTACACTATTACATAATTTTTTATTCCATTTTGCCCAATTCCGAACCCCTGAGCCTGATTCGAACAAGTACAAATTCTAATTTTTAAAATTCGGTTTTTAGAATTTATAATGACTTAAAATTAAAATGCATGAAACCCAGCAAAAAAAGTGTCCTAAAATTATGTAAGGCAATTTGTACATTTTTGGCCTAAAAATCTGAGGTCGTATTCGTGATAAGCACCCCGGAAAACCTTCAAATATCAATTTTTAACTCAAAATAACAAAGCTAAAAAAAAAAAAACGAAAAACGTCATATTAAAAAAAGTCATTTTAACGAATTTTTTAGAATGTTTTGAAAACTAAGTAATTAGGAATTTTTATTACAAGAATACTCAAAAGAATTAATAAGAGCATTCTTTCTGCCGGAAACCGACAGAGACAATTATACAAAACTTGGTGATACAAATCAAATCTTTTAAAAAATAAAGTTTAAAATTTTCTGTCGTTTTAAATTTCCTATAAAAAATGTACTTTAAAAACAAGGAGTTATTTACCATTGGTATAACATAGGGTTCGGATATGTCCTTAGAATCAAAGGACCGTCCTTTGAAATGGGCCTCCCCGCTTAGAAAATTGAAAGTGTCCTTATTTCCAAAGATATCCTTTAAAAAGGCATTTTGTCCACTAAATTTAAAAAAAGTTAAGTTCATAAGAAAATTGAAAATTTTGGTATTTTTTCCAAAATAATTCTCATTTTTTGCAGGAAATTCTTCAAAATTGATATTTTATAGACAAAATCTGTTAACAAATGACACCAAAATTTCCCAGCGGCGTCTAACGGCACCGCCGGACCCCAATTCGCTTAGGTTATCTCAAAGTCTATCAAAAAAACTCATAAATTTGTCTTTTTGGTGCAAAATCTTCTAACAAAATGTACTTAAATTTTTTCCCGGCGGCGTTCAGCACCAATCGATCTTGGCAGATCCGAACCCAGGTATAACACATTTGCTCGAGAAGGGTGAAAGAAGGAGACAAAATAGAGATTGAAAAAAATAGGGAAAGAGACAAAGAGAGAGAAATAGCAAGAGAAAAACAGATAAAGAGAGATGCTGAGAAATAAAGGGATAAAGAGAGAGAGAGGACGTGGTAGAGAGAAAGTCAAAGAGAACGAAGTGATAAAAATTTAAATACGTGATGCAATTTTTTTGCTGAAACCCCCCACATACCTAATGGTTTGAAAGAACAGAGAAAGTTCAAACAGTAATCGGCCCACAATTTTTTTTTCAAATAGAGACAAAATCAATTAAGAACTAATGCCAATTTTAAATTTAAAGAGTATTGAGTAACAAATAAGCTAAACCGAAAAATCAAGGAAATTTATAGAAGGTGTTAAAGAGCGGCCGGGCACCGCGTCGAATTAAAGCCGCAGAAAAAATAGTTAAAAAACAAAATCCGCGCCCTAATCCTAATCATAACTGGAAAATTCAAGAATACTTTTACCTCGCCAATTTCAACAAATTATATATAATTCGGCTCCCCGCGGTCTGTAATGCCCGAATCCGAAAGAATTTTTCTGCGGAAAGCACTCTGTACCGAGTTACAGACCCACAATGGCTTGGGACTCAAATGTCCACCGCATAAAAAGGCACTAATAAACGACTTAAACATTATAAATCGGTTTATAATGTGAATTAAACCATTTTTAAGCGAAAATTTTCACTGGTTTTCCTCAAAAATTAGTTAATGTTGCAAAAATCAGGAGGCCGCGGAGTAGTGCTGTGGCGAAAGGGAAAAAACCCGAAACCAAAAACCGAAACCGAAAATCAAACCCGAAAACCGAAATCGAAATCCCAAAAAACCGAAACCGAAATTTTTTAAAATTTATGGAACATAACACGAATTTTTATTAACGCATCATTACAACCAAATCATTAGAGGTGCGCCGTGATTCACGGTCACGGTCAGGGATGCGATCGGCAAAACCCAAAAACCGGGCGCACGAGTTTAAAAACCGGGCAAAAACCGGGCAAAAATTTTCAAAAACCGGGCAAAAAACCGGGCATATTTTTTTTAGCCAATAGTTCAGTGTAAAACAACGTAAAAACATTTAAATAACATATTTATCACCACTTTTCACCTGTTTGAGCAAATTTGGCAATGAAAGAAAGTAACTGTGAGCATTGGGGCAAGAAATATTTGAATTAAATTTGATAGAAATGAGTGAGTCCAACAAATGAGTTTCCAGTCGGTTCCTTTCATCTGTTTTGATGTTTTTTAGAACAGAAAATACTGATTCACAAAATGCATTGGAAGGAAAAATCGACAAAATTGCAGAGACTAGTGATTTGAGCAGGACAAAATTGGTATTTTTGAAAATAACCGCCCATTTTTCATCCACATTTTTCCTGTTAAACCGTTCGCCCTCGAGCTCCTTCAGTGTTTGTTTCAACTCAGCTATCTCCCCGAACAAAGCATCCATTTCAACAGCGGACGCCCCACAAAAATGCCTATACGCCTTTCGAACTTTTTCTGATGTTGGTTCAGACTCGAAAATGACCCAGTCTCCAATCACTTCATCCGTCTCAGAGAATTTGCGTGACCAATTGCCCAAATACTCAGACGCGTCCTCGTAAAATTGCTGAAAAATCAAAGCTAAGACAAATAATTAATGAAAAAACACCTTAAAGGCAGCTTTTAATTTGTTTTTTTGATAAATAGCGCCATCATTTTCCAGTTTTTTCAAAAGTTCACTGGTCTCTTCCCCATAAAACTCCTCGTTCAATGAAAGTTCCAGCTTCGATTTCAATGTTTTAATTTGTTTGGCCAAAATGGGAAATGGAAGTGTCGGTTTCTGAATTCTGTTTTAATTAAACACATAATTTTCTAAATACTACCTGACTAATCAGATTCAATTGGTTAAACTGATCGAATGCAAACACATAAAACACGCAACCACGTTCCATTCTGCAGACTTTGGCGTCAATTCATCATCAAAAATTTGACGAAGGAATTTGGGACAGTCACGGTCTCTCAGTGACCTGAAGTACTTCTCAAGTACTGTCCACATTTCACGAATCCTTTTAAATGTTCGTCCCAAAGACATCCATCGTATTGCAGTATATGCGGGCAATATGTGAACAATAGCCTTAAATTATAGGGGAATTTTATTTTCCAACGCATAAATTATCACATTTTCTTCGGCGGGCCATTTCTTGAAACAATTCCCAGCGCCCCGGGTGATTGGAAAAATGATCGGCTATTGTGCGTGAAAAATTACGGACGTCGTAGTCAAATTTTTCAACTGCGAAACCAACTGCATTGTTGCATATGTGGCTAGAGCATCCAACCCCAATGAGATTTGTCTTTTCTAAAAAAAGTAAAAAGCTTAAAATGAAAATTAAAACACACTTTGGGTCAGAAAATGAAAAAGGTTGTTTCGGCCCCTGCGCTCTCGACCACCAAAATTGGCCGTTGTATTATCGGCACACAGGGACACAAAATGAGCCAAAGGGAGTCCACATCGATCCAACACACTCGTCAACAATGCTTCCATGTCGACGGCTTTTTCGCTTGTCTCAGAGCACACTTCAAGAATGCCAGTTTTGTCTCGCCGTGCCAATATCTGCAGATGTCTTTCAATGTTTTGACGACCTTAAAATTTATTCTACCTGATCACAATTGCGTAATAGCGAATGTTGTCCATTGACGTTGAGTCAATCCCGATCGAAAAATGCCCTGTTTCTTTGATCTCACCCAAAAGATTGTTTAAAAAATGTGGGCTGAGCACTCCTTAAAAATTTGTTTTTCTCGGAACAAGAATTTGTACTCACCACGAATTAATGCCGTTGTTTTGTCCCGTTTCGATGCAAATTCAATTGCTGCTGGATCGGCAGAAAAAACCACACCAAAAAGATCAGATGAACAATTCGCGGAACTCATTGAGAAATTGTGACGAGCGCAATGGTAGGCCAGTGTTAATTCTGCTGCGAGACAACGTTTCTCTTCAGAAGCCTTAATTATATTGACTTAGATGAATTAATGAGTCCAAAATGATTTACCGATTTTTGCTTGACATAATCGGTCAAAGGCACGCTTCTGTTAAATTCCGCCAAATTAGCTTTGTATTTCTCCGTATATTTAGCATCATAATTTGATAGTCCCCCACCAGGCTTTTTGTGAGAATATTTCTTCCTTTTTGGAGAAGTAACCTAAAATCTGATAATGACAAAAGCACATTTATTAAAATTCACCCCAAACTCATCATTCGAGATTGAAACGGCTAAATCAGAAATTGCTTCCTCAGCACTCGAGATTTGTTCATCGAAATTTTGAGTTGAAGATGATTGTTGAAATGTAACTTTGGAAATGAAATCAGAAATAGATTGTTGTGACATTCTGCTAAAATAGAGACTGAGAGCAACGTTAAAATTTTTAATAATTTAACAATGAAAATCAAGTTTTAGTTTGTTAATCTTGGCAAAATGTTTTATAAAATTCAAATAAATGAGTGGGAAACAGGAAAACAGGGCAAAACCCCAAAAACCGGGCAAAAACCGGGCAACTTCAAAAACCGGGCAAAAACCGGGCACGGACCCCCAAAACCGGGCAAATGCCCGGTTTCCAGGGTAAAATCGCATCCCTGGTCACGGTC
Organism: Heterodera filipjevi; assembly: GCA_039877585.1. NCBI lineage: Eukaryota > Metazoa > Nematoda > Chromadorea > Rhabditida > Heteroderidae > Heterodera > Heterodera filipjevi. Next base: position 5,119 of record JBDPZO010000095.1, on the reverse strand, counting down.
ACCGTTAATTTCACGGGTTTTTTCAATCACGGTTCACGGGGTCTATTCACGGTTTTGCAGTGAAAAATTTACACTGCATAAAATTGGAAAATTTGTGGGATTTCAAGAATAATTGCTGAGAAAAAGTTTTTTTGATCCCGTAAATATTCATTCACTTCCACTTCTAGAGGATTAAAAAAATAGAAAATTGTTGTTTATAGGGGGTCGATTCGCCGCCAGACTCGTTTAGGACCTTGTAACTTTTTTCTTTGCAAACCAAATTTTACAAATTCGGTATGATTCAAAAGCTTTAAAGGTTGTAAAAATATTAATGAGTTATTTCTAAGCGTTCGACTGACTCTTAAAAAAGTTACAACTTTAAGAACACTAAAAAATCTGGATTTTGGTGTATTTTAGTTCATAACTTTTTTATAGATAAGTAATTTTAAAATATTGCCATAGGGAACAGATATGCTATAAACAGTAGATTTTGTTGAATAAAATGCTTTTAAAGCTTGGAATCGCTTTTTAAAAAATGTTCTTATTTTGGACCCCAAAATCTTATTTTTGTCCAGCGATGTTCTTATTTTGGAAAATTTTCGATGGCATCTCTGTACTAAGGGGCTTTCGAAAGACACTAACAATAAGTTTAAAGAATTTGGTTGCCTATGAAAAAAGTTATGGCGTCCGAAAGTAGCTAGCGGCGAACCGTCCGAGGCGAACCGGGCGGTTCCCGTTTATAGAAATTTTGTTTTTTTTTTATAAAAAAATAATCTTACAAGAAATCGTCTCGAAAAATAATCCAAAAGTCAAATTACGGATCAAAATTACGGAAAAATCCGTAACCCGTAATCCGTAACTCCAAAAAGGCCGTAATTTCCGTAATCCGTAATTACGTCCAGCCCTGCCAAGAACTCAATCTTTGGGGGTGCGTTTATTAGGTGTTGGGGCCATCATTAGGGGTGTATTTTTCTTTCGGGTAAACCGAAATTTTCAACCCGAAACCGAAATCGAAAGCTAAAAAACCCGAAAAAAACCGAAATTTCGGCAACACCACTACCGCGGAGCGGCCCGCCAATGGCGAGCATGCGATGACGGCGCAAGTAGTGGGACGCCCGAGCGAGCGGCGCCCCACCTACTGGCCGCCGTAGTTAAATATTTTTTTATATTCATTCATTTTTACAACTGGGACAGTTCAGTCCCGCCATTTTCCCATTTCAGTCCCGGGTCTGTAACTCGGCGCAGAGCGCTTTCCGCAGAAAAAATCTTTCAGATTCGAGCATTACAGACCGAGAGGAGTCGAATGATATATAATTTGTCGAATTGGCGAGGTACAAGTATTCTTGAATTTTTCCAAACAAAAAAGAATGAGATAAAACGCTGTGACAACATGTTTACAAGATTGAGTGACGCAGACCATGGCAACCACCACACGACAACTAACTAGCCTTTAGTAACATTGGCTGCGTTCGACAACATTATCGATCAAATTTCCCATTATTACTCCCTGAATGCGTGATCAAAAGCTATTTCTTTACTCATATTATTGTATAGCATCAATATATAAAGCAGGGTTGCCATTCGTACTTTATTTCAAAGTACGTACTTTATTTTCGGCCTTCATGCTTTGAAAATTTGAAGGCGTACTTTATTCTAAAGATGTACTTTGAAAGGTGCCATGTAATGTCGACACCAAGTAATTTCGACACTGAGCGACGCAAGTGTCTGCGGCGCAAAAAACGCGGCGCAAATGTCGGCTAACCGGATGCGAATTATATGGAAATGCATATTTTTTTTGTGAACCCAGAACCGCCTAAAACGCACGGAAAACGTCTTTTTAGCTTGGTTTGAAGCTTGTAGGATGGTTTTTTAAATCCATATTTTTCCATATTTCGCGATTTATGTCCATATGCCATATTTTGGCATTTTGCCCATATTTTATGTCCATATTTTGGCATTTTTGGAAAATTTCATGAGAAAAATGCAATAAAAAACCAGGGCTCCCAGATGATAATTTTCCATCATTTATCTGGTTAAAAAATCATCATTTGGGGTCAAAAATCATCATTTCAAAAAATTGTCTTCAAAGAGCAACAAAAAAAGAAGTAAAATGATCAATGTTCATACTTTTTCACTTTTTGGGATTTTTAAGCTCTTTTTTGTATTTTTTCAGTTGTTTTAAAATTAAACAAAATTCAAAAAGGGAGGGGGCAGGTGGTGCCGTAAGGCGCCACCGGGGAAAAATTTTGAAAAACTGAGTATTGGGCCTAAAAATGGCCGTTTTTGAGGATTTTTTTAAAAAATCCCGGAAATCATCAAATCATCATTTCAAAAAAAAATCAACATTGATCCCCTCAAAAGCCACAAAATGATGATAAATCATCATTAAACAACTAGAGTGTTAGGTTTTCAAAAAAACTTAGGTTAGATTTTCAAAAAAAAAACGAAGGTAGATTCTCAGAAAAAAAAATGTTGGGTTGGGTTTTCATTAAACTAGGGGGTTAGGCTTTCAGAAAACTAACTCTGGAGATTTTAGGCTCCATTTTTTATCTTTTATTAATTATTTTTGAGATTTTCACTGCCCAAATGATCACTGCCCAAATGATAGGGAACCCTAAGAATCAATCTGAAAAATTTTCAAAAAAGACATCATAAAAAAGAAATTTTGAATTTCTTGGCAAGATTTTGGCAAAAATTCTTAAAATTAAAATTAATAATCAAAAATTTTTCTCCCCAAATTTTTTAGGATATTTGTCCATATTTTGGCATTTTTCCATATTTATGTCCATATTTCGCGTCTTTAAATCCATATTTAATGCAGAGATCCCATTTGTACTTAATTTTGTACTTATTTTTGGGCCTCAAAGAAAAAATTCCGATTTTTATAGCAATATTTGAAAGAAAATTATCTTTGAAGCGATTTTTAGAAACAAAATCGTAAATTCAAAATTTCGGCAGAAATTTCTATGTCTCACATATTTTTAGCTTAAATTATTTAGCGCAAATATAAATTTCACGCTGATTATGAGCGTGAATTTCAAGGCTTAAAAAGGAATATTTTTTTTAAATTTTCCCGGCGGCGCCTATCGGCAAAGCCGGACATTCAATCCTGTTGAAACCACAAAATTGATTATTTTTTGGGGAAAACCTGTTATGAAATCGGCCATAAATTTTCAAAATTTTTTCCGGCGGTGCCTATCGGCACCGCCAATTCTTTCTTTTTCAAAATTAATTTCATTTCTCATTTCAAAGCCGGAATTGCTCAAAAAAACAATTGTTGGAGGAGAAAAATATGCCCCGGTTACTGATTTTGATGAATAAAAAGCAAAATAAGGAAGTTTCAAAACAACGTTTTCAAAAATGTACTTATTTTGGACTCCTAAAACTTATTTTTGACCATCTATGTATGTACTTATTTCGGCGGAAAATTTCGATGGAATCTTCATTTAGACGTCAAATTTAGAAAAAATATTAAAGAAATCGTCTCGAAAAAATAATCCAAAGTCAATTACGGATCAAAATTACGGAAAAATCCCAAAAATCCGTAACCGTAATCCGTAACTCCAAAAGGCCGTAATTTCCGTAATCCGTAATTACGTCCAGCCCTGCCAAGAACTCAATTCTTGGGGGTGCGTTTATTAGGGTTGGGGCCATCATTAGGCAGAGATGCATCGAAATTCCCGAAAATAAGTACATCGCTAGTCAAAAATAAGGTTAGGGGTCAAAAATAAGTACATTTTTGAAAACAGTTGTTTTGAAACTCTTAATTTGTTTTTACACAAAATCAGTAACTGTGGCGACATATTTCTCTCCTCCAACAATTTTTTTGAGCAATTTGGCTTGAAATGAGAAATGAAATTTTAATTTAAAAAAGGAAGGGTCGGCGGTGCCAATAGGCGCCGCCGGGGAAAATTTTGAAATTTGAGTGTTTTTAATAATAAAACTTGTCAAAAAAAGACCAATTTTGAGAATTTTTAAGTAAATTTAGAGAGAACCCTACGCAATGTGGGGTACGGTGGTGCGATAGGCGCCCGCGGGGAAAATTTTGAAATTATGGCCGATTTCTAACAGATTTCCCCAAAAATATTCAATTTGGTGCCTATTTTAGAAAATCCCAAAAGGTGAATGTCCGGCGGTGCCGTTAGGCGCGTCGCCGGTTAAAAAATATTCTTTGTGCCTTGAAATCACGCTCTAATCAGCATGAAATTAATTTAAGCTAAAAAAAGATTGATACATAGAAATTTTTATACGAAATTTCGATATTTAGTGAATCTGTTAAGATTTTGTTTAAAAGATTCGCTTCAAAAAATAATTTCCTTTCAAATTTGCACTAAAAAGCGGAATTTTCCTATGAGACCAAAATAAGTCCAAAATAAAGTACATTTATCCAAACAAAAGTCAAACAATTACAAAGTACAAAATGCGATCTCTGTCATTAGGGTGTGTTTTTCTTTCGGGTAAACCGAAAATTTCAAACCGAAACCGAAAACGAAAGCTAAAAAACCCGAAAAAAAACGAAATTTCGGCAACAACACTACCGCGGAGCGGCGCCAAGGCGAGAATGCGATGAGGGCGCAAGTAGTGGGACGCCCGAGCGAGCGGCCGGCCATCTAACTTGGTCCGCCGTGTACGTTGCGACATGCTACTTTAATTAGATCGTATTAGATTCATTTCATTTTTACAACGGGACAGTTCAGTCCCGCAATTTTCCCATTCAGTCCCGGGTCTGTAACTCGGCGCAGAGCGCTTTCCCGCAAAAAAAATCTTTTATGATCGAGCATTACAGACCGAGAGGAGTCGAATGATTATAATTTGTCGAATTGGCGAGGTCAAGATTCTGATTTTTCCAGAAAATCAAACAAAGAATGGATAAAACGCATGTGACAAATGTTTACAAGATTGAGTACGCAACCATGGCGTATACAATCCACACGACAACTAACTAGGCCTTTGTAGTAACATTGAGCTGCGTTGAAAAACATTATCGATCAAATTTTTCCCATATTAGCTCCCTGAGATGCGTGATCAAAAAAGCGATTCTTTACCTCATATATTGTATAGCAGCAATATATAAAAGCAAGGGTTTTGCATAGTCGTACTTTATTGCAAAGTACGTCTGTATTTTCGGCCTTCATGCTTT
>JBDPZO010000091.1:0-10033 GCA_039877585.1 Heterodera filipjevi | reverse complement strand
TAGTTTGTCTACGCCATACTTTACCAAGTCCATGGCACCGGAGGCATCGGCCTCACTTATTAGCAGAACGGAGATGATGAAAACAGGGCAAACATCTAAACATTTGAAATGTTTGGATCAAAGGAGCAGCTTTTGAGTTTAGCTTACCGTTCGGTGTTGGGGAAGCAATGGGATGAGGAGAGTGAGACAAGTTGAATGGGGTATTATTATTGGATGCCAAACACAAAATGAGAGTTTTTGGGGTTTGGAGGCCAATTTATGGGGTGCCAAAGGGGCGGGGGCAATTGGAAAAGCAAAGCAAAGCAAAACAAACAATCACCATTATGACCATCATTTTACACTCCAACAGCAGCAAATATTCAGGGGAAAAAGCACAAAATGAGAAGCCAAATGATGATGCATCATCATTCACTGTTAAAGGCATTTCCGGTGGATGGAAATGGTGGGCGAAACGGACAAATTTTAGTGCTAATTATCCATCAAATTATTCCATTTAGCCTAAGCCTAAGCTAAGCCTAAGCCTAACCTAAGCCTAAGCCTAAGCCTAAGCCTAAGCTAAGCCTAAGCCTAAGCCTAAGCCTAAGCCTAAGCCTAAGCTAAGCCTAAGCCTAAGCCTACTAACCTAAGCCTAAGCCTAAGCCTAAGCTACCCTAAGCCTAAGCCTAAGCCAACCTAAGCCTAAGCCTAAGCCTAAGCCTAAGCCTAACCAGCCTAAGCCTAAGCCTAAGCCTAAGCCTAAGCCTAAGCCTAAGCCTAAGCCTAATCAACCTAAGCCTAAGCCTACGCCTAAGCCTAAGCTAAGCCTAAGCCTAGCTAAGCCTAAGCCTAAGCCTAAGCCTAAGCCTAAGCCTAAGCCTAAGCCTAAGCCTAAGCCTAATCCTAAGCCTAAGCCTAAGCCTAGCCTAAGCCTAAGCGAAGCCTAAGCCTAAGCCTAAGCCTAAGCCTAAGCCTAATCCTAGCCTAAGCCTAAGCCTAAGCCTAAGCCTAAGCCTAAGCAAGCCTAAGCCTAAGCCTAAGCCTAAGCCTAAGCCTAAGCCTAAGCCTAAGCCTAAGCCTAAGCCTATCCTAACTAAGCCTAAGCCTAGCCTAAGCCTAAGCCTAAGCCTAAGCCTAACCTAAGCCTAAGCCTAAGCCTAAGCCTAAGCCTAAGCCTAAGCCTAACTAAGCCTAAGCCTAGCCTAAGCCTAGCCATAAGCCTAAGCCTAAGCCTAAGCCTAAGCCTAAGCCTAAGCCTAAGCCTAAGCCTAAGCCTAACGAAGCCTAAGCCTAAGCCTAAGCCTAAGCCTAAGCCTAAGCCTAAGCCTAAGCCTAAGCCTAAGCCTAAGCCTAAGCCTAAGCCTAAGCCTAAGCCTAAGCCTAAGCCTAAGCCTAAGCCTAAGCCAAGCCTAAGCCTAAGCCTAAGCCTAAGCCTAAGCCTAAGCCTAAGCCTAAGCCTAAGCCTAAGCCTAGCCTAAGCCTAAGCCTAAGCCTAAGCCTAACCTAAGCCTAAGCCTAAGCCTAAGCCTAAGCCTAAGCTAAGCCTAAGCCTAAGCCTAAGCCTAAGCCTAAGCCTAAGCCTAAGCCTAAGCCTAAGCCTAAGCCTAAGCCTAAGCCTAAGCCTAGCCTAAGCCTAAGCCTAAGCCTAAGCCTAAGCCTAGCCTAAGCCTAAGCTAAGCCTAAGCCTAGCCTAAGCCTAAGCCTAAGCCTAAGCCTACTAAGCCTAAGCCTAAGCCTAAGCCTAAGCCTAAGCCTAACCTAAGCCTAGCCTAAGCCTAAGCCTAAGCCTAAGCACTTTCTTATTATCACAATGTATTTTTTTGCTGTTATAGTCTTAACTTTTCTCTATCTCTTCTATAACACCCATCCACACACATATAAGCTAATTTATACCTTATTATCACATCACTTTCTTATTATCACAATGTATTTTTTTGCTGTTATAGTCTTAACTTATCTCTATCTCTTCTATAACACCCATCCACACACATATAAGCTAATTTAGTCCTTATTATCACGTTCACTTCTTATTATCAAATTTGTATCACATCACTTTCTTATTATCAATTTTAGTTATGTTGTTATCATCTTAAAATTATTCAATCTCTTCTATATGAACCCCCAGCCACCAGCGACGCACCTATGGTGCCGTCGCGACCGCAGGTCGCGTGTGAGCTAGACATGGGCTTGTGCGAAGCACAAGCCCATGTCTAGCGAACCCCCAGCCACAAGCCACGCACCTATGGCGCCGTCGCGACCGCAGGTCGCGAGTGAGCTAGACATGGGCTTGTGCGAAGCACAAGCCCATGTCTAGCGAAACCCCAGCCCCAAGCCACGCACCTATGTTTGTTTATACCTTATTATCACGTCACTTTCTTATTATCACAATGTATTTTTTTTGTTGTTATAGGTCGCGAGTGAGCTAAACATGGGCTTGTGCGAAGCACAAGCCCATGTCTAGCGAACGCCCAGCCCCAAGCCACGCACCTATGTTTGTTTATACCTTATTATCACATCACTTTCTTATTATCACAATGTATTTTTTTGTTGTTATAGTCTTAAATTTTCTCTATCTCTTCTATAACACCCATCCACACACATATAAGCTAATTTAGTCCTTATTATCATATGAACTTTCTTATTATCAAATCCTATTTATTGTTGTTATCATCTTAAAAATTATTATTCAATCTCTTCTATAACATCCATCCACCTAGATAAGCTTGTTTATACCTTATTATCACATCACTTTCTTATTATCAAATTATTTTTTTGCTGTTATAGTCTTAACTTATCTCTATATCTTCTATAACACCCATCCACACACATATAAGCTAATTTATTCCTTATTATCACGTTCAATCATATGAACTTTCTTATTATCAAATCCTATTTATTGTTGTTATCATCTTAAAAATTATTATTCAATCTCTTCTATAACATCCATCCACCTAGATAAGCTTGTTTATACCTTATTATCACATCACTTTCTTATTATCACAATGTATTTTTTTGCTGTTATAGTCTTAACTTATCTCTATCTCTTCTATAACACCCATCCACACACATATAAGCTAATTTAGTCCTTATTATCACGTTCACTTTCTTATTATCAAATTTGTATCACATCACTTTCTTATTATCAATTTTTAGTTATGTTGTTATCATCTTAAAAATTATTCAATCTCTTCTATATGAACCCCCAGCCACCAGCGACGCACCTATGGTGCCGTCGCGACCGCAGGTCGCGTGTGAGCTAGACATGGGCTTGTGCGAAGCACAAGCCCATGTCTAGCGAACCCCCAGCCACAAGCCACGCACCTATGGCGCCGTCGCGACCGCAGGTCGCGAGTGAGCTAGACATGGGCTTGTGCGAAGCACAAGCCCATGTCTAGCGAACCCCCAGCCCCAAGCCACGCACCTATGTTTGTTTATACCTTATTATCACATCACTTTCTTATTATCACAATGTATTTTTATTGTTATCAAATGCTAAAATACTTTATCTCTTCTATAACATCCATCCACACACATATATGCTTGTTTATACCTTATTATCACGTTCACATTCTTATTATCAAATTATTTTTTTGTTGTTATAGGTCGCGAGTGAGCTAAACATGGGCTTGTGCGAAGCACAGCCCATGTCTAGCGAACCCCCAGCCACAAGCCACGCACCTATGTTTGTTTATACCTTATTATCACATCACTTTCTTATTATCACAATGTATTTTTTTGTTGTTATAGTCTTAAATTTTCTCTATCTCTTCTATAACACCCATCCACACACATATAAGCTAATTTAGTCCTTATTATCACGTTCACTTTCTTATTATCAATTTGTATCACATCACTTTCTTATTATCAATTTTTAGTTATGTTGTTATCATCTTAAAAATTATTCAATCTCTTCTATATGAACCCCAGCCACAAGCCACGCACCTATGGCGCCGTCGCGGACCGCAGGTCGCGAGTGAGCTAGACATGGGGCTTGTGCGAAGCACAAGCTCATGTCTAGCGAACCCCCAGCCCCAAGCCACGCACCTATGTTTGTTTATACCTTATTATCACATCACTTTCTTATTATCACAATGCATTTTTTTGTTGTTATAGGTCGCGAGTGAGCTAAACATGGGCTTGTGCTTCGCACAAGCCCATGTCTAGCGAACCCCCCAGCCACAAGCCACGCACCTATGTTTGTTTATACCTTATTATCACATCACTTCTTATTATCACCAATGTATTTTTTTGCTGTTATAGTCTTAACTTTTCTCTATCTCTTCTATAACACCCATCCACACACATATAAGCTAATTTAGTCCTTATTATCACGTTCACTTTCTTATTATCAAATCCTATTTATTGTTGTTATCATCTTGCTAAAAATACTTTATCTCTTCTATAACATCCATCCACCTAGATAAGCTTGTTTATACCTTATTATCACGTTCACATTCTTATTATCAAATTATTTTTTGTTGTTATAGTCTTAACTTTTCTCTATCTCTTCTATACCAGCCACCAGCCACGCACCTATGGTGCCGTCGCGACCGCAGGTCGCGTGTGAGCTAGACATGGGCTTGTGCGAAGCACAAGCCCATGTCTAGCGAACCCCCAGCCACAAGCCACGCACCTATGGCGCCGTCGCGACCGCAGGTCGCGAGTGAGCTAAACATGGGCTTGTGCGAAGCACAAGCCCATGTCTAGCGAACCCCCAGCCACAAGCCACGCACCTATGTTTGTTTATACCTTATTATCACATCACTTTCTTATTATCACAATGTATTTTTTGTTGTTATAGTCTTAAATTTTCTCTATCTCTTCTATAACACCCATCCACACACATATAAGCTAATTTAGTCCTTATTATCACGTTCACTTTCTTATTATCAAATTTGTATCACATCACTTTCTTATTATCAATTTTTAGTTATGTTGTTATCATTTTAAAAAATTATTATTCAATCTCTTCTATATGAACCCCAGCCACCAGCCACGCACCATATGGTGCCGTCGCGACCGCAGTCGCGTGTGAGCTAAACATGGGCTTGTGCGAAGCACAAGCCCATGTCTAGCGAACCCCCAGCCACAAGCCACGCATCTATATGTTGTTTATACCTTATTATCACATCACTTTTTATTATCACAATGTATTTTTATTGTTATAGGTCGCGAGTGAGCTAAACATGGGCTTGTGCGAAGCACAGCCCATGTCTAGCGAACCCCCAGCCACAAGCCACGCACCTATGGTGCCGTCGCGACCGCAGGTCGCGAGTGAGCTACTAAACATACAGCTTTAAGATGAAATAGTAAATAATTGCCAGTTCCATACGTTGGCTACTCCGCCTCCTCGGCAGAAGGGGAGCTGAAGAGTTTCTCCAGGAGACCAACATTTTGCTTGCCAGGCAAAAAAGCACCACCAGCGCGCCGATGGCGCGGTGGTGCTTCGCGACCAGAGGTCGCGAGTGAGCTAGACATGGGCTTGTGCGAAGCACAAGCACATGTCTAGCGAACCCCGGAACAACCGGGCCGCGAAGCGGCCCGCCTGCTGTGCACGTGAGGCGTATGCACCAGGGCTTAGGACTTAGACTTAGGCTTAGGCCTAGACTTAATCTTAGGGTTAGGCGCCCTGAGTGCCGGAGGCACGAAGGGGCTTGCGTGGACGCAGGTAGCGGGGCCGAAGGCCACGCGACCGTAGTCCGCGCAGAGCTAGACACAGGCTTGCGCGTGCGCAAGCCTTTGCTCTAGCTCCCCTAAGCCTAAGCCTAAGCCTAAGCCTAAGCCTAAGCCTAAGCCTAGCCTAAGCCTAAGCCTAAGCCTAAGCCTAAGCCTAAGCCTAAGCCTAAGCCTAAGCCTAAGCCTAAGCCTAAGCCTAAGCCTAAGCCTAAGCCTAAGCCTAAGCCTAAGCCTAAGCCTAAGCCTAAGCCTAAGCCTAGCCTAAGCCTAAGCCTATAGCCTAAGCCTAAGCCTAAGCCTAAGCCTAAGCCTAAGCCTAAGCCTAAGCCTAAGCCTAAGCCTAAGCCTAAGCCTAAGCCTAAGCCTAAGCCTAAGCCTAAGCCTGAATAATTTCGTAATTTTTTTATATGCGGTCAAAAAGCTCCGTGGTGGAGAAATTCCGATTCTACGCATAGAAATACACCGGTATGTGAAGTTTCAGCTAGATCCGAGCAAAAAGAAAGAAAATAATTTTTGATCACTTATTGGGGGCCCTATTGGCTTAGGCTTACTAATAGAAATTCCATACCACCACCCCTAGTGGACGGATTGTTACGAAACTTGGCAAGGAAGATAGGCTGACAAAGTTGCCTGACAGCCTCTTTTATTGGGTTCCTAGCTCTTTGGCAAATGGGAGAACCAAAATGCTATATTGCATTTTTCATAGGCAATTTTGGGGAGCTGAAAAATTCCGATTCTACGCATAGAAATACACCGGTATGTGAAGTTCAGCTAGATCCGAGCAAAAAGAAAGAAAATAATTTTTTGATCACTTATTGGGGGCCCTATTGGCTTAGGCTTACAAATAGAAATTCCATACCACCGCTCCTAGTGGACGGATTGTTACGAAACTTGGCAAGGAAGATAGGCTGACAAAGTTGCCTGACAGCCTCTTTTATTGGGTTCCTAGCTCTTTGGCAAATGGGTGAACCAAAATGCTATTTTGCATTTTTCATAAGCCATTTGGGGAGCTGAATAATTTCGTAATTTTTTTATATGCGGTCAAAAAGCTCCGTGGTGGAGAAATTCCGATTCTACGCATAGAAATACACCGGTATGTGAAGTTTCAGCTAGATCCGAGCAAAAAGAAAGAAAATAATTTTTTGATCACTTATTGGGGGCCCTATTGGCTTAGGCTTACAAATAGAAATTCCATACCACCGCTCCTAGTGGACGGATTGTTACGAAACTTGGCAAGGAAGATAGACTGACAAAGTTGCCTGACATTCTCTTTTATTGGGTTCCTAGCTCTTTGGCAAATGGGTGAACCAAAATGCTATTTTGTATTTTACATAGGCCATTTTGGGGAGCTGAATAATTTCGTAATTTTTTTATATGCGGTCAAAAAGCTCCGTGGTGGAGAAATTCCGATTCTACGCATAGAAATACACCGGTATGTGAAGTTTCAGCTAGATCCGAGCAAAAAGAAAGAAAATAATTTTTTGATCACTTATTGGGGGCCCTATTGGCTTAGGCTTACTAATAGAAATTCCATACCACCACCCCTAGTGGACGGATTGTTACGAAACTTGGCAAGGAAGATAGGCTGACAAAGTTGCCTGACAGCCTCTTTTATTGGGTTCCTAGCTCTTTGGCAAATGGGAGAACCAAAATGCTATATTGCATTTTTCATAGGCAATTTTGGGGAGCTGAAAAATTCCGATTCTACGCATAGAAATACACCGGTATGTGAAGTTTCAGCTGGATCAGAGGAAAAAGAAAGAAAATAATTTTTTGATCACTTATTGGGGGCCCTATTGGCTTAGGCTTACAAATAGAAATTCCATACCACCGCTCCTAGTGGACGGATTGTTACGAAACTTGGCAAGGAAGATAGGCTGACAAAGTTGCCTGACAGTCTCTTTTATTGGGTTCCTAGCTCTTTGGCAAATGGGTGAACCAAAATGCTATTTTGTATTTTACATAGGCCATTTTGGGGAGATGAATAATTTCGTAATTTTTTTATATGCGGTCAAAAAGCTCCGTGGTGGAGAAATTCCGATTCTACGCATAGAAATACACCGGTATGTGAAGTTTCAGCTAGATCCGAGCAAAAAGAAAGAAAATAATTTTTTGATCACTTATTGGGGGCCCTATTGGCTTAGGCTTACAAATAGAAATTCCATACCACCGCTCCTAGTGGACGGATTGTTACGAAACTTGGCAAGGAAGATAGGCTGACAAAGTTGCCTGACAGTCTCTTTTATTGGGTTCCTAGCTCTTTGGCAAATGGGTGAACCAAAATGCTATTTTGTATTTTACATAGGCCATTTTGGGGAGATGAATAATTTCGTAATTTTTTATATGCGGTCAAAAAGCTCCGTGGTGGAGAAATTCCGATTCTACGCATAGAAATACAACCGGTATGTGAAGTTTCAGCTAGATCCGAGCAAAATGAAAGAAAATAATTTTTTGATCACTTATTGGGGGCCCTATTGGCTTAGGCTTACAAATAGAAATTCCATACCACCGCTCCTAGTGGACGGATTGTTACGAAACTTGGCAAGGAAGATAGGCTGACAAAGTTGCCTGACAGCCTCTTTTATTGGGTTCCTAGCTCTTTGGCAAATGGGTGAAACCAAAATGCTATTTTGCATTTTACATAGGCCATTTTGGGGGAGCTGAATAATTTCGTATTTTTTATAATGCGGTCAAAAGCTCCGTGGTGGAGAAATTCCGATTCTACGCATAGAAATACACCGGTATGTGAAGTTTCAGCTAGATCCGAGCAAAAAGAAAGAAAATAATTTTTTGATCACTTATTGGGGGCCCTATTGGCTTAGGCTTACAAATAGAAATTCCATACCACCGCTCCTAGTGGACGGATTGTTACGAAACTTGGCAAGGAAGATAGGCTGACAAAGTTGCCTGACAGCCTCTTTTATTGGGTTCCTAGCTCTTTGGCAAATGGGTGAACCAAAATGCTATTTTGCATTTTTCATAAGCCATTTTGGGGAGCTGAATAATTTCGTAATTTTTTTATATGCGGTCAAAAAGCTCCGTGGTGGAGAAATTCCGATTCTACGCATAGAAATACACCGGTATGTGAAGTTTCAGCTAGATCCGAGCAAAAAGAAAGAAAATAATTTTTTGATCACTTATTGGGGGCCCTATTGGCTTAGGCTTACTAATAGAAATTCCATACCACCACCCCTAGTGGACGGATTGTTACGAAACTTGGCAAGGAAGATAGGCTGACAAAGTTGCCTGACAGCCTCTTTTATTGGGTTCCTAGCTCTTTGGCAAATGGGAGAACCAAAATGCTATTTTGCATTTTTCATAGGCAATTTTGGGGAGCTGAAAAATTCCGATTCTACGCATAGAAATACACCGGTATGTGAAGTTTCAGCTAGATCCGAGCAAAAAGAAAGAAAATAATTTTTTGATCACTTATTGGGGGCCCTATTGGCTTAGGCTTACTAATAGAAATTCCATACCACCGCTCCTAGTGGACGGATTGTTACGAAACTTGGCAAGGAAGATAGGCTGACAAAGTTGCCTGACAGCTCTTTTATTGGGTTCCTAGCTCTTTGGCAAATGGGTGAACCAAATGCTATTTTGTATTTTACATAGGCCATTTTGGGGAGATGAATAAATTTCGTAATTTTTTATAATGCGGTCAAAAAGCTCCGTGGTGGAGAAATTCCGATTCTACGCATAGAAATACACCGTATGTGAAGTTTCAGCTAGATCCGAGCAAAAAGAAAGAAAATAATTTTTTGATCACTTATTGGGGGCCCTATTGGCTTAGGCTTACTAATAGAAATTCCATACCACCACCCCTAGTGGACGGATTGTTACGAAACTTGGCAAGGAAGATAGGCTGACAAAGTTGCCTGACAGCCTCTTTTATTGGGTTCCTAGCTCTTTGGCAAATGGGAGAACCAAAATGCTATTTTGCATTTTTCATAGGCAATTTTGGGGAGCTGAAAAATTCCGATTCTACGCATAGAAATACACCGGTATGTGAAGTTTCAGCTGGATCAGAGGAAAAAGAAAGAAAATAATTTTTTGATCACTTATTGGGGGCCCTATTGGCTTAGGCTTACAAATAGAAATTCCATACCACCGCTCCTAGTGGACGGATTGTTACGAAACTTGGCAAGGAAGATAGGCTGACAAAGTTGCCTGACAGTCTCTTTTATTGGGTTCCTAGCTCTTTGGCAAATGGGTGAACCAAAATGCTATTTTGTATTTTACATAGGCCATTTTGGGGAGATGAATAATTTCGTAATTTTTTTATAAGCGGTCAAAAGGCTCCGTGGTGGCGAAATTCCGATTCTACGCATAGAAATACACCGGTATGTGAAGTTTCAGCTAGATCCGAGCAAAAAGAAAGAAA
>JBDPZO010000010.1:0-110065 GCA_039877585.1 Heterodera filipjevi | reverse complement strand
TTTTGTTTTTGTTTTTCCTCATATCGTTTCGTTTTTGGTTCTTTCTTTAGGTTGACTGACGCTTCCTCCACTTTCCTTGGTGCCAAAGCGTCTGATTTGTCATGCTCAGTTCGCTCATCTCTCATGTTATTAGTCGCCCAATACAAAAAATTCACTTTGGGCACCAAACATTTCAAATACGGCGAACCACCGAACCCGGAAGAGATTCGTTCTGATCAAATCGCCGGACGACCCCAAAGGGAGGTGAATGGAAGACCGCATTTGTTTTTGTGTCTTGGTTGGACACTTTGTTTCCGCGGCTTTAGAAATCTTTCGAGGCGCCAAATCACGAAGTGTCCGAATATAAAAAAAATAGTATTAATTTTTTTGGGTCGCTTTCTGTAATTCAATAATATTACGAAAATTTTACCTTTTTATTATTTAATTCGATTTCTTTATATAATCTTGATTCTAATAGATGTTTCATTAACATTATAAGATATTGGTTTTAGTATTCACCCAAATATAAGATTTTAAAAGCAAAAATTTCCTTTTAATAAATACCATATGAAAAAGTAAAAATTGTGGTCTTATAAGATTTTAGATTATTTGATTTTCTCACAAATATTAACCCTTATAATACCATATAAAATATAGTAATCAAAAATATTCTATCCGCAATTATTTTAGGGTGCACAACCATTTTTCAAAAATGTCCTTTTTTTTTGACCCCAAAACCTTTTTTTTGGTATGCATGTCCTTTTTTGAAAAATTTTAAAACCCTAGCCCTTGTTTTAAGTGACTAAATATTCCAAAAATTATATGACTGCCATATTTGGAAATGTTGGGGTACTAACAGAAATGTTCACGAAAATTGTTTTGGCTGTATCTGTGTCGTAAATTGGTTTTTAGACATCAAATAGATTTTCGCAAAAAAAAAAAATTCTCGACTTTTTGCTTGGTACCAAAAAAGAAAAAAAAAACATCATCCCAAGACGAATCTGGCTTATGGAGTGATTTGGATGAACAAATTAAGTTAGAAAAAATTAGAATTTTTGGTCGAATTATGGTCCAGGATTCAGAAAAACTAATGTCATATTCGGGATCAGCGGCCACGAAAACCCCCGGTTTTTATTTTTTTCATTCGTTTCCCTTCGATTTAGGGTGTTTCAAACCAAAAACGAGTTGAGACCATAAAAACGAGTTGAAGCCATAAAAACGAGTTGGCCAAAAACGAGTTGAATGCCGTCCTTATTTTTTAGCACCCTGTGCCAGTTTCTTCAAGAAATTCATGTTTTTCTGCAATGATAACGCTGCCTATTTGTGTTGGCTGCCCGGGTTACTTTTGTTTTTGTTTTTCCTCATATCGTTTCGTTTTTGGTTCTTTCTTTAGGTTGACTGACGCTTCCTCCACTTTCCTTGGTGCCAAAGCGTCTGATTTGTCATGCTCAGTTCGCTCATCTCTCATGTTATTAGTCGCCCAATACAAAAAATTCACTTTGGGCACCAAACATTTCAAATACGGCGAACCACCGAACCCGGAAGAGATTCGTTCTGATCAAATCGCCGGACGACCCCAAAGGGAGGTGAATGGAAGACCGCATTTGTTTTTGTGTCTTGGTTGGACACTTTGTTTCCGCGGCTTTAGAAATCTTTCGAGGCGCCAAATCACGAAGTGTCCGAATATAAAAAAAATTTTCACATATAGATTTTCTTTTTCAATCAAAAAAATATTTTGTTCAGGATTGCATTTGTCTTCTAAGAATCGGTTGAATTTTTCCATTTTGAATTTAAATCGGTCTCCAACGTCTTGTCGTTGGGACTAAAGTTTTTGTGTGTTCAAAGACAGTCCAACAAAGTGAAATAATTAATGTAAGGGAATCGGAGGGGGGGGGGGGGGTCAACTCGGCGCAACAAATGTGCGCCAGACTAACTGGGCGCCCGTATTGCAAAAACCAAATATTAATTACGAATTTTTTTAAACTAAAATTGAATTATTGGGTAATGATGAAGGACATTGGTCCCACAAAAAAAACACGCAAAAATCAAATACGCTTTTCAAGGGATAATTTGTAGTCTGACAATGAGCAAGACTCCCATTATTATTAAGTGAATGAGTGACTCAACTATCAATTTACTCTTATTTGTCGCTACATCATGTTTGAGCAAGTTACAAAAAAATAAAAAAATTAAATTTTTTAAATTGTTCGATTCCGGCGGGCATCATATTCATGCTCGCCTCGCATTTTACCCCTAGTAAAAGGTTATTAGAATTTGCTTTTTGAGGGATCAATATTTTTGATTTTTCTGTGCCCAGTTAATGGCGCCCAGCTGTTACGGTCTGCATTGGAGAAGGGAGGGGGTAAATTAGAGAATCTTTCTTTTTACAATTATTTGACATCGAATGTCTCCCGTCAGAATTTGCCATCTTAGTCCAAATTTTTTCCCTTCGTTTTGACCAATCCCGGTTTTAGATTCGCACAAACAAGGACAAAGAAGGGTGATCTGCCGACGACAAGAAAAAAGGCGGCGGACTGTGAGCCCCTGTACATGTGAGTAATATTTGTGGGGGAGATGAACCTTGAATTGATGCTCAGAAATTAATATCCGAAAACCCCAAATAAAACTGAAAAATCGTGTGAAATTTCGAGTTAAATGAGAAAAAAATTAAAATTTGATTTATGGATCGATTTTTTGGCACTAAATATATGTCCGTGTCTTTTTTTGTGCAGGAAAATGTTCCAACTTTCGTGGGTGGACCTGACGAACCAACCGAATGATCAGTTGCGACAACACTTCCGAAAAAAGCGGTGAAACAGGCACAGCAGGAGGGCAACTTTACGAAAATCTGTTGGACCGGAGAACCAAACAAATCGGACAAATATTGTTGAAAGATCATTCATTGGCATATATTTGTCTTATAAATATGAACAGGCGGCGTGGGCGGGCGGGAGGGGCTAGGATATTCAAATATTTTCCAAAGTCTGACAAATCATACGCCCATTCTCTCTCATATATAACATTATATTGCCTATTTATTGATGTAGCGGTTCATCAAATTATAAAAGCCTTTCGCAATCATCGGATTGTCAGAGGCTTTTTGGTCTTTTATTCTGGAAGATTACTAATTAGACTCAGATAAATTTTTATTAGTCTTTGGTTTTTCTTGGCAGGAAACTGAAACTTGTCCCAAAATGGGACGGTTAATGGACCAAAGAGGATTGGAAAAAGTTTTGAGGAAATACCTAGAAAAAAGGGATGTGACAAATAATGCATTTAAAAAAATCCCAAAAAATGAAAAATTGTCAAAAATCAAAAAGGAAGGGGAGAAACCAATAAAGCCATTCAGTATAAATTTAGGCAATTCGATAGTGAACTGCCGAAGCTTAATTAGGCAAGTGTTCAATTGTCCATCAATTCTAAAAGCTCTTCCGAAATAAAAGGAAAACAAATCCAAAAAATATATCAAATACTGGTAATTAAAAAGAAAGCAAGAAAAGGTATGCGGTAGTTACGAAAGAACACGATACAAAAATAAGGGAAAAATAAAGTAGGGGGGAAAACAAAATGAATTTCCCCCCCTCTGCGCTTAGTCTGCCCGCTTCTCTTCCCCATTTTTTCACCATTCCACAATACCCCTTACACATCTGTTGTTGGCCGGTGAATGAGAATGATGGCCCTCCCCCCTCTTCATCATCACCATTTACTTTCTCACAAAACATTTAAGGGGCCAAATACATTTAAACAATCAATCATCCGCGCCCCATCATTCTTTTTTAACTAGGTATAATTGTCCATATTTTGCTATTTTCTAATTCAATTTCTGGAATCATATTGAGCAGTGCAGAAGTTTTGGAAACCCCTTTTATCCTGTAATTTGGGATCGCATAAAAATTTGTTTTTAGCTTGGCTTGAAGCCCCTAGGATAGACTTTCATAACCATATTTTCCATATTTTGCCATTATGTCAGTGTTTTTTATGTCCTTTTTTCAAAAAAATTTTTTTTTTTCATCCTACCCCTCATATTTTGTTCTTTTTTTGAGGTAAAAAAGGAAAATATTATTTTTACAATTTTTGAAGCGATTCCTTAGTATTTCTTCAAAATTTTTTCCGGTGGCGCCTATTGGCACCGCCGATGCGTGTATCGTTAATCCGCCACCACCCAAGCCGCAGATTTCAAATAAACCCCAGTATTTTGGGACAAAAAAATCTTAATTCCTGCTATCATAAACTGTAAGCCTATGTTATTCCAATGGGACTAATAATAGAGCCATCATCCTAAAAGGAATTTTGTAGAGAATTTTGCGCTCTTTCTTTTATTTTGAAGAAAAATTTTCCTACCCCTTAGGTATTTTTCTGAACTTAGCCCGATTTATAAAAAATTTTCTCAGAATTACCTCAAGAATGGGGTCCGGGTCAGTTCGGCGTGGGACATTCCGGCGTGACCAACTTTGAGAAGGCATAACCTTTTTTTCGAAGTCTGAAAATTAAATACAATTAGTATAATCAGAAGCTCTATATGTACTGCATTAATCTTGCCAAAAAATCAAAAAATCCAACCATGTAAAAAAAAGTTTTGACCTGTTGCGCAGAATTATCCAGAAAATTCCATTTTTTGAGGTTTTTTGGCCATAACTTTTTTATATATTTCTAAAATTTTTGAAATTTAGCATATTGGTAGATTTTGTCAAATGCTTTCGAATAATACCAAATATGTTTGATTTGGACGAAAATGAAAAAAGTTATGGCCAATCGCGCCGAAAGGGTCCACGCCGAACTGGGCGGTTCCCTAAAGAATGATCTTATATAGTTTGGTGTATTTAAATCCTTTTGACCTGCATCAAAATCTTTGATAGCAGAAATTTTCTCAGATTTTTTGGTTTTTTTTTAAAAAAAATCCGTGTTTTGGCCATAAAATTTTTTCGAATTTTTGAACCAATTAATTAAATTCGAATACGTCACGAAACTACGCCGCCTGTGGCGACCCATAACGTCATCGAGACATCACGTGGCCCCGACATAACGTCTCCGAGAAAATTGCTAAAAGTGATTTTTGTAAATCCCATTAAGTTTTCCATGAAAAAAATTCTGAAAAATGAATTTTTGTTTTTTATGTTTTCATAAATTTTCTTAACGGTAAAAGTTAATGGCTTTTCGAAAAATCAAGACTTTTTAGCACTTTTTTGGCGACCTTTGCGCTGTTTCAGACGGCAACGTTTTGTGATGTATCGTATCCTCTTCTTTTACCCCTATTCCTTTGTGTTTTGCTGCTCCTTTTCATCTCATTTTTTTTATTTTAATTTTTGTTGGTTTTGTTTAGCATTTTTCTTCAAATTTCCAATTTCAAATAGAACTGATCATCAACAAGTAACAACAACAAAAGCAGTAAAGAACTTCCTTTTTGACGGCACAGACGTTGGACCAAATTTCGATCGGTCCAATTTTTTGTGAGTTTAAAGGGCGAATGAAAACGGGAAGGGCGAATTAATTGTCCCAATTGTAACCCAAAAATCTTTAAAAGATTTTTAAAATTTGGGACAATGTCTTGGAATGACTTTCCCATTGAAATAGAGTGTTTCTTAATCATTTTTTTTAAAGGTTTTCTCTTTTCCTAATAAAATTATAAAATTGAGGCATATTTTTCCTAAAATGTTGGACAATGATTAAAATGAATGAAATTCTTGTCAAAAACATTGTTTTGCTTCCAAACTTTACTCATTTGTTTAAGGCGTGTTTCTGTCGGACGATATTTTGGCGACCAAAGCGGCCGTTAAGCAGTGACAAGGGCAACAGGGAAAGGTGGGCAAACGAAATTATAAGTCAATGAATAGAGGAAGAAGTTTCTTTTGGGTTTTTTTTATTCCTTTTCTCCCCCCCTCCCGGGTTTTTAAACTTTAGATTTACGAATTTTATGTTATCATATTTTTTTTTATTTTCAGTCAAAAAATGGCACTTGAATTGTCTTCAGCGGAAGTTGAGACAATAATGGGCGAACTGCTTCTCCCAAATGAGTTATTGGCACCAAATCAGCAATTGGAACCGACCCGTGGGTAGGTTAAAAAAAAATTATATTTAAATATATTGCCGAAATTATAATAGCTAAAATAAAAGATGATATATTTACGATTTAAATAGTCGAAAAAATGAAGGTACGCGAAATTTCTTTCCCGCCGTTTCTTTCCCGCCATTTCTTTCCCGCCGTTTCTTTCCCAGGACATTTCTTTCCCGCCGTTTCTTTCCTGGGACATTTCTTTCCCAAAGTTTTAAAAAAAACCTAACCACCCCCTAGTTTTCTGAAATAATTATCTCATTTTTTAAGGCCTTAAGCCCAAATTTCTTACTAGAAACCTAAACCAAAATTTTCTGAAAACTTAAGCCTAAGTTTGTTTGAAAACTACTTCTAGTTCTTTTTTCCAAACCCAAGCCTATTTTTTTTGAAAAGCTAAAGAATTTTCTATTTCTTTCACCAAAAACTTGGTGGCTATATTTTCATGAAAAAATGAGGGTATCGGTTAGATTTTCAAAAAAAAATAGGTTTAAGTTATCAAAAAAACAAGGGGGTTAAGTTTTTCAGAAAAACTAGGGGGTGGTTAAGTTTAAAAAAACAATTTTGGGAAAGAAATGTCCCGGGAAAGAAATGGCGGGAAAAAAGTGTCCTGCTTCGAAAAAATGTATGGGCACAATATTGGCACGACTAAAATAATAAATATTTAAAAAAAAGTATTTTATGTCATAAATAGAAATGCTGCTTATTTTTTAAATATTTTTTTGCTTGTGTGCTTTGAAGCAAGGGGCTCGAACGAAGCATTTCTGCGTTTAATTTTTGGTTTCGACCTATATTTGTAATAAAATTAAAATTTCAGGGGTTTTAAAATACTATTTTTATTCAATATTTTGAGTTTTTTGCCTTTCTTTTCTAAAAAATTCAAAAATACACCCCTAAAAATTAAGGTTTGAAAAATTTTAGAAAACGTACCTCTAAAAAATGAAAATTCTAAAAATTTTATCTCAAAAAAATCTTTTTTGCCAGAAAATTTCAAAGTACTATCTTTTTGAAACTTTTACCAATGAATAAATTGCTTCAATTTGTTGCAATTTATTTTTTATAAAAGATGAGATTTCGATTTTTTGCACTGCAAAATTGATTTGCAATATTTTCGTCAATAATTTTCACAGTTCTCATCAACAAGACCAAGTGCTTCGAGAATCAAGCAGTGAAACAGAAGAGGAGGAAGAACCAATCGAAGATGACTCATTGACCGAATTCGGCGATGACGAAGAAAACTTAGTGATTATCGACAAAGTCGGAAGATTGGAGACGATAAGCGAAGAGGTAAAATCAGAACAGGATGGGAAATGACACATTAAAGTTTTAGTCATTTTGGTGCTAACAAGCGATTTTAGAAATGTAAAATTCAAAAAATTATGATTCTTTCCGCCAGGACGGTCCCAGGATTTGGGTCTGGTGGAGTACTGGGGGGGAAAAGTCAATTTTTTGGGGGTGTACTGATTTTTTTCCCTTGCCGAGAGGGGGTCTCTTGGGGGGGGGGGTACCCCGCATACCCCCCCCCCCCATGGGGCCATCCCTGCTTTCCGCTAAGGGTTACTAAAAAAGCAAATCCGAAATTATAATTTTAAATACAATTGTCAAAATATAAATTAAACTGATTTTAAAAGCTCGAAAAATCTCACTTTCATTTTTGTAACACAAAAAATAAATTAGGTCAAATTCAAGGCACACAATCAATGAATCACTATGGATTAAAATTTTGTGGACAAAAAGCTAATTTTCAGACGATACACCGCTTCCACAGAGAGGTGATGAGCCGTACGGAATCACGCGACACCAGCAGACATGGAGTGTACCGACAACATGATGTGCACGTTGTTTCCGGCAATACCATCATTTACACTGCTCCGTCATATGCCCACGTCCCACAATTAATGGCTGATCTTGTGTCGAACATCAATGAGGCATTGGCCCGTGTCGACAACGAACAACTTGAGCCCGTTGTGGTAGCCGGGTGGGCCCACTACCAATTGGTAATTTTATTAACTTAAATTATTTTATAATCAGAAACTGGAATTAAAAACCGATAATTCTTTCCGAAGAAAATTTTTCAAAAAAGTTACTCTTTCGCCCCGGGCCTGCCTCAAAGTCACGATCCGGGTCCCGGTTTTTCCAAAAATCCCGGTTCTCTTACAACCGTACCCTCAAAATATGGTCGTCCGTCGTTTAAATTGTGCATTTGCATTCATTGCCATTTTGTGTTTCCTTTTTCATAGATTGTCTCTTCTTTCATTTTTTCACAAAATTTTGGTTTGTAGGTGTGGGTCCACCCGTACCACAACGGCAACGGACGGACGGCCAGGGTCTTGCTCAATGCGATTCTGAGGCGCTCCGGACTGCCATTGCTGGTGCTTCAGCCCGAAGCGAGGGCCAATTATGACCGATTTTTGGCGGCAGCGAACGATGGCGGCGACATCAGCACATTCATCGCCTTCATTTACCTGCAAATTCAATCAATCGGTAAGTGATAAATGTTTCTAAATGATTGGTCGCCAATAAGAATTTAGTAATTATTTATTAAACATTTTTATTTTTCCAATTAAATGGTTATTGAGGTTTCGTATATTTTTGCAATAAAATTTTAAAAAGTTATCGTTCTCTCCGGGCCCGCATCAAAGTTACGATCGGGTCCCGGCTCGGGCATTTTCTGGTCGCGATAAATCCCTGTCCGTAGCTCTCCTTATAAAAGCAGTGATTTTTCAATAGTTGATTGATTTTTTTTTTTTATTACTGGGTTTTTTACTTCAGAGGAGCGACAGTAAAGCTGCTGAAAGAAAACGGAGAATAAAGGATGCATTGGCGGGCAAATACGTTGGATGGCATTTTTTTTTTGGCACATTTTATTCCAATTGTAAAAAAACTTTTGACAAGGCAAAAAAAAATTTAAAATGTGCCAATTCCTTGACATTTAATATGCCGTTTTTTCAATATTCAGATCATTTCGATCAATGATTTTTTTAGTTGTCATTATTCTTTATTTTTCATGTCCTTTTTCTTTTTAATTGTTCTCTAAAAAATAAATTGCCATTGCAATAATATTTTAATGTTTCTTTTTTGAAGCCAACAATACCTCCAATTCAATTATTCATTTTCTCTTTTATTTTTGGCATTATTTTACGCATAAAAATTTATGTGAAATTTATGAATAATAATTAATTGGGAAAAAAAGCAACAAAAAGTCGGGCAATTCCTCTTCCAAACAAATCGACAAAGACAGAGAAGAAAAGGGTACGAAATTGGGATGAAATCTAATTAAAAAACTCGGGATTTTGTGCTTTCCTCTCAATCTTTTATCACATTTCCCGGGTCATTTGTGAAGTTGAATGAATGATTTTGGCAAAATTTTCGATTAAATTTGTCGAATTTTATCCAAAATACGCATAAAATTTGTTTTGTTTTTTTTCTGACAATTCGACGATTTCAGGCGGTTGGCGTCGAATTGAAGACAAATTTGACCTGAAGGGGGGCACTGAAGTTGCGTTTGAATGCGGCGACTTCTCCCGCTGTTATTTGGGCGCGTTGGACAGCGGCAAATTCACTTTGGGCATCAAACATTTCAAATACGCCGAACCACCGAACCCGGAAGAGATTTTCGTTCTGATCAAATCGTCGGACGACCCAAAAGTGAGGTGGATGGACCGCATTTGTTTTTTTGTTTTTACCCTTTGCTTTTAATGGCAGGCAATTAAATTTATGAAAAGGGTGGGTTTGTTGGCACTTAACTTCCGTGGCTTTTTGAAATATTTCGAAACCGAACAGAGCAAAGCCGTATGTTTCGGTTATGCGAATCGAAATTCCAGGGGAAGGTAACCCTGCTGTAAAGTCTTTCTTAACCCGAGTATTTAGGTCTAAAACCTCATTTCCAAATATTATTTTTGAAATTCCGGCTCTTGTCCAGTTTATGGGTCTAATAGGTTTTTATGGGATAAATTATCAGTACACAATACTATTGGGTATTAAGCAATTATAAATAGTGAGAAAAATGCTTGCAAATTAAGCAGTTTTTATTTTAAAGGAATATGGCAAAGATTATTAAAAAAAGGTTTTACTGGTTTCAGATAGTCTAGAAAAACCCCGAATATTAAAAAAGTTTCTCTTATAAAATTTTCTTTTTTCAATCAAAAAATTGTTTGTTTTTTTTAGGTTTTCGCCATTGTGTTTTAAGAGGTCGGTTGATTTTTCCACTTGAATTTAACCCAATTTTTTTAGGGCAAATCGGCCATTCAATCGGCCTCCAACGGGTTGTTCTTGTAGTTGGAACCCAACATTTATGTTTTAAAAAATGGTCTAAGTTAACGATCATATTCCGCATCCTTCTTCACGTGTTCGCTAAAGCGGCGCTCTGCGCCTCCAGAAACAAATCCAAAAAATAGTTACCTTTTCACTTTTGAAATTGTAACTTTTTATTTGTAGCTTGGTAGTCATTTTCTATTAAACACTTACAGTTCGGAAAGTTCCCTTGTTAGTAATTATACTCTAGCCTTGTCTTTTTTATGGTCGTTAAACTGCAATAGAGCCATTTTTTTCAACCTTTTTTTAGCATCCATCAATACAACAATGAGTTCTCAACCCATCATTTATGAGAAAATTGTTCAAATCAATGGAATTACAAGTTGTGAGTGGTGCCTCGCCTCGGAGCGGAGGCTGCTCCAAAGGCTAATCCATTATAAACCGGTCGGAATCAATCGTCATTTTAATCTCAACTTGTTGGCTATTTACATGAACAATATTTTGACTTTGAAGACGACATTAACTTTGAGGTTTACTTTATTTATAGTATTACCTTATTCTTTCTTGGAAAATTTATTTTTTAATAGGATTATCTGAGTGAAAAGGACTTTGAGTTGCTGAAACACCGACGCATGGAAGGCAAACAAGGCGAGCGAAGGCCGATGGCATTTCCCCCTTCAAATGCAATTCGACCTACCGTGAAACAGGTGAAAGAACAAATGGTGGGATGATAGGTCACTTTTATAGCGTAGGCTAGCTGAAAACCAAAGGGGCGACCCTTTTGTTTTTTTTGGCATTTTTTTTATAATTGGCGCAAATAAATGTCAGATTCGTTCGGGGCCACTCGATGCGGCGCGCTCAGTTCGGCGCCCGTTATAACATGCTGGGCGCCGAAAAACTCGCGCCGAACCGAAAAGGCCGATATTTGTTACTATGGTTTTGGCACGCATCTTTAAATTTACAAAACAAAAAATTGTCAAGAAATAAAAGGCCCCCACCCCCTTGGGTTTCAGCTAGCTTCTACACTTTAAAAGTGCGGTGCCGGATAATAATGGCAAGCCAAAATATCATTTAAGATTGAAAAGAACTTGAACGACTTTTTCGACAAGGAACTGATTCAGGAGAACGAGTCTTCGCCTGAGGAGTTGGAAAAAGAAATGATTTTTGAACTGCCCATTGAATACCAATTCAAGGAGGAAATGGTCCTTTAACACGATTTTTTTAGTTTCAACAAGTTTACATAAATGGTTTTGGAAAAAAATATTGAATATAGGTCAACTGAGCCAATACAATAACTGTTGTTCGATGGATTTCAAGTCACCAAGAATTTTATTTGTTGATAAATTTCACTTAAGCTTTTCGAAAAACTAGACATAAATTTTATAGCAGCTAGAGTTAAAAGTGATGCTTTTTTAACAATGAATAGTAGCAATTTGCGCTTTATTTTAGTACCGGATCGCCGATTGCACCCCCTGTATCAAAGCATAAAAAACATTTTGACACACATACACATATTTAAACTTTGATATGCAATAATAACAATTAAAATAAAACCAAATAAAGAGATAATACAAGATCAGAGGAAATAAATAAAAAAGAATCCCATGAATCATTAACCGACGCTAAAAAAAATATCGAATTTTCTGTTGCTCCCCAATTGGCACATGAATTGACGTCTCCTTGCCTGGATGGGCGGCCATTCGGAACAGGGCACGACCATTGCGCTCCAAAACACGGCCCGTTGAATTTTGTTGCGCATTCAATTCATCGTAAATGTCTTGGATGAGTCTGCTGGTGTTATGCCCCTCCCACAACTGGTGAAAAATGATACAATTGTTAAAGTTTTGAATCTGGTAACTAATAATCCTTATTTATTCCTTTTTGATCAGAAAAATGGAAATACATGGACGTTACGCGATTCGTACTATTATGTAGTAAACGTAGAAAAAAAAACTAGATAGTATTTTATTTAAGAGATCAGAGATACTTAAATAGTACGAATATGGTATTTACTAAATAAATTGCACGATGGATCTGATGGAAATTGCCAACGCCAAAGTGCACAATGTCGGCTGAGAGAGAGGCACGCGAACATTTTCGCAATTCATAATTCGGGTGGGCCGTTGCGATGCCGTGCAAATTTGTTCCCACAACTTCACAGCTGCTGTTTGGGCCATGCGAGGACGACAAATAAAAAGAAGCATATATGTATACGATCTAAATGGGAAAATATTATCTAAGAAAAGTCTTAAAGAGAGGAATATTGGGTTTTTATTTCTTTATTAGCTTCTCCAATTTTAAATCTCAAAAAATGTTAATGAAAGGTAAATATGTTATTATGTGAAACATCGCTTGTATTATGCGGTCCTTGCAAACAAACAACCACATGTATAAAACACACGCAATAAAAAGAGTAACGAAGAAAGCCATTGCAATTTAGCCCGTTCAAGAAATATATTTGAATCTGATTAAAGCAGAGCCCCCATCGAAAATTTTCCGAAATAAGTACATCGATGGTCAAAAATATTTTGGTCTCACCTTTATCGTCCTAAACAGTCGCGTAACCAAGAAAATTGTCGGGGGGGGGGGGAAGGTGGGTGAAAACCTAAACGATTGGGTTCCAACAAAAAGACGAAAACTTAAATTTCCAAAATTCACAATTATTGAGTAAAACTGATACAAATATACTAAAAAGGTTCGGGATTAGTCGAAATGGATGCCGGATTCATGATCAGCGGCCCCGAATTTTTTACTGTGCTCCGAATATATCGCTGTTTTGATTTAAACTTTGGAAGCATCTTTAAAATTTTATTTATTTTTCATCGTTTTGTTTTTTCGAAAAATCCATCCGTGTCGACATTTTGGAAACCAGAACACGAGTCCGGAAAAACAGGGAATTTTTTTGGAATCATATTCACTTATAACCATCGTCTACTTATCAATTGTTAATTCGTTTCAAAATTTTTTTTTTTAAGAATTACCGGATTTTTTTTTTGGGCGTCGTTTGACATCCCTGGTATATATGTGTTAAAAGGAAAAAGGGAAACAAAAAAGGATCATCCCCCCTCGGTGCTTGGTCTGCCCGCTTCCCTTCCCATTTTCACATATTCCAATTACACCTTTTGTTGGCCGGTGAAGAGAAACTTCCCCCCTTCCACCCTATTTTCTCACCAAACATTTAAGGGACTAATACAATCAATTCGCCCCATTCAATCTATTCTTTTGCCATTATTTTCTCCAACCCTATTGATTAGCGTAATTAAGGTGTATCTCGGACCAAAGACCCCAAAAAGATTTCTAGTTTTCGGAAAACCAAAGAAAACTGAAATGAAAAATAAATTATTTAGAAAAACAAAAAAAATTAACCCCGCCGGTGGCGGAGATTCGTGACGCATCCGAATTAATTTGGCGAGGGACTTTTCGCCGTTTAGTCACAAAAAATTGTGGCCAAAACAATCAAAAAAGTTGCAAGTGCGTCCCCGACCAAACACCCCAATTCCCTGATTTCTGACTGTATGCAACTTTTCGTACTAACCCCGTTTCCCGAGATTCCGCGGCTCTATGAAAATCCGACACAAGTGGAAAATCCGACGCTAATTTAATTTTTTAGAAAACTAATTTAATCTGAATTTTAATTTAAATAAGTTTTTTTTATATTGGTTCGCCATGCGATAGCATGTTGCCCGCAAATAATGTAGAGGAATCAGTTAAATATAAGTTCAAAAATTATTTTAAAAAAATTAAATTAGTGTCGGATTTTCAAAATAAAACATTAATTAAGTTTTTCCATGGAAAATTTTCTGAAAAAGAAAGGCACTTAACACCTTTGGACAGTCAAGATAAGCCCAAATATCGATATTTCTATTCCATATAAACATCTCCCTCCCATGGGAATGGTTAATTGTGATAAGAAGTATGTTTGCCAACATTAGTGGCTCATTTTCCTATTTGGTAGACTCATTCATTTTTACTTCTTTTACCGAAAGTTCCTTCTTCCTCCTCCCCAGAAAAAGGGAAATTCACGAACCCCAACCGAAAATCCATCCTAAATCCTGTTTCATAGTCCCTCGGAAACTTACAAATGTCCAATTCTGTCCAAATGTCCAATTCTGTCCAAATGTCCAAATGCGTTAACTGTCCAAATGTCCAATTCTGTCCAAATGCGTTAACTGTCCAAATGTCCGGTAGCCCTATCATTCCGCCCCATTCCATTTCTTATCCATTCATTTTCTTTTCGTATATTAATTTCTGTTTTGCTGTTCCATCTTATATAATTGTTTTTAAACCAAGGCCAACCGGCGGAGTGCCACCGACACCGGCGGCGTCGGTTGGCACTGAGCCGTCCTCGGCGCTCAGGCCGACGGATCATTTCGTATTTGATGCACCGACGATGCTCGCAAATTCAGCTGATCATAATCAAACAACAACAAAAAAGGCAGCAAAAGCACTTTTTTGTCGGCCCAGATGTTGGACCAAATTTCGAACGGTCCACTTTTTGTGAGTTTAAAGCGCGACTCAAATGTGGAAAAGCCAAAATAGGTAGGGACGGACGCTGAGGTTCAGAGCAATGTCAAAAAAAGGAAATTTTACCAATTTTGAAGCGAAAACCACTTCACACAAACCGATTAGGCTACAGGATATTTCGCCACCTAAGCAAAAAGTTAGATTTTACGGACCCGATCGATTGAGTGCCCACGATTGAGTGCCGACGATTGAGTGCCCACGATTGAGTGCCGACGATTGAGTGCCCACGAAAGAGTGCCGACGATTGAGTGCCCACGATTGAGTGCCGACGATTGAGTGCCCATGATTGAGTGCCGATGATTGAGTGCCAGTTTTGTTTTATTGGAAAAATACCCCTAGTTTTTTTTGAAACCGTCGCCAGAGTTAAGCGGTACCGGTACCAAATAAAAATGGAACGGATGGTTGCGGAATGCGGACCGCCGTTTGCGGACTAATGGGAAAGTGACAACTGTGGACCAGCCTTAGGATTTTTTGAAATTTTTCAAACATCAAAACCTAACCCCTAGATTTTTTTAAAACCGAACCCTCTATTTTTTGGGTAAAAAGAAATAGAAAATTCTTAAGGTTTTGAAAAAACTAGGCTTGGCTTTTGACTAAAACTAGGGTTAGGTTTTCAAAAAAAAATAGGCTTAAGTTTTTCCAAACCTGACCCCCTCCCTCACCCACCCAGAATCCTGCTGCTTATATCAGAATCCGACGCAAGGATTCTGGGACTTTAACGGTGTCATAGCAAAAAAAGGGGTTCAGATTCGTGATCAGCGATCAAAATAGGCCAAGAAAAAGTTTTTGAAAATATTTACGGCAAAAATTTTTTAGAAAAACTAAGTGTTGGTTTCCAATAAAACAAAACTGGCACTCAATCGTCGGCACTCAATCGACCCGGACCCAGATTTAGCATTGAGTGGAGTAGTGATAACGCATTTGAGTTTTGTGAAGGCAAATGGGTGGTTTTTCTTTAGAGATGGCAAAACTGGTGGCGAGACGTCGGATTTTGGCTTGGGTGGCGAAAGGTCGCGTGGCGAAATGTCGGTACACGACCGATTAAGCTAAAACTTTTAACTTAACCTGACAATTCTGTAAATATTAATATCCTACAAATCTGGAGCCTAAATGATACCGATGCATTAGAATCGTGCTGATTGTGAGTCGTTTCGTAAATTCGCCATTTTTACAATTTTTTGACAAAAAATCGTCATAACATTCAAAATTATCTAAACTAAACAAATAATCTTGGTATCGTATTATTGCTCTTACTTATCTCAACTACTATGCTAATTTCAAAAGATTTCATCAAGTTTAAAAAAAAACCAATGCCATTAATGTATTATGAATGCTTTGGCACCCAATTGTTTGGCTACCATTGGACCAGCAATAACAGTTCGTTACCCCCTTCAGATGGTTATCAATCCGTGGTTCGGTGCATTGGTATTGGAACCGCCTTCGAATTTGAACGAACTGTGGACGGAATGTGGACTGGTGAAGAAGAAGAGGGAAGAGAAGGGGCAGCTGGCGGAAGAGGAAAAAAGAAGTGAAAATGTGCCACAAAGGAAGCAGTAGGTAAAGCGAGTGGTGCCGCTTTAGAAACGTTAAGGCTTCGATACGTCACCCGAACTGGCATATTCTAAGGGAATAAAGGGGAAGAGGGCGGGGGAGGGGAGGGGGCGCTGCGGGGGAACCGAACGAAGCAGGTCGGGCAAAATCCAAATTTCGTTTCGAGTTCAAAATTTTCTGGTTTTTTGCATTTCGAATTTCGCAAAAAATAGACATTCATGAATTAGGGTTTTGCTTCGGTTTATTTTTAAAATTCATTTTACGAGGGTTTGCCTCAGGGCATTGAAATGGCGTCCTCGCCCCGTCAGATTTGCCATTCGCCACTTTTGCTTCGATTCCGTTGGCTGTTCGCCCTTTTCCGGCATCCTTTCACCACGGAACTGCTTCGGCAGGAACGCGAATTGGCGGAACGGACGCGCAAAGCGGCGGAGCAAGCGAGCCAAGCGGTGGACAGAGAACGGCGCCGGAGGGAAACCATTGTGGAGGCTGCCGACTTTTTGGCACAGGTTGGAGCGGAAGCGATGAACTATTATTGTAGGAGGAGAGAAACGTATTCATCAGTCCCAATTTTCGAAAGAGTCCAACTGCCGACCATAACATTTTTTTGGGGGGGGGGCTGATCAGGAAAGCCTAGGTAATTATACGAGATATCAAGTGGTGATCGGCTAACAAACGGAGGGAATTCTCCCGTGATCGAGAATTTGACTAATCGGAAAGGCATAAGGGAAGTAATGGAGAGTGGAAAAGACAGTGACTGAATTGGGAATTGGCCAAGAACGGTCACTAGGCAATCAATGATCGTCGCAGTCGGGTTCAGGGAATAATTTTGGTGATCGGAAGTGGATTGACCAAGACAAAGATTGAAGAACTGTCGGGAAACTACATTTACGAATTTTGTCAATCACTTACACAGGGCGTGTTCGGACAGCACAAGGCCGAATTCTACCAATTGCAACGGCAACTGCGCCAGTCACGGCATTCGGTGTTCGGCACAGGGGCCAACCCACGGCTGGTGAAGCGGCAAAAGCTGATTAGGAGGTAGGCCAATTGGGTACTTTCCCATTATATGACCACAAGCCAAAATTTTAAAAATCAACAAAGGGGCGCGCAAATTCAACAAGGCGCGCTGTGGCACTCCTTTGGAGGCATATATGAAACAATTGCTGATAAGATGTTGTCAAATGGATCATCTCCTCGGTGTTTACAATCTTCACGCCAAAGAAATTCGCACAAGTAGGAATCTATGGAATTTGCGCGCCCCTTTGTTCATTTTTTAAAATTTTGGCTTGTGGTCATAATGGGAAAGTACCGCCAATTGGACCCTGATCAGACAGACAGACACTTGGTCAGTAGTTGGCTGATCATCAAAATTCATCATCATTTGTACAAAAAAGAGTTTTTTCCCGGTCGGGGTCACCTTGGCGTAGACATCTTGGCGCAGCTGTTTTGGCGCGGCCATATTGGCGCAAAACTTTTATGGAGTTTCACCATAACTTTTTTTCTTGGTTAATCAATTCCTACAATCTTAGTATCATTCGAAAGCTTATAGAAGCTTAAACAATCAATTTCGAGATTATGGAAAGCCGACAAGATAAAATATTATTCAAAAACTACTTATTTTTCGCTTTTCTCCTTTAACTTTTTTTTTGACGGAAATTTTCCGAACTTTTAATGTACTAATACATTCATGAGACCAACCTTTTGAATGATACCAAGAATGTAGGATTTGATTAACCAAGAAGAAAGTCACCCGTTTTTTCCGGTACAACTGATCAGCCAAAAAATTATTATTTTTTGATTGCGTCCAACCAGCTCTGATCAGTGTTCTGTTCTTATTGGTCCAAGATTCATTACTAAATCTACCCACTGATGCCCCTCCCATTCTTCAGGTGTGCACTCGAGTGGGAATTACTCGCCAATTCACTCGACCGTCATTTGCTCTTTTTCTTTTCATTGATAACCGCCTTTTTCTTCTGTCTGTTGGCCTTGGACGGACTCAGTCCAGCAGGTGAGCAAAAGGGGCGGACAGGACAAGTCGGACAAAAGGGTCGAGTTAGGTGTTTGGGTTCGTGCCGGGGGCATGACCGGGAAAAGCCAAAATAGGTAGGGACGGACGCTGAGGTTCAGAGCAATGTCAAAAAAAGGAAATTTTACCAATTTTGAAGCGAAAACCACTTCACACAAACCGATTAGGCTACAGGATATTTCGCCACCTAAGCAAAAAGTTAGATTTTAGCATTGAGTGGAGTAGTGATAACGCATTTGAGTTTTTTGAAGGCAAATGGGTGGTTTTTTTTGTAAATCCCATTAAGTTTTCCATGAAAAAAAATTCTGAAAAACGAATTTTTGTTTTTTATGTTTTCATAAATTTTCTTAACGGTAAAAGTTAATAGCTTTTCGAAAAATCAAGACTTTTTAGCACTTTTTTGGCGACCTTTGCGCTGTTTCAGACGGCAACGTTTTGTGATGTATCGTATCCTCTTCTTTTACCCCTATTCCTTTGTGTTTTGCTGCTCCTTTTCATCTCATTTTTTTTATTTTAATTTTTGTTTGTTTTGTTTAGCATTTTTCTTCAAATTTCCAATTTCAAATTGAACTGATCATCAACAATTAACAACAACAAAAGCAGTAAAGAACTTCCTTTTTGACGGCACAGACGTTGGACCAAATTTCGATCGGTCCAATTTTTTGTGAGTTTAAAGGGCGAATGAAAACGGGAAGGGCGAATTAATTGTCCCAATTGTAACCCAAAAATCTTTAAAAGATTTTTAAAATTTGGGACAATGTCTTGGAATGACTTTCCCATTGAAATAGAGTGTTTCTTAATCATTTTTTTTAAAGGTTTTCTCTTTTCCTAATAATTATAAAATTGAGGCATATTTTTCCTAAAATGTTGGACAATGATTAAAATGTGAAATTCTTGTCAAAAACATTGTTTTGCTTCCAAACTTTACTCATTTGTTTAAGGCGTGTTTCTGTCGGACGATATTTTGGCGACCAAAGCGGCCGTTAAGCAGTGACAAGGGCAACAGGGAAAGGTGGGCAAACGAAATTATAAGTCAATGAATAGAGGAAGAAGTTTCTTTTGGGTTTTTTTTTATTCCTTTTCTCCCCCCCTCCCGGGTTTTTAAACTTTAGACTTACGAATTTTATGTTATTATATTTTTTTTTATTTTCAGTCAAAAAATGGCACAAACATTGTCTTCAGCGGAAGTTGAGACAATAATGGGCGAACTGCTTCTCCCAAATGAGTTATTGGCACCAAATCAGCAATTGGAACCGACCCGTGGGTAGGTTAAAAAAAAATTATATTTAAATATATTGCCGAAATTATAATAGCTAAAATAAAAGATATATTTACGATTTATATGGTCGAAAAAATGTATGGGCACAATATTGGCACGACTAAAATAACAAATATTTAAAAAAAAGTATTTTATGTCATAAATAGAAATGCTGCTTATTTTTTAAATATTTTTTTGCTTGTGTGCTTTGAAGCAAGGGGCTCAAACGAAGCATTTCTGCGTTTAAGTTTTTGGTTTGGACGTAAATATTTGTAATAAGATTGAATTCAGGGGTTTTGAAAAAAACAATTTTACTCAATATTTTGGGATTTTGCCAATATTTTGGCATTTTTTGTTTTTTTTCTAAAAATTCAAAAATACACCCCTAATAATCAAGTTTTGAAAAATTTTAGAAAACGTACCCCTACAAAATGAAAAATTCAAATATTTTCCCAAAAAAGTTTTTTTTTGCCAGAAAATTTTCAAAAGTTCCTTTTTTTGCAACTATCCAATGAATAAAGTGCTTCAATTTAATATTTATTTAAATATTTTTGGAATTTAAAATATTAAAAGCAACCCTAGTCATAATAATCGAATTATTCAATTTCTTAATTTTCACAGTTCTCATCAACAAGACCAAGTGCTTCGAGAATCAAGCAGTGAAACAGAAGAGGAGGAAGAACCAATCGAAGATGACTCATTGACCGAATTCGGCGATGACGAAGAAAACTTAGTGATTATCGACAAAGTCGGAAGATTGGAGACGATAAGCGAAGAGGTAAAATCAGAACAGGATGGGAAATGACACATTAAAGTTTTAGTCATTTTGGTGCTAACAAGCGATTTTAGAAATGTAAAATTCAAAAAATTATGATTCTTTCCGCCAGGACGGTCCCAGGATTTGGGTCTGGTGGAGTACTGGGGGGGAAAAGTCAATTTTTTGGGGGTGTACTGATTTTTTTCCCTTGCCGAGAGGGGGTCTCTTGGGGGGGGGGGTACCCCGCATACCCCCCCCCCCCCCATGGGGCCGTCCCTGCTTTCCGCTAAGGGTTACTAAAAAAGCAAATCCGAAATTATAATTTTAAATACAATTGTCAAAATATAAATTAAACTGATTTTAAAAGCTCGAAAAATCTCACTCTCATTTTTGTAACACAAAAAATAAATTAGGTCAAATTCAAGGCACACAATCAATGAATCACTATGGATTAAAATTTTGTGGAGAAAAAGCTAATTTTCAGACGATACACCGCTTCCACAGAGAGGTGATGAGCCGTACGGAATCACGCGACACCAGCAGACATGGAGTGCACCGACAACATGATGTGCACGTTGTTTCCGGCAATACCATCATTTACACTGCTCCGTCATATGCCCACGTCCCACACTTAATGGCTGATTGTGTCGAACATCAATGAGGCATTGGCCCGTGTCGACAACGAACAACTTGAGCCCGTTGTGGTAGCCGGGTGGGCCCACTACCAATTGGTAATTTTATTAACTTAATTATTTTATAATCAGAAACTGGAATTAAAAAACCGATAATTCTTTCCGAAGAAAATTTTTCAAAAAAGTTACTCTTTCGCCCCGGGCCTGCCTCAAAGTCACGATCCGGGTCCCGGTTTTTCCAAAATCCCGGTTCTCTTACTACCGTACCCTCAAAATATGGTCGTCCGTCGTTTAACTTGTGCATTTGCATTCATTGCCATTTTGTGTTTCCTTTTTCATAGATTGTCCCTTCTTCCATTTTTTCACAAAATTTTGGTTTGTAGGTGTGGGTCCACCCGTACCACAACGGCAACGGACGGACGGCCAGGGTCTTGCTCAATGCGATTCTGAGGCGCTCCGGACTGCCATTGCTGGTGCTTCAGCCCGCAGCGAGGGCCAATTATGACCGATTTTTGGCGGCAGCGAACGATGGCGGCGACATCAGCAGATTCATCGCCTTCATTTACCTGCAAATATTCAATCGGTAAGTGATAAATGTTTCTAAATGTTGGTCGCCAATAAGAATTTAGTAATTATTTATTAAACATTTTTATTTTTCCAATTAAATGGTTATTGAGGTTTCGATATTTTTGCAATAAAATTTTAAAAAGTTATCGTTCTCTCCGGGCCCGCATCAAAGTTACGATCGGGTCCCGGCTCGGGCATTTTCTGGTCGCGATAAATCCCGGTCCGTAGCTCTCCTTATAAAAGCAGTGATTTTTCAATTGTTGATTGATTTTTTTTTTTTATTACTGGTTTTTTACTTCAGAGGAGCGACAGTAAAGCTGCTGAAAGAAAACGGAGAATAAAGGATGCATTGGCGGGCAAATACGTTGGATGGCATTTTTTTTTTGGCACTTTTATTCCAATTGTAAAAAACTTTTGAAAGGCAAAAAAAAATTTAAAATGTGCCAATTCCTTGACATTTAATATGCCGTTTTTTCAATGTTCAGATCATTTCGATCAATGATTTTTTTAGTTGTCATTATTCTTTATTTTTCATGTCCTTTTTCTTTTAATTGTTCTCTAAAAAATAAATTGCCATTGCAATAATATTTTAATGTTATTTTTTGAAGCCAACAATACCTCCAATTCAATATTCATTTTCTCTTTTATTTTTGGCATTATTTTACGCATAAAAATTTATGTGAAATTTATGAATAATAATTAATTGGGAAAAAAAGCAACAAAAAGTCGGGAATTCCTCTTCCAAACAAATCGACAAAGACAGAGAAGAAAAGGGTAGAAATTGGGATGAAATCTAATTAAAAAACTCGGGATTTTGTGCTTTCCTCTCAATCTTTATTCACATTCCCGGGTCATTTGTGAAGTTGAATGAATGATTTTGGCAAAATTTTCGATTAAATTTGTCGAATTTTATCCAAAATACGCATAAAATTTGTTTTGTTTTTTTCTGACAATTCGACGATTTCAGGCGGTTGGCGTCGAATTGAAGACAAATTTGACCGAAGGGGGGCACTGAAGTTGCGTTTGAATGCGGCGACTTCTCCCGCTGTTATTTGGGCGCGTTGGACAGCGGCAAATTCACTTTGGGCATCAAACATTTCAAATACGCCGAACCACCGAACCCGGAAGAGATTTTCGTTCTGATCAAATCGCCGGACGACCCAAAAGTGAGGTGGATGGACCGCATTTGTTTTTTTGTTTTTACCCTTTGCTTTTAATGGCAATAAATTATGAAAAGGGTGGGTTTGTTGGCACTTAACTTCCGTGGCTTTTTGAAATATTTCAAACCGAACAGAGCAAAGCCGTATGTTTCGGTTATGCGAATCGAAATTCCAGGGAAGGTAACTTGCTGTAAAGTCTTTCTTAACCCGAGTATTTAGGTCTAAACCTCATTTCCAAATATTATTTTTGAAATTCCGGCTCTTGTCCAGTTTATGGGTCTAATAGGTTTTTAGGGATAAATTATCAGTACACAATACTATTGGGTATTAAGCAATTATAAATAGTGAGAAAAATGCTTGCAAATTAAGCAGTTTTATTTTAAAGGAATATGGCAAAGATTATCAATTGTGTTTCGAGTCCAATCCCAAATTCCTTCAAAGTCCCCAAATCTCCAAATTTCCCCTCATCAAATCCCACACAAATCCGTCCCTCCTTCCATCCCCACACCGAAAGGTTGTACTGTTTCAGATAGTCTAGAAAAACCCCGAATATTAAAAAAGTTTCTCATATAAAATTTTCTTTTTTCAATCAAAAAATTGTTTGTTTTTTTTAGGGTCGCCATTGTGTTTCAAGAGGTCGGTTGATTTTTCCACTTGAATTAACCCAATTTTTTAGGGCAAATCGGCCATTCAATCGGCCTCCAACGGGTTGTTCTTGTCGTTGGAACCGAATAATGATGGACACATTTTTGTGTGTTCAAAGACAGTCAAACAAAGTGAAATAATTAATGTAAGGACTTGGAGAGGGGGGAGAGGGTAAATTTAGAGATTCTCTCTCTTTATACGATTTTTTGGCATTGAAATCTCTTCAGTCAGAATTTGCGTTTCAGCGCTGATAACGAACGAGTATGACTTATTTTGGCCAAAATTAAAAAATTTCAAAAAAAAATATAAAGAGTCCCCCCTATGGTTTAAAATCATTAATTTTTCTTAAAATTCGTATTTCAAAACAATGTCATTTAGAGACATGAAAAAAGATTTCCAAAATGAGAGAAAAAAAAAACCCATTGGAATTAAAATAACCTAGGGTTTCCTGAACATGAATTTTTCAGAAAAAACAATTAGTAAATGGAAATTCTATGAATAGGCAGAATTGGATGTCATATTATCGGATTCTCCGACTCGGATAATCTCAAAAACACTATTATAACAAAAAAATAGAGGAGTTTTTTTTAAAAAAGGGCTCACAATACCGAACATTTTACAGGGTCACAGAGCTGCATGCACAAAATCTTTTGGACAAAAGCTGTTTTCAATGTAATCTTTGAAAAAATACGCTTTAAGCTTCAAGAAATGAAGACCAAAAAAGAAGTTCTTTGGAACAAAGTACGTATGGCAGCAGAAAGAAAGCAACAGAATTAAATCGCAGCAGATGAAAAAAATGAAGAAAAAAAGGCAAAGATTAATAAATAAATAAAAGAAGAGTCATAACGAAGGATTATTCATACACATTCTTACCGTGCTTATAACCAGCATGGACTTAACTAATCGATGTGCCCCTTTCGTTCTATTTATTTTATTTTGCCTTTTCTTCCATTTTGCTCATCTGATATGGCCAATTTGGTTTAAATAAACCAGTCATACATTTTGAATATGTTTTGAAAACGTTAAACTGGGATGTTTTACATAAAATGGAGTCAGTCCAACATTTTTAAATATTGTATGGATTTTTCACTTTTAAAAAAAATACAAATTGCTTAATGTGTTAGTCCAATTCATATGGCCAATTGTTAAAATAACCCAGTTCATACATTTTTGATTATGTTTTGAAAACGTTAAACTGGGATGGTTTACATAAAAAATGGAGTCAGTCCAACCATTTTTAAATATTGTATGGATTTTTCACTTTTTAAAAAATATCAATTGCTTAATGTGTTAGTCTCCAATTCATATGGCCAATTTGGTTAAATAAAACCAGTTCATTACATTTTTGAATATGTGGAAAACGTTAAACTGGGATTGTTACCTAAAAAATGGAGTTAGTCAACCATTTTTAAATATTGTATGGATTTTTCACTTTTTAAAAAAATATCAAATTGCTTAATGTGTTAGTCTCCAATTCATATGGCCAATTTGGTTTAAAAAAACCCAGTTCATTACATTTTGATTATGTTTGGAAACGTAAACTGGGATGTTTACATAAAAATGGAGTCAGCCAACCATTTTTAAATAGTTATGGATTTCACTTAAAAAAAATATCAAATTGCTTAATGTGTTAGTCTCCAATTCATATGGCCAATTGTTTAAATAACCCAGTTCATAAATTTTTGATATGTTTTGAAACGTTAAACTGGGATGGTTACATAAAAATGGAGTCAGTCCAACCATTTTTAAATATTTTATGGATTTTTCACTTTTAAAAAAAAATACAAATTGCTTAATGTGTAGTCTCCAATTATATGGCAATTTGTTTTAAATAACCCAGTTCATAAATTTTTGATTATGTTTGAAAACGTTAAAACTGGGATGGTTACATAAAAAATGAGTTAGTCCAACCATTTTTAAATATTGTATGGATTTTTCACTTTTTAAAAAATATCAAATTGCTTAATGTTTAGTCTCCAATTCATTGGCCAATTTGGTTTAAATAACCCAGTTCATACATTTTTGATATGTTTTGAAAACGTTAAACTGGGGTGTTTACATAAAAAATGGAGTTAGTCCAAACATTTTTAAATATTGTATGGATTTTTCACTTTTTAAAAATATCAAATTGCTTAATGTGTTAGTCCCAATTCATATGGCCAATTGTTTTAAAACCCAGTTCAAACATTTTTGATTATGTTTAAAACGTTAAACTGGGATGTTTACATAAAAAATGGAGTTAGTCCAACCATTTTTAAATATTGTATGATTTTACTTTAAAAAAAAATATCAAATTGCTTAATGTGTTAGTTCCAATTCATATGGCCAATTGGTTTAAATAAACCCAGTTCATTAATTTTGATTATGTTTGAAACGATAACTGGGAGTGTTACATAAAAAATGGAGTTAGTCCAACCATTTTTAAATATTGTATGGATTTTCATTTTTAAAAAATATCAAATGTTAATGTGTTAGTCTCCAATCATATGGCCAATTTGGTTTAAATAAAACCAGTTCATTACATTTTTGATATGTTTGAAAACGTAAACTGGGATGTTTTACTAAAAATGGAGTCAGTCCAACCATTTTTAAATATTGTATGGATTTTTCACTTTAAAAAAAAATACAAAGCTTAATGTGTTAGTCTCCAATTCATATGGCCAATTGTTTAAATAACCCAGTTCATACATTTTGATATGTTTGAAAACGTTAAA
The DNA here is from genome assembly GCA_039877585.1 of Heterodera filipjevi. Lineage (NCBI taxonomy): Eukaryota > Metazoa > Nematoda > Chromadorea > Rhabditida > Heteroderidae > Heterodera > Heterodera filipjevi. The sequence continues at coordinate 83,952 of JBDPZO010000010.1, read as the reverse complement.
CTGGGATGTTTACATAAAAAATGGAGTTAGTCCAACCATTTTTAAATTTGTATGGATTTTCCTTTTAAAAAAAATATCAAATTGCTTAATGTGTTAGTCTCCATTCATATGGCCAATTTGGTTAAAATAAACCCAGTTCTAATTTTTGATTATGTTTGAAAACGTTAAACTGGGATGTTTACATAAAAAATGGAGAGTGTCCAACCATTTTTAAATAGTATGGAATTTACTTTAAAAAAAAATATCAAATTGCTTAATGTGTTAGTCTCCATTCATATGGCCAATGGTTAAATAACCCAGTCATTAATTTTGATATGTTTGAAAACGTAAACTGGGATGTTTACATAAAAAAAAGAGTCAGTCCAACCATTTTTAAATATTGTATGGATTTTCACTTTTAAAAAAAAATATCAAATTGCTTAATGTGTTAGTCTCCATTCATATGGCCAATTTGGTTTAAAAAAACCCAGTCTAACATTTTTGATATGTTTTGAAAACGTTAAACTGGGATGTTTACATAAAAAATGGAGTTAGTCCAACCATTTTTAAATATTGTATGGATTTTTCACTTTTTAAAAATATCAAATTGCTTAATGTTTAGTCTCCAATTCATATGGCCAATTTGGTTTTAAAAAACCCAGTTCATACATTTTTGATTTGTTTGAAAACGTTAAACTGGGATTGTTACATAAAAATGGAGTCAGTCCAACCATTTTTAAAATTGTAGGATTTCACTTTTTAAAAAAATATCAAATTGCTTAATGTTTAGTCTCCAATTATATGGCCAATTTGGTTTAAATAACCCAGTTCATACATTTTTGATTATGTTTGAAAAGTTAAACTGGGTGGTTTACATAAAAAATGGAGTTAGTCCCACCATTTTTTAATATTGTATGGATTTTACTTTAAAAAAAATATCAAATTGCTTAATGTGTAGTCTTCAATTCATATGGCCAATTTGTTTAAATAAAACCAGTTCATAATTTTTGATTATGTTGAAAACGTAAACTGGGTTTACAAAAAAATGGAGTTAGTCCAACATTTTTAAATATTGTATGGATTTTTCACTTTTTAAAAAATATCAAAATGATGTGTTTAGGTCCAATCATATGGCCAATTTGGTTTAAATAAACCCAGTATTACATTTTTGATTTATGTGAAAACGTAAACTGGGATGTTTACATAAAAAATGGAGTCAGTCCAACCATTTTTAAATATTGTATGGATTTTTCACTTTAAAAAAATATCAAATTGCTTAATGTGTTAGTCTCCAATCATATGGCCAATTGTTTAAAATAACCCAGTTCATTACATTTTGATATGTTTGAAAACGTTAAACTGGGAGTTTTACATAAAAAATGGAGTTAGTCCAACCATTTTTAAATATTGTAGGATTTTCACTTTTAAAAAAAATATCAAATTGCTTAATGTAGTCTCCATTCATAGCCAATTTGGTTAAATAAACCCAGTTCATACATTTTGATTATGTTTGAAAACGTTAAACTGGGATACATAAAAAATGGAGTTAGTCCACATTTTTAAATATTGTATGGATTTTTACTTTAAAAAAAATATCAAATTGCTTAATGTGTTAGTCTTCAATTCATATGGCCAATTTGGTTTAAATAAACCCAGTTCATTAATTTTTGATATGTTGTTAAAACGTTAAACTGGGATGTTACATAAAAAAGAATCAGTCCAACCATTTTTAAATATTTTATGATTTTCACTTTTAAAAAAAAATACAAATTGCTTAATGTGTTAGTCTCATTCATATGGCCAATTTGGTTTAAAATAAACCCAGTCATAACATTTTGATTATGTTTGAAAACGTTAAACTGGGATGTTTACATAAAAAATGGAGTTAGCAACCATTTTAAATATGTATGGATTTTACTTTTAAAAAAAAATATCAAATTGCTTAATGTGTTAGTCTCAATTCATATGGCCAATTTGGTTAAATAAAAACCCAGTTCATTATATTTGATTATGTTGAAAACGTTAAACTGGGATGTTTACATAAAAAATGGAGTCAGTCCAACCATTTTTAAATATTGTATGGATTTTTCACTTTTTAAAAAAATATCAAAATGCTAATGGTGTAGTCTCTCAATTCATATGGCCAATTTGGTTTTAAATAAACCCACATTCATTTTTTGATTATGTTGAAAACGTTAAACTGGGATGTTTTACATAAAAAATGGAGTCAGTCCAACCATTTTTAAAATTGTATGGATTTTTCACTTTTTAAAAAATATCAAATTGCTTAATGTTTAGTCTCCAATTCATATGGCCAATTTGGTTTAAAATAAACCCAGTTCATTACATTTTTGATATGTTGGAAAACGTTAAACTGGGATGTTTACATAAAAAATGGAGTTAGTCCAACCATTTTAAATATTGTATGGATTTTTCACTTTTTAAAAAAATATCAAATTGCTTAATGTGTTAGTCTTCAATTCATATGGCCAATTTGGTTTAAATAACACAGTTCATTACATTTTTGAATATGTTGAAAACGTTAAATGGGATGTTTACATAAAAAATGGAGTCAGTCCAACCATTTTTAAATATTGTATGGATTTTCACTTTTAAAAAAATATCAAAAAATGCTTAATGTTAGTCTCCAATTCATATGGCCAATTGGTTTAAAATAAACCCGTTCATACATTTTGAATTGATGAAAACGTAAACTGGGATGTTTTACATAAAAAATGGAGTCAGTCCAACCATTTTAAATATTGTATGGATTTTCACTTTAAAAATATCAAATTGCTTAATGTGTTAGTCTCATATCATATGGCCAATTTGGTTTTAAATAAACCCAGTTCATTACATTTTGAATATGTTGAAAACGTTAAACTGGGATGGTTACATAAAAAAATGGAGTTAGTCCAACATTTTAAATATTGTATGGATTTTTCACTTTTTAAAAATATCAAATTGCTTAATGTGTTAGTCTCCATTCATATGGCCAATTTGGTTAAAATAAACCCATTCATACATTTTTGATATGTTTGAAAACGTTAAACTGGGATGTTTACATAAAAAATGGAGTTAGTCCAACCATTTTTAAATATTGTATGGATTTTACTTTAAAAAAAAATATCAAATTGCTTAATGTGTTAGTCTCCATTTCATGGCCAATTTGGTTAAAATAAACCCAGTTCATACATTTTTGATATGTTTGAAAACGTTAAAATGGAGGTTTACATAAAAAAGGATAGTCCAACCATTTTTAAATATTGTATGGAATTTTACTTTAAAAAAAAATATCAAATTGTTAATGTGTTGTCTCCATTCATATGGCCAATTTGGTTAAATAAACCCAGTTCAAACATTTTGATTATGTTTGAAAACGTTAAACTGGGATGGTTACATAAAAAATGGAGTTAGTCAACCATTTTTAAAATTGTATGGATTTTCACTTTAAAAAAAATATCAAATTGCTAATGTGTTAGTCTCCAATTCATATGGCCAATGGGTTAAAATAAACCCGTTCATTACATTTTGATATGTTTGAAAACGTTAAACTGGGATGTTTACATAAAAAATGGAGTCAGTCCAACCATTTTTAAATATTGTATGGATTTTACTTTAAAAAAAAATATCAAATTGCTTAATGTGTTAGTCTCAATTCATATGGCCAATTTGGTTTTAAATAAACCCAGTTCATTACATTTTTGATATGGAAACGTTAAACTGGGATGGTACATAAAAAATGGAGTTAGTCCAACCATTTTAAATAATGTATGGATTTTTCACTTTTAAAAAAAATATCAAATTGCTTAATGTGTTAGTCTCCAATTCATATGGCCAATTTTGTAAATAAACCCAGTTCATACATTTTTGATATGTTTGAAAACGTTAAACTGGGATGGTTACATAAAAAATGGAGTTAGTCCAACCATTTTTAAATATTGTATGGAATTTTACTTTAAAAAAAATATCAAATGCTTAATGTGTTAGTCTCCATTCATATGGCCAATTTGGTTAAATAAACCCAGTTCATACATTTTTGATTATGTTTGAAAACGTAAACTGGGATGTTTACATAAAAAATGGAGTCAGTCCAACCATTTTTAAAATTGTTAGGATTTTTCACTTTTTAAAAAATATCAAATTGCTTAATGTGTTAGTCTCCATTCATATGGCCAATTTGGTTAAAAAAACCCAGTTCATACATTTTTGATATGTTTGAAAACGTTAAATGGGATGGTTACATAAAAAATGGAGTTAGTCCAACCATTTTTAAATATTGTATGGAATTTTACTTTAAAAAAAATACAAATTGCTTAATGTGTTAGTCTTCAATTCATATGGCCAATTTGGTTTTAAATAAACCCAGTTCATACATTTTGAATTGTGGAAAACGTTAAACTGGGATGTGTTTAAATAAAAATGGAGTTAGTCCAACCATTTTTAAATATTTGATGGATTTTCACTTTTTAAAAAATATCAAATTGCTTAATGTGTTAGTCTCCCATTCATATGGCCAATTTGGTTTAAATAACCCAGTTCATACATTTTTGATATGTTGAAAACGTTAAACTGGGATGTTTTACATAAAAAATGGAGTTAGTCCAACCATTTTTAAATATTGTATGGAATTTTACTTTAAAAAAAAATATCAAATTGCTTAATGTGTTAGTCTCTCAATTCATATGGCCAATTTGGTTTTAAATAAACCCAGTTCATTACATTTTTGAATAGTGGAAAACGTTAAACTGGGATGGTTACATAAAAAAAGGAGTTAGTCCAACCATTTTTAAATATTGTATGGATTTTTCACTTTTAAAAAAAATATCAAATGCTTAAGTGTTAGTCTCCAATTCATATGGCCAATTTGGTTTAAAAAAAACCCTCATTACATTTTTGAATATGTTGAAAACGTTAAACTGGGATGTTTACATAAAAAATGGAGTTAGCAACCATTTTTAATATATGTATGGATTTTTCACTTTTAAAAAAAATATCAAATTGCTTAATGTTAGTCTCCAATTCATGGCCAATTGGTTTAAATAAACCCAGTTCATTACATTTTTGATATGTTGAAAACGTTAAAATGGGATGTTTACATAAAAAATGGAGTCAGTCAACCATTTTTAAATATTGTATGGATTTTTCACTTTTTAAAAAAATATCAAATGCTTAATGTGTTAGTCTTCAATTCATATGGCCAATTTGGTTTAAAATAACCCAGTTCATACATTTTGATTAGTTGGAAAACGTTAAACTGGGATGGTTACATAAAAAATGGAGTTAGTCCAACCATTTTTAAATATTGTATGGATTTTTCACTTTTTAAAAAATATCAAATTGCTTAATGTGTTAGTCTCTTCATGGCCAATTTGGTTTAAAATAAACCCAGTTCATTACATTTTTGAATATGTGAAACGTTAAACTGGGATGTTTACATAAAATGGAGTTAGTCAACCATTTTTAAATATTGTATGGATTTTTCACTTTTAAAAAATATCAAATTGCTTAATGTGTTAGTCTTTCATCAATGGCCAATTTGGTTTTAAATAAACCCATTCATTCATTTTGAATAGTTGAAAACGTTAAACTGGGATGTTTACATAAAAAATGGAGTCAGTCCAAACTTTTTAAATATTGTATGGATTTTCACTTTTAAAAAAAATATCAAATTGCTTAATGTGTTAGTCTCCATTCATATGGCAATTTGGTTTAAAAAAAAACCCAGTTCAAACATTTTTGATTTGTTTGAAAACGTTAAACTGGGATGTTTACATAAAAAATGGAGTTAGTCCAACCATTTTTAAATATTGTATGGATATTTACTTTTAAAAAAAAAAATACAATTGCTTTAGTGTTAGTCTTCAATATATGGCCAATTTGGTTTAAATAAACCCAGTCATTACATTTTTGAAATGTTGAAAACGTTAAACTGGGATGGTTACATAAAAAATGGAGTCAGTCCAACCATTTTTAAATATTGTATGGATTTTTCACTTTTAAAAAATATCAAATTGCTTAATGTGTTAGTCTCCAATTCATATGGCCAATTTGGTTTAAATAAAACCAGTTCATACATTTTTGATATGTTGGAAAACGTTAAACTGGGATGTTTACATAAAAATGGAGTAGTCCAACCATTTTTAAATATTGTATGGATTTTCATTTTTAAAAAATATCAAAATGCTTATGTGTTAGTCTTCAATTCATATGGCCAATTTGGTTTAAAATAAACCCAGTTCATTACATTTTGTTATGTTGAAAACGTTAAACTGGGAGTTTACAAAAATGGAGTTAGTCCAACCATTTTTAAATATGTATGGATTTTTCACTTTTAAAAAAATATCAAATTGTTAATGTTTAGTCTCCAATTCATATGGCCAATTTGGTTTAAAATAAACCCAGTTCATTACATTTTTGAATTGTTGGAAACGTTAAACTGGGAGTTTTACTAAAAAATGGAGTAGTCCAACCATTTTTATATTGTATGGATTTTTCACTTTTTAAAAAATATCAAATTGCTTAATGTGTTAGTCTCCAATTCATATGGCCAATTGGTTTAAAAAAACCCAGTTCATTACATTTTTGATTGTTGAAAACGTTAAACTGGGATGTTTACTAAAAAAATGGAGTCAGTCCAACCATTTTTAAATATGTATGGATTTTTCACTTTTAAAAAAAAATATCAAATTGCTTAATGTGTTAGTCTCCAATTCATATGGCCAATTTGGTTAAAATAAACCCAGTTCATTAATTTTTGATATGTTTGAAAACGTTAAACTGGGATGTTTACATAAAAAATGGAGTCAGTCCAACCATTTTTAAATATTGTATGGATTTTTCACTTTAAAAAAAAATATCAAATTGCTTAATGTGTAGTCTTCAATTCATATGGCCAATTTGGTTTAAATAAACCCAGTTCATACATTTTGATTATGTTTGAAAACGTTAAACTGGGATGGTTACATAAAAAATGGAGTAGTCCAACCATTTTTAAATTTGTATGGATTTTACTTAAAAAAAAATATCAAATTGCTTAATGTGTTAGTCTTCAATTCATATGGCCAATTTGGTTTAAAATAAACCCAGTTCATTAATTTTTGATTATGTTTGAAAACGTTAAACTGGGATGTTACATAAAAAATGGAGTTAGTCCAACCATTTTTAAAATTGTATGGATTTTTCACTTTTTAAAAAATATCAAATTGCTTAATGTTAGTCTCCAATTCATATGGGCAATTTGGTTAAATAAACCCAGTTCATTACATTTTGAATATGTTGGAAAACGTTAAACTGGGTGTTTTACATAAAAAATGGAGTTAGTCCACATTTTTAAATATTGTATGGATTTTTCACTTTTAAAAAAAAATACAAATTGCTAATGTGTTAGTCTCAATTCATATGGCCAATTTGGTTTTAAATAAACCCAGTTCATTACATTTTTGAATTTTGAAAACGTTAAACTGGGATGTTTTACTAAAAAATGGAGTCAGTCCAACCATTTTTAAGTGATGGATTTTTCACTTAAATCTATCCATATGGCCAATTTGGTTTAAAATAAACCCAGTTCATTACATTTTGATATGTTTGAAAACGATAACTGGGATGTTTACAAAAAATGGAGTCGTCCAACCATTTTTAAATATTTGTAGGATTTTTCATTTTAAAAAAAAATACAAATTGCTTAATGTGTTAGTCTCCAATTCATATGGCCAATTTGTTTAATAACCCATCATAACATTTTGATATGTTTGAAAACGTTAAACTGGGAGTTTACATAAAAAATGGAGTCAGTCCAACCATTTTTAAATATTGTATGGATTTTTCACTTTTAAAAAAATATCAAATTGTTAATGTGTTAGTCTTCAATTCATATGGCCCATTTGGTTTAAATAAACCCAGTTCATATATTTTGATATGTTGAAAACGAAACGGGATACATAAAAAAAGAGTCAGTCCCACCATTTTTAAATATTGTATGGAATTTACTTTAAAAAAAATATCAAATTGCTTAATGTGTTAGTCTCAATTCATATGGCCAATTTGGTTTAAATAAACCCAGTTCATTTATTTTGATTTGTTTGAAAACGTAAACGGGATGTTTACAAAAAAAAAAGAGTCAGTCCAACCATTTTTAAATATTGTATGGATTTTACTTTTAAAAAAAATATCAAATTGTTAATGTGTTAGTCTCCAATTATATGGCCAATTTGGTTTAAATAAACCCAGTCATTACTTTTGATATGTTTGAAAACGTAAAATGGGATGTTTACATAAAAAAGGAGTCAGTCCAACCATTTTTAAATATTGTATGGAATTTTACTTTAAAAAAAATATCAAATTGCTAATGTGTTAGTCTCCAATTCATATGGCCCATTTGTTTAAAATAAACCCAGTTCATACATTTTGATTATGTTTGAAAACGTTAAACTGGGATGTTACATAAAAAATGGAGTCAGTCCAACCATTTTAAATATTGTATGGATTTTTCACTTTTAAAAAAAATATCAAATTGCTTAATGTGTTAGCTCTCAATTCATATGGCCAATTTGGTTTAAAATAAACCCAGTTCATTAATTTTTGATTATGTTGAAAACGTAAACTGGGATGTTTACATAAAAAAAGGAGTCAGTCAACCATTTTTAAATATGTATGGAATTTACTTTAAAAAAAATATCAAATTGCTTAATGTGTAGTCTCAATTCATATGGCCCATTTGGTTTAAAAAAACCCAGTTCATACATTTTTGATATGTTTGAAAACGTTAAACTGGGATGTTTACATAAAAAATGGAGTCAGTCCAACCATTTTTAAATATTGTATGGATTTTCACTTTTAAAAAAAAATATCAAATTGCTTAATGTGTTAGTCTCAATTCATATGGCCAATTGGTTTAAAATAACACCAGTCATAACATTTTTTATGTTTGGAAACGTTAAAACTGGGAGTTTACATAAAAAATGGAGTCAGTCCAACATTTTAAATATTGTATGGATTTTCACTTTTAAAAAAAAATATCAAATTGCTTAATGTGTTAGTCTCCATTCATATGGCCAATTTGGTTTAAAATAAACCCAGTTCATTATATTTTGATATGTTTGAAAACGTAAACTGGGATGTTTACATAAAAAAAGAGTCAGTCCAACCATTTTAAATATGTATGGAATTACTTAAAAAAATATCAAATTGTTAATGTGTTAGTCTCATTCATATGGCCAATTTGGTTTTAAATAAACCCAGTTCATACATTTTGTTATGTTTGAAAACGTTAAACTGGGATGTTTACATAAAAAATGGAGTCAGTCAACCATTTTTAAATATTGTATGGATTTTTCACTTTTAAAAAAAAATATCAAATTGCTTAATGTGTTAGTCTCTCAATTCATATGGCCAATTTGGTTTATAAATAAAACAGTTCATTACATTTTTGATATGTTTGAAACGAAACTGGGATGGTTACATAAAAAAGGAGTCAGTCCAACCATTTTTTAATATTGTATGGAATTTTACTTTAAAAAAAATATCAAATTGCTTAATGGTAGTCTCCAATTATATGGCCAATTTGGTTTAAATAAACCCAGTTCATACATTTTTGATTATGTGGAACGTTAAACTGGGAGTTTACATAAAAAATGGAGTCAGTCCAACCATTTTTAAATATTTTATGGAATTCACTTTTTAAAAAAATATCAAATTGCTAATGTGTTAGTCTTCAATTCATATGGCCAATTTGGTTTAAAATAAACCCAGTTCATACATTTTTGTTATGTTGGAAAACGTTAAACTGGGATGTTTACATAAAAAATGGAGTCAGTCAACCATTTTTAAATATTGTATGGATTTTCACTTTTTAAAAAATATCAAATTGCTTATGTGTTAGTCTCCATTTATGGCCAATTTGGTTTAAATAAACCCAGTTCATTAATTTTTGATTATGTGAAAACGATAACTGGGATGTTTACATAAAAAAGAGTCAGTCAAACATTTTTAAATATTGTATGGATTTTACTTTAAAAAAAATATCAAATTGCTTAATGTGTTAGTCTCCAATTCATGGCCAATTGTTTAAATAAACCCAGTTCATACATTTTTTGATAGTGAAAACGTTAAACTGGGATGTTTACATAAAAAATGGAGTCAGTCCAACCATTTTTAAATATTGTATGGATTTTCACTTTAAAAAAAATATCAAAATGTTAATGTGTTAGTCTCCAATTCATATGGCCAATTTGGTTTAAAATAACCCAGTTCATAACATTTTTGATTATGTTTGAAAACGTTAAACTGGGATGTTTACAATAAAAATGGAGTCAGTCCAACCATTTTAAATATTGTATGGAATTTCACTTTTAAAAAAAATATCAAAATGCTTAATGTGTTAGTCCAATTCATATGCCAATTTGGTTTAAAATAAACCCAGTTCATACATTTTTAGTTGTTGGAAAACGTTAAACTGGGATGTTTACATAAAAAATGGAGTCAGTCCAACCATTTTAAATATTGTATGGATTTTTCACTTTTAAAAAAAATATCAAATTGCTTAATGTGTAGTCCATCATATGGCCAATTTGGTTTAAATAAACCCAGTTCATTAATTTTGATATGTTTGTGAAAACGTAAAATGGGATGTTTTACATAAAAAAGGAGTCAGTCCAACCATTTTAAATATTGTATGGAATTTTACTTTAAAAAAAATATCAAATTGCTTAATGTGTTAGCTCCATCATATGGCCAATTGGTTTAAATACCCATTCATACATTTTTGAATATGTTTGAAAACGTTAAACTGGGATGTTTACATAAAAAATGGAGTCAGTCAACCATTTTTAAATATTGTATGGATTTTTCACTTTAAAAAAAAATATCAAATTGCTTAATGTGTTAGTCTTCAATCATATGGCCAATTTGGTTTAAAATAAACCCAGATTCATATTTTGATATGTTTGAAAACGTAAACTGGGATGTTTACATAAAAAAAGAGTCAGTCCAACCATTTTTATATTGTATGGAATTTTACTTTAAAAAAATATCAAATTGCTTAATGTGTTAGCTCCAATTCATATGGCCAATTTGTTTAAAACCCAGTTAAACATTTTGATATGTTGGAAAACGTTAAACTGGGATGTTTACATAAAAAATGGAGTCAGTCCAACCATTTTAATATTTATGGATTTTTCACTTTTAAAAAAATATCAAATGCTTAAGTGTGTAGTCTCCATTCATATGGCCAATTTGGTTTAAAATAACCCAGTTCATACATTTTGATATGTTTGAAAAAGTTAAACTGGGATGTTTACATAAAAAATGGAGTCAGTCCAACCATTTTTTAATATTGTATGGAATTTCACTTTAAAAAAAATCAAATTGCTTATGTGTTAGTCTTCAATTCATATGGCCAATTTGGTTTAAAATAAACCCAGTTCATACATTTTGATATGTTTGAAAACGTTAAACTGGGATGGTTACATAAAAATGGAGTAGTCCAACCATTTTTAAATATTGTATGGAATTCACTTTTAAAAAAAAATATCAAAGCTTAATGTGTTAGTCCAATTCATATGGCCAATTTGGTTTAAAATAAACCCAGTTCATAATTTTGTTAGTTTGGAAAACGTTAAACTGGGATGTTTACATAAAAAATGGAGTCAGTCCAACCATTTTTAAATATTGTATGGATTTTCACTTTAAAAAAAATATCAAATTGCTTAATGTGTTGTCTCCATTCAATGGCCAATTTGGTTAAATAAACCCAGTTCATACATTTTTGATATGTTTGGAAAACGTTAAACTGGGATGTTTACATAAAAAATGGAGTCAGTCAACCATTTTTAAATATTGTATGGAATTTTCATTTTAAAAAAAATATCAAATTGCTTAATGTGTTAGTCTCCAATTCATATGGCCAATTTGGTTTAAATAAAAACAGTTCAAACATTTTTGTATGTTTGGAAAACGTTAAACTGGGATGTTTACATAAAAAATGGAGTCAGTCCAACCATTTTAAATATTGTATGGATTTCACTTTTAAAAAAAATATCAATGCTTAATGTGTAGTCTCCAATTCATATGGCCAATTTGGTTTAAAAAACCCACATACATTTTTGATTAGTTTGAAAAAGTTAAACTGGGATGTTTACATAAAAATGGAGTCAGTCCAACCATTTTAAATATTGTATGGTTTACTTTTAAAAAAAATATCAAATTGCTTAATGTGGCTCTCAATTCATATGGCCAATTTGGTTTAAAAATAACCCAGTTCATACATTTTTGTTAGTTTGGAAAACGTTAAACTGGGATGTTTACATAAAAAATGGAGTCAGTCCAACCATTTTTAAATATTGTATGGATTTTTCATTTTAAAAAAAAAAAAATCAAATTGTAATGTGTTAGTCTCCAATTCATATGGCCAATTTGGTTAAAATAAACCCAGTTCAAACATTTTTGATTATGTTGAAAACGTTAAACTGGGATGTTTTACATAAAAAATGGAGTCAGTCCAACCATTTTAAATATTGTATGGATTTTACTTTTAAAAAAAAATATCAAAATGCTTAATGTGTTAGTCTCCAATTCATATGGCCAATTTGTTTAAAATAAAACCAGTTCATACATTTTTGATATGTTTGAAAACGTTAAACTGGGATGTTTTACAAAAAAATGGAGTCAGTCCAACCATTTTTAATATTGTATGGAATTTCATTTTAAAAAAAATATCAAATTGCTTAATGTGTTAGTCTCAATTCATATGGCCAATTTGGTTTTAAATAAACCCAGTTCATACATTTTTGATATGTTGAAAACGTTAAACTGGGATGTTTACATAAAAAATGGAGTCAGTCCAACCATTTTTAAATATGTATGGAATTTCACTTTTAAAAAAAAATATCAAATTCTAATGTGTAGTCTCAATCATATGGCCAATTTGTGTTTAAAATAAACCCAGTTCATACATTTTGATATGTTTGGAAACGTTAAACTGGGATGTTTACATAAAAAATGGGTCAGTCCAACCATTTTAAATATTGTATGGATATCACTTTTAAAAAAAAATATCAAATTGCTTAATGTGTTAGTCTCCAATCATATGGCCAATTTGGTTTAAAATAAACCCAGTTCATTACATTTTTGATATGTTTGAAAACGTTAAACTGGGATGTTTACATAAAAATGGAGTCAGCCAACCATTTTAAATATTGTATGGAATTTTACTTTAAAAAAAAATATCAATTAATGTGTTAGTCTCAATTCATATGGCCAATTTGGTTTAAATAAAACCAGTTCATACATTTTTGATATGTTTGGAAAACGTTAAACTGGGATGTTTTAATAAAAAAATGGAGTCAGTCCAACCATTTTTAAATATTGTATGGAATTTTCTTTTAAAAAAAAATATCAAATTGCTTAATGTGTTAGTCTCCAATCATATGGCCAATTTGGTTAAAATAAACCCATTCATACATTTTGATATGTTTGAAAACGTTAAACTGGGATGTTTACATAAAAAATGGAGTCAGTCCAACCATTTTTAAAATTGTATGGAATTTCACTTTAAAAAAAATATCAAATTGCTTAATGTGTTAGTCTCCAATTCATATGGCCAATTTGGTTTAAATAAAACCAGTTCATACATTTTTGATTAGTTGGAAAACGTTAACTGGGATGTTTACATAAAAAATGGAGTCAGTCCAACCATTTTTAAATATGTATGGAATTCACTTTTAAAATATCAAATTGCTTAAGTGTTAGTCTCCAATTCATATGGCCAATTTGGTTTAAAATAAACCCAGTTCTACATTTTTGATATGTTGGAAAACGTTACTGGGATGTTTACATAAAAAATGGAGTCAGTCCAACCATTTTTAAATATTGTATGGATTTTCACTTTTAAAAAAAATATCAAATTGCTAATGTGTTAGTCTCCATTCATATGGCCAATTTGGTTAAATAAACCCAGTTCATAAATTTTTGATTATGTTTGGAAAACGTTAAACTGGGATGTTTTACATAAAAATGGAGTCAGTCAACCATTTTTAAATATTGTATGGATTTTCACTTTTAAAAAAAAATATCAAATTGCTTAATGTGTTAGTCTCCAATTCATATGGCCAATTTGGTTTAAAATAACCCAGTTCATACATTTTGATTATGTTTGGAAACGTTAAACTGGGATGTTTACATAAAAAATGGAGTCAGTCCAACCTTTTTAAATTGTATGGAATTTTCACTTTTAAAAAAAATATCAAATTGCTTAATGTGTTAGTCTCCAATTCATATGGCCAATTTGGTTTAAAATAAACCCATCATACATTTTTGATTATGTTTGGAAACGTTAAACTGGGATGTTTACATAAAAAATGGAGTCAGTCCAACCATTTTTAAATATTGATGGATTTTCACTTTTTAAAAAAATATCAAATTGCTTAATGTTTAGTCTCCAATTCATATGGCCAATTTGGTTTTAAATAAACCCAGTTCATAACTTTTGATATGTTGAAAACGTTAAACTGGGATGTTTACATAAAAAATGGAGTCAGTCCAACCATTTTTAAATATGTATGGATTTTCACTTTTAAAAAAAAATATCAAATTGCTAATGTGTTAGTCTCCATTCATATGGCCAATTTGGTTAAATAAACCCAGTTCAACATTTTGTTGTTTGGAAAACGTTAAATGGGATGTTTTCTAAAAAATGGAGTCAGTCCAACCATTTTTAAATATGTATGGAATTTCACTTTTAAAAAAAATATCAAATTCTTAATGTGTTAGTCTCCAATTCATATGGCCAATTTGGTTTAAAATAAACCCAGTTCATACATTTTTGATTATGTTGGAAAACGTTAAAATGGGATGTTTACATAAAAAATGGAGTCAGTCCAACCATTTTTAAATATTGTATGGAATTTCACTTTTAAAAAAAAATATCAAATTGTTAATGTGTAGTCTCCAATTCATATGGCCAATTTGGTTTAAATAAAAAACCAGTCATACATTTTTGATTATGTTTGAAAACGTAAACTGGGATGTTTACATAAAAAATGGAGTCAGTCCAACCATTTTTAAATATTGTATGGATTATCACTTTTAAAAAAATATCAAATTTAATGTGTTAGTCTCCAATCATATGGCCAATTTGGTTTAAAAAAACCCAGTCATACATTTTGATTAGTTTGGAAAACGTTAAACTGGGATGTTTTACATAAAAATGGAGTCAGTCCAACCATTTTTAAATATTGTATGGAATTTCACTTTTAAAAAAAATATCAAATTCTTAATGTGTTAGTCTCCAATTCATATGGCCAATTTGGTTTAAATAAACCCAGTCATTACATTTTGATTATGTTGGAAAACGTTAAACTGGGATGTTTACATAAAAAATGGAGTCAGTCCAACCATTTTAAATAGTATGGAATTTTACTAAAAAAAAATATCAAATTCTAATGTGTTAGTCTCCAATTCATATGGCCAATTGGTGTTTAAATAAACCCATCATTACATTTTGATATGTTTGGAAAACGAAACTGGGATGTTTACATAAAAATGGAGTCAGTCCAACCATTTTTAAATATTGTATGGAATTTCACTTTTAAAAAATACAAAGTATTGCTTAATGTTAGTCTCCAATTCATATGGCCAATTTGGTTTAAATAAACCCAATTCATTACATTTTTGAATATGTTTGAAAACGTTAAACTGGGATGTTTTACATAAAAAATGGAGTCAGTCCAACCATTTTTAAATATTGTATGGATTTTTCACTTTTAAAAAAAAATATCAAATTGCTTAATGTGTTAGTCTCCAATTCATATGGCCAATTTGGTTTAAAATAAACCCAGTTCATTACATTTTTGAATATGTTTGAAAACGTTAAACTGGGATGTTTTACATAAAAAATGGAGTCAGTCCAACCATTTTTAAATATTGTATGGATTTTCACTTTTAAAAAAAATATCAAATTGCTTAATGTGTTAGTCTCCAATTCATATGGCCAATTTGGTTTAAAATAAACCCAGTTCATACATTTTTGATTATGTTTGGAAAACGTTAAACTGGGATGTTTTACATAAAAAATGGAGTCAGTCCAACCATTTTTAAATATTGTATGGATTTTCACTTTTAAAAAAAATATCAAATTGCTTAATGTGTTAGTCTCCAATTCATATGGCCAATTTGGTTTAAAATAAACCCAGTTCATAACATTTTTGATTATGTTTGGAAAACGTTAAACTGGGATGTTTACATAAAAAATGGAGTCAGTCCAACCATTTTTAAATATTGTATGGAATTTCACTTTTAAAAAAATATCAAATTGCTTAATGTGTTAGTCTCCAATTCATATGGCCAATTTGGTTTAAAATAAACCCAGTTCATTACATTTTTGATTATGTTTGGAAAACGATAAACTGGGATGTTTACATAAAAAAAGGAGTCAGTCCAACCATTTTTAAATATTGTATGGATTTTCACTTTTAAAAAAAATATCAAATTGCTTAATGTGTTAGTCTCCAATTCATATGGCCAATTTGGTCTAAAATAAACCCAGTTCATTACATTTTTGATTATGTTTGGAAAACGTTAAACTGGGATGGTTTACATAAAAAATGGAGTTAGTCCAACCATTTTTAAATATTGTATGGATTTTTCACTTTTTAAAAAATATCAAATTGCTTAATGTCTTAGTCTCCAATTCATATGGCCAATTTGGTTTAAAATAAACCCAGTTCATTACATTTTTGAATATGATTGGAAAACGTTAAACTGGGATGTTTTACATAAAAAATGGAGTTAGTCCAACCATTTTTAAATATTGTATGGATTTTTCACTTTTTAAAAAATATCAAATTGCTTAATGTCTTAGTCTCCAATTCATATGGCCAATTTGGTTTAAATAAACCCAGTTCATTACATTTTTGATTATGTTTGGAAAACGATAAACTGGGATGTTTTACATAAAAAATGGAGTCAGTCCAACCATTTTTAAATATTGTATGGATTTTTCACTTAATTCATATGGCCAATTTAGTTTAACATAAACCCAGTTCATTACATTTTTGATTATGTTTGGAAAACGTTAAACTGGGATGTTTTACATAAAAAATGGAGTCAGTCCAACCATTTTTAAATATTTTATGGATTTTTCACTTTTAAAAAAAAATATCAAATTGCTTAATGTGTTAGTCTCCAATTCATATGGCCAATTTGGTTTAAAATAAACCCAGTTCATTACATTTTTGATTATGTTTGGAAAACGTTAAACTGGGATGTTTTACCTAAAAAATGGAGTTAGTCCAACCATTTTTAAATATTGTATGGATTTTCACTTAATTCATATGGCCAATTTGGTTTAAAATAAACCCAGTTCATTACATTTTTGATTATGTTTGGAAAACGATAAACTGGGATGGTTTACATAAAAAATGGAGTCAGTCCAACCATTTTTAAATATTGTATGGATTTTCACTTTTAAAAAAAATATCAAATTGCTTAATGTGTTAGTCTCCAATTCATATGGCCAATTTGGTTTAAAATAAACCCAGTTCATTACATTTTTGATTATGTTTGGAAAACGATAAACTGGGATGTTTTACATAAAAATGGAGTCAGTCCAACCATTTTTAAATATTGTATGGATTTTTCACTTTTAAAAAAAAATATCAAATTGCTTAATGTGTTAGTCTCCAATTCATATGGCCAATTTGGTTTAAAATAAACCCAGTTCATTACATTTTTGATTATGTTTGGAAAACGATAAACTGGGATGTTTTACATAAAAAATGGAGTCAGTCCAACCATTTTTAAATATTGTATGGATTTTTCACTTTTAAAAAAAAATATCAAATTGCTTAATGTGTTAGTCTCCATTTCATATGGCCAATTTGGTCTAAAATAAACCCAGTTCATTACATCTTTGATTATGTTTGGAAAACGTTAAACTGGGATGTTTACATAAAAAATGGAGTCAGTCCAACCATTTTTAAATATTGTATGGAATTTCACTTTTAAAAAAAATATCTAATTACTTAATGTGTTAGTCTCCAATTCATATGGCCAATTTGGTTTAAAATAAACCCAGATCATTACATTTTTGACTATGTTTGGAAAACGATAAACTGGGATGTTTACATAAAAAATGGAGTCAGTCCAACCATTTTTAAATATTGTATGGATTTTCACTTTTAAAAAAAATATCAAATTGCTTAATGTGTTAGTCTCCAATTCATATGGCCAATTTGGTTTAAAATAAACCCAGTTCATACATTTTTGATTATGTTTGGAAAACGTTAAACTGGGATGTTTTACATAAAAAATGGAGTCAGTCCAACCATTTTTAAATATTGTATGGATTTTCACTTTTAAAAAAAAATATCAAATTGCTTAATGTGTTAGTCTCCAATTCATATGGCCAATTTGGTTTAAAATAAACCCAGTTCATTACATTTTTGATTATGTTTGGAAAACGTTAAACTGGGATGTTTACATAAAAAAATGGAGTCAGTCCAACCATTTTTAAATATTGTATGGAATTTCACTTTTAAAAAAAATATCAAATTACTTAATGTGTTAGTCTCCAATTCATATGGCCAATTTGGTTTAAAATAAACCCAGTTCATAACATTTTTGATTATGTTTGGAAAACGTTAAACTGGGATGTTTACATAAAAAAATGGAGTCAGTCCAACCATTTTTAAATATTGTATGGAATTTCACTTTTAAAAAAAATATCAAATTGCTTAATGTGTTAGTCTCCAATTCATATGGCCAATTTGGTTTAAAATAAACCCAGTTCATTACATTTTTGATTATGTTTGGAAAACGATAAACTGGGATGTTTTACATAAAAATGGAGTCAGCCCAACCATTTTTAAATATTGTATGGAATTTCACTTTTAAAAAAAATATCAAATTGCTTAATGTGTTAGTCTCCAATTCATATGGCCAATTTGTTTTAAAATAAACCCAGTTCATTACATTTTTGATTATGTTTGGAAAACGATAAACTGGGATGTTTACATAAAAAATGGAGTCAGTCCAACCATTTTTAAATATTGTATGGAATTTTCACTTTTAAAAAAAATATCAAATTGCTTAATGTGTTAGTCTCCAATTCATATGGCCAATTTGGTTTAAAATAAACCCAGTTCATACATTTTTGATTATGTTTGGAAAACGTTAAACTGGGATGTTTTACATAAAAAATGGAGTCAGTCCAACCATTTTTAAATATTGTATGGATTTTCACTTTTAAAAAAAAATATCAAATTGCTTAATGTGTTAGTCTCCAATTCATATGGCCAATTTGGTTTAAAATAAACCCAGTTCATTACATTTTTGATTATGTTTGGAAAACGTTAAACTGGGATGTTTTACATAAAAAATGGAGTCAGTCCAACCATTTTTAAATATTGTATGGATTTTCACTTTTAAAAAAAAATATCAAATTGCTTAATGTGTTAGTCTCCAATTCATATGGCCAATTTGGTTTAAAATAAACCCAGTTCATTACATTTTTGATTATGTTTGGAAAACGTTAAACTGGGATGTTTTACATAAAAAATGGAGTCAGTCCAACCATTTTTAAATATTGTATGGATTTTCACTTTTAAAAAAAAATATCAAATTGCTTAATGTGTTAGTCTCCAATTCATATGGCCAATTTGGTTTAAAATAAACCCAGTTCATTACATTTTTGATTATGTTTGGAAAACGTTAAACTGGGATGTTTTACATAAAAAATGGAGTCAGTCCAACCATTTTTAAATATTGTATGGATTTTCACTTTTAAAAAAAAATATCAAATTGCTTAATGTGTTAGTCTCCAATTCATATGGCCAATTTGGTTTAAAATAAACCCAGTTCATTACATTTTTGATTATGTTTGGAAAACGTTAAACTGGGATGTTTTACATAAAAAATGGAGTCAGTCCAACCATTTTTAAATATTGTATGGATTTTCACTTTTAAAAAAAATATCAAATTGCTTAATGTGTTAGTCTCCAATTCATATGGCCAATTTGGTTTAAAATAAACCCAGTTCATTACATTTTTGATTATGTTTGGAAAACGTTAAACTGGGATGTTTACATAAAAAATGGAGTCAGTCCAACCATTTTTAAATATTGTATGGATTTTCACTTTTAAAAAAAAATATCAAATTGCTTAATGTGTTAGTCTCCAATTCATATGGCCAATTTGGTTTAAAATAAACCCAGTTCATACATTTTTGATTATGTTTGGAAAACGTTAAACTGGGATGTTTTACATAAAAAATGGAGTCAGTCCAACCATTTTTAAATATTGTATGGATTTTCACTTTTAAAAAAAAATATCAAATTGCTTAATGTGTTAGTCTCCAATTCATATGGCCAATTTGGTTTAAATAAACCCAGTTCATAACATTTTTGATTATGTTTGGAAAACGTTAAACTGGGATGTTTACATAAAAAATGGAGTCAGTCCAACCATTTTTAAATATTGTATGGATTTTTCA
Source organism: Heterodera filipjevi (assembly GCA_039877585.1). Classification (NCBI taxonomy): domain Eukaryota; kingdom Metazoa; phylum Nematoda; class Chromadorea; order Rhabditida; family Heteroderidae; genus Heterodera; species Heterodera filipjevi. The sequence goes on along the minus strand of JBDPZO010000010.1, from coordinate 63,488 downwards.
CTTTTAAAAAAAAATATCAAATTGCTTAATGTGTTAGTCTCCAATTCATATGGCCAATTTGGTTTAAAATAAACCCAGTTCATAACATTTTTGATTATGTTTGGAAAACGTTAAACTGGGATGTTTTACATAAAAAATGGAGTCAGTCCAACCATTTTTAAATATTGTATGGAATTTTCACTTTTAAAAAAAATATCAAATTGCTTAATGTGTTAGTCTCCAATTCATATGGCCAATTTGGTTTAAAATAAACCCAGTTCATAACATTTTTGATTATGTTTGGAAAACGTTAAACTGGGATGTTTACATAAAATTGGAGTCAGTCCAACCATTTTTAAATATTGTATGGATTTTCACTTTTAAAAAAAAATATCAAATTGCTTAATGTGTTAGTCTCCAATTCATATGGCCAATTTGGTTTAAAATAAACCCAGTTCATAACATTTTTGATTATGTTTGGAAAACGTTAAACTGGGATGTTTTACATAAAAAATGGAGTCAGTCCAACCATTTTTAAATATTGTATGGAATTTCACTTTTAAAAAAAATATCAAATTACTTAATGTGTTAGTCTCCAATTCACATGGCCAATTTGGTTTAAAATAAACCCAGTTCATAACATTTTTGATTATGTTTGGAAAACGTTAAACTGGGATGTTTACATAAAAAATGGAGTCAGTCCAACCATTTTTAAATATTGTATGGATTTTCACTTTTAAAAAAAAATATCAAATTGCTTAATGTGTTAGTCTCCAATTCATATGGCCAATTTGGTTTAAAATAAACCCAGTTCATACATTTTTGATTATGTTTGGAAAACGTTAAACTGGGATGTTTACATAAAAAATGGAGTCAGTCCAACCATTTTTAAATATTGTATGGATTTTCACTTTTAAAAAAAATATCAAATTGCTTAATGTGTTAGTCTCCAATTCATATGGCCAATTTGGTTTAAAATAAACCCAGTTCATACATTTTTGATTATGTTTGGAAAACGTTAAACTGGGATGTTTTACATAAAAAATGGAGTCAGTCCAACCATTTTTAAATATTGTATGGATTTTCACTTTTAAAAAAAATATCAAATTGCTTAATGTGTTAGTCTCCAATTCATATGGCCAATTTGGTTTAAAATAAACCCAGTTCATTACATTTTTGATTATGTTTGGAAAACGTTAAACTGGGATGTTTACATAAAAAATGGAGTCAGTCCAACCATTTTTAAATATTGTATGGATTTTCACTTTTAAAAAAAATATCAAATTGCTTAATGTGTTAGTCTCCAATTCATATGGCCAATTTGGTTTAAATAAACCCAGTTCATTACATTTTTGATTATGTTTGGAAAACGTTAAACTGGGATGTTTTACATAAAAAATGGAGTCAGCCCAACCATTTTTAAATATTGTATGGAATTTCACTTTTAAAAAAAATATCAAATTGCTTAATGTGTTAGTCTCCAATTCATATGGCCAATTTGGTTTAAAATAAACCCAGTTCATTACATTTTTGATTATGTTTGGAAAACGTTAAACTGGGATGTTTTACATAAAAAATGGAGTCAGTCCAACCATTTTTAAATATTGTATGGATTTTTCACTTTTAAAAAAAATATCAAATTGCTTAATGTGTTAGTCTCCAATTCATATGGCCAATTTGGTTTAAAATAAACCCAGTTCATTACATTTTTGATTATGTTTGGAAAACGTTAAACTGGGATGTTTTACATAAAAATGGAGTCAGCCCAACCATTTTTAAATATTGTATGGAATTTCACTTTTAAAAAAAATATCAAATTACTTAATGTGTTAGTCTCCAATTCATATGGCCAATTTGGTTTAAAATAAACCCAGTTCATTACATTTTTGATTATGTTTGGAAAACGATAAACTGGGATGTTTTACATAAAAATGGAGTCAGCCCAACCATTTTTAAATATTGTATGGAATTTTCACTTTTAAAAAAAATATCAAATTACTTAATGTGTTAGTCTCCAATTCATATGGCCAATTTGGTTTAAAATAAACCCAGTTCATTACATTTTTGATTATGTTTGGAAAACGTTAAACTGGGATGTTTTACATAAAAAAGGAGTCAGCCCAACCATTTTTAAATATTGTATGGATTTTCACTTTTAAAAAAAAATATCAAATTGCTTAATGTGTTAGTCTCCAATTCATATGGCCAATTTGGTTTAAAATAAACCCAGTTCATTATATTTTTGATTATGTTTGTAAAACGTTAAACTGGGATGGTTTACATAAAAAATGGAGTCAGTCCAACCATTTTTAAATATTGTATGGATTTTCACTTTTAAAAAAAATATCAAATTGCTTAATGTGTTAGTCTCCAATTCATATGGCCAATTTGGTTTAAAATAAACCCAGTTCATTACATTTTTGAATATGATTGGAAAACGTTAAACTGGGATGGTTTACATAAAAAATGGAGTTAGTCCAACCATTTTTAAATATTGTATGGATTTTCACTTTTAAAAAAAATATCAAATTGCTTAATGTGTTAGTCTCCAATTCATATGGCCAATTTGGTTTAAAATAAACCCAGTTCATAACATTTTTGATTATGTTTGGAAAACGTTAAACTGGGATGTTTTACATAAAAAATGGAGTCAGTCCAACCATTTTTAAATATTGTATGGATTTTCACTTTTAAAAAAAATATCAAATTGCTTAATGTGTTAGTCTCCAATTCATATGGCCAATTTGGTTTAAAATAAACCCAGTTCATTACATTTTTGATTATGTTTGGAAAACGTTAAACTGGGATGTTTACATAAAAAATGGAGTCAGTCCAACCATTTTTAAATATTGTATGGAATTTCACTTTTAAAAAAAATATCAAATTGCTTAATGTGTTAGTCTCCAATTCATATGGCCAATTTGGTTTAAAATAAACCCAGTTCATTACATTTTTGATTATGTTTGGAAAACGTTAAACTGGGATGTTTTACATAAAAAATGGAGTTAGTCCAACCATTTTTAAATATTGTATGGATTTTTCACTTTTTAAAAAAAATATCAAATTGCTTAATGTGTTAGTCTCCAATTCATATGGCCAATTTGGTTTAAAATAAACCCAGTTCATTACATTTTTGATTATGTTTGGAAAACGATAAACTGGGATGTTTTACATAAAAATGGAGTCAGCCCAACCATTTTTAAATATTTTATGGATTTTTCACTTTTAAAAAAAAATACCAAATTGCTTAATGTGTTAGTCTCCAATTCATATGGCCAATTTAGTTTAACATGAACCCAGTTCATAACATTTTTGATTATGTTTGAAAACGTTAAACTGGGATGTTTACATAAAAAATGGAGTCAGTCCAACCATTTTTAAATATTGTATGGAATTTTCACTTTTAAAAAAAATATCAAATTGCTTAATGTGTTAGTCTCCAATTCATATGGCCAATTTGGTTTAAAATAAACCCAGTTCATTAACATTTTTGATTATGTTTGGAAAACGTTAAACTGGGATGTTTACATAAAAAATGGAGTCAGTCCAACCATTTTTAAATATTGTATGGAATTTTCACTTTTAAAAAAAATATCAAATTGCTTAATGTGTTAGTCTCCAATTCATATGGCCAATTTGGTTTAAAATAAACCCAGTTCATACATTTTTGATTATGTTTGGAAAACGTTAAACTGGGATGTTTTACATAAAAAATGGAGTCAGTCCAACCATTTTTAAATATTGTATGGAATTTTCACTTTTAAAAAAAATATCAAATTGCTTAATGTGTTAGTCTCCAATTCATATGGCCAATTTGGTTTAAAATAAACCCAGTTCATACATTTTTGATTATGTTTGGAAAACGTTAAACTGGGATGTTTTACATAAAAAATGGAGTCAGTCCAACCATTTTTAAATATTGTATGGAATTTTCACTTTTAAAAAAAATATCAAATTGCTTAATGTGTTAGTCTCCAATTCATATGGCCAATTTGGTTTAAATAAACCCAGTTCATTACATTTTTGATTATGTTTGGAAAACGTTAAACTGGGATGTTTACATAAAAAATGGAGTCAGTCCAACCATTTTTAAATATTGTATGGATTTTCACTTTTAAAAAAAATATCAAATTGCTTAATGTGTTAGTCTCCAATTCATATGGCCAATTTGGTTTAAATAAACCCAGTTCATAACATTTTTGATTATGTTTGGAAAACGTTAAACTGGGATGTTTTACATAAAAAATGGAGTCAGTCCAACCATTTTTAAATATTGTATGGAATTTTCACTTTTAAAAAAAAATATCAAATTGCTTAATGTGTTAGTCTCCAATTCATATGGCCAATTTGGTTTAAAATAAACCCAGTTCATAACATTTTTGATTATGTTTGGAAAACGTTAAACTGGGATGTTTTACATAAAAAATGGAGTCAGTCCAACCATTTTTAAATATTGTATGGAATTTTCACTTTTAAAAAAAATATCAAATTGCTTAATGTGTTAGTCTCCAATTCATATGGCCAATTTGGTTTAAAATAAACCCAGTTCATAACATTTTTGATTATGTTTGGAAAACGATAAACTGGGATGTTTTACATAAAAATGGAGTCAGCCCAACCATTTTTAAATATTGTATGGATTTTTCACTTTTAAAAAAAAATATCAAATTGCTTAATGTGTTAGTCTCCAATTCATATGGCCAATTTGGTTTAAAATAAACCCAGTTCATAACATTTTTGATTATGTTTGGAAAACGTTAAACTGGGATGGTTTACATAAAAAATGGAGTTAGTCCAACCATTTTTAAATATTGTATGGATTTTCACTTTTAAAAAAAAATATCAAATTGCTTAATGTGTTAGTCTCCAATTCATATGGCCAATTTGGTTTAAAATAAACCCAGTTCATTACATTTTTGATTATGTTTGGAAAACGTTAAACTGGGATGTTTTACATAAAAAATGGAGTTAGTCCAACCATTTTTAAATATTGTATGGATTTTTCACTTTTTAAAAAATATCAAATTGCTTAATGTCTTAGTCTCCAATTCATATGGCCAATTTGGTTTAAAATAAACCCAGTTCATTACATTTTTGATTATGTTTGGAAAACGATAAACTGGGATGTTTTACATAAAAATGGAGTCAGCCCAACCATTTTTAAATATTTTATGGATTTTTCACTTTTAAAAAAAATACCAAATTGCTTAATGTGTTAGTCTCCAATTCATATGGCCAATTTGGTTTAAAATAAACCCAGTTCATTACATTTTTGATTATGTTTGGAAAACGTTAAACTGGGATGTTTTACATAAAAAATGGAGTAAGTCCAACCATTTTTAAATATTGTATGGATTTTTAACTTTAAAAAAAAATATCAAATTGCTTAATGTGTTAGTCTCCAATTCATATGGCCAATTTGGTTTAAAATAAACCCAGTTCATTACATTTTTGATTATGTTTGGAAAACGATAAACTGGGATGTTTACATAAAAAATGGAGTCAGTCCAACCATTTTTAAATATTGTATGGATTTTTCACTTTTAAAAAAAAATATCAAATTGCTTAATGTGTTAGTCTCCAATTCATATGGCCAATTTGGTTTAAAATAAACCCAGTTCATAACATTTTTGATTATGTTTGAAAACGTTAAACTGGGATGGTTTACATAAAAAATGGAGTCAGTCCAACCATTTTTAAATATTGTATGGATTTTTCACTTAATTCATATGGCCAATTTGGTTTAAAATAAACCCAGTTCATAACATTTTTGATTATGTTTGGAAAACGTTAAACTGGGATGTTTTACATAAAAAATGGAGTCAGTCCAACCATTTTTAAATATTGTATGGATTTTACACTTTTAAAAAAAAATATCAAATTGCTTAATGTGTTAGTCTCCATTTCATATGGCCAATTTGGTCTAAAATAAACCCAGTTCATTACATTTTTGATTATGTTTGGAAAACGTTAAACTGGGATGTTTACATAAAAAATGGAGTCAGTCCAACCATTTTTAAATATTGTATGGATTTTTCACTTTTAAAAAAAATATCAAATTGCTTAATGTGTTAGTCTCCAATTCATATGGCCAATTTGGTTTAAAATAAACCCAGTTCATAACATTTTTGATTATGTTTGGAAAACGTTAAACTGGGATGTTTACATAAAAAATGGAGTCAGTCCAACCATTTTTAAATATTGTATGGATTTTCACTTTTAAAAAAAAATATCAAATTGCTTAATGTGTTAGTCTCCAATTCATATGGCCAATTTGGTTTAAAATAAACCCAGTTCATTAACATTTTTGATTATGTTTGGAAAACGTTAAACTGGGATGTTTACATAAAAAATGGAGTCAGTCCAACCATTTTTAAATATTGTATGGAATTTTCACTTTTAAAAAAAAATATCAAATTGCTTAATGTGTTAGTCTCCAATTCATATGGCCAATTTGGTTTAAAATAAACCCAGTTCATTACATTTTTGATTATGTTTGGAAAACGTTAAACTGGGATGTTTTACATAAAAAATGGAGTCAGTCCAACCATTTTTAAATATTGTATGGATTTTCACTTTTAAAAAAAATATCAAATTGCTTAATGTGTTAGTCTCCAATTCATATGGCCAATTTGGTTTAAAATAAACCCAGTTCATTAACATTTTTGATTATGTTTGGAAAACGTTAAACTGGGATGTTTTACATAAAAAATGGAGTCAGTCCAACCATTTTTAAATATTGTATGGATTTTACACTTTTAAAAAAAAATATCAAATTGCTTAATGTGTTAGTCTCCAATTCATATGGCCAATTTGGTTTAAAATAAACCCAGTTCATTACATTTTTGATTATGTTTGGAAAACGATAAACTGGGATGTTTTACATAAAAAATGGAGTCAGCCCAACCATTTTTAAATATTGTATGGAATTTCACTTTTAAAAAAAATATCAAATTACTTAATGTGTTAGTCTCCAATTCACATGGCCAATTTGGTTTAACATAAACCCAGTTCATAACATTTTTGATTATGTTTGGAAAACGTTAAACTGGGATGTTTACATAAAAAATGGAGTCAGTCCAACCATTTTTAAATATTGTATGGAATTTCACTTTTAAAAAAAATATCAAATTACTTAATGTGTTAGTCTCCAATTCATATGGCCAATTTGGTTTAAAATAAACCCAGTTCATAACATTTTTGATTATGTTTGGAAAACGTTAAACTGGGATGTTTACATAAAAAATGGAGTCAGTCCAACCATTTTTAAATATTGTATGGATTTTCACTTTTAAAAAAAAATATCAAATTGCTTAATGTGTTAGTCTCCAATTCATATGGCCAATTTGGTTTAAAATAAACCCAGTTCATACATTTTTGATTATGTTTGGAAAACGTTAAACTGGGATGTTTACATAAAAAAATGGAGTCAGTCCAACCATTTTTAAATATTGTATGGAATTTCACTTTTAAAAAAAATATCAAATTGCTTAATGTGTTAGTCTCCATTTCATATGGCCAATTTGGTTTAAAATAAACCCAGTTCATTACATTTTTGATTATGTTTGGAAAACGTTAAACTGGGATGTTTACATAAAAAATGGAGTCAGTCCAACCATTTTTAAATATTGTATGGATTTTTCACTTTTAAAAAAAAATATCAAATTGCTTAATGTGTTAGTCTCCAATTCATATGGCCAATTTGGTTTAAAATAAACCCAGTTCATAACATTTTTGATTATGTTTGGAAAACGTTAAACTGGGATGTTTACATAAAAAATGGAGTCAGTCCAACCATTTTTAAATATTGTATGGATTTTCACTTTTAAAAAAAAATATCAAATTGCTTAATGTGTTAGTCTCCAATTCATATGGCCAATTTGGTTTAAAATAAACCCAGTTCATACATTTTTGATTATGTTTGGAAAACGTTAAACTGGGATGTTTACATAAAAAATGGAGTCAGTCCAACCATTTTTAAATATTGTATGGAATTTCACTTTTTAAAATAAATATCAAATTGCTTAATGTGTTAGTCTCCAATTCATATGGCCAATTTGGTTTAAAATAAACCCAGTTCATAACATTTTTGATTATGTTTGGAAAACGTTAAACTGGGATGTTTACATAAAAAATGGAGTCAGTCCAACCATTTTTAAATATTGTATGGATTTTTCACTTTTAAAAAAAAATATCAAATTGCTTAATGTGTTAGTCTCCATTTCATATGGCCAATTTGGTCTAAAATAAACCCAGTTCATTACATTTTTGATTATGTTTGGAAAACGTTAAACTGGGATGTTTACATAAAAAATGGAGTCAGTCCAACCATTTTTAAAAATTGTATGGATTTTCACTTTTAAAAAAAAAATATCAAAAATTGCTTAATGTGTTAGTCTCCAATTCATATGGCCAATTTGGTTTAAAATAAACCCAGTTCATACATTTTTGATTATGTTTGGAAAACGTTAAACTGGGATGTTTACATAAAAAATGGAGTCAGTCCAACCATTTTTAAATATTGTATGGATTTTCACTTTTAAAAAAAATATCAAATTGCTTAATGTGTTAGTCTCCAATTCATATGGCCAATTTGGTTTAAAATAAACCCAGTTCATACATTTTTGATTATGTTTGGAAAACGTTAAACTGGGATGTTTTACATAAAAAATGGAGTCAGTCCAACCATTTTTAAATATTGTATGGATTTTCACTTTTAAAAAAAAATATCAAATTGCTTAATGTGTTAGTCTCCAATTCATATGGCCAATTTGGTTTAAAATAAACCCAGTTCATAACATTTTTGATTATGTTTGGAAAACGTTAAACTGGGATGTTTACATAAAAAATGGAGTCAGTCCAACCATTTTTAAATATTGTATGGATTTTCACTTTTAAAAAAAAATATCAAATTGCTTAATGTGTTAGTCTCCAATTCATATGGCCAATTTGGTTTAAAATAAACCCAGTTCATAACATTTTTGATTATGTTTGGAAAACGTTAAACTGGGATGTTTACATAAAAAATGGAGTCAGTCCAACCATTTTTAAATATTGTATGGAATTTTCACTTTAAAAAAAATATCAAATTGCTTAATGTGTTAGTCTCCAATTCATATGGCCAATTTGGTTTAAAATAAACCCAGTTCATAACATTTTTGATTATGTTTGGAAAACGTTAAACTGGGATGTTTACATAAAAAATGGAGTCAGTCCAACCATTTTTAAATATTGTATGGATTTTTCACTTTTAAAAAAAAATATCAAATTGCTTAATGTGTTAGTCTCCAATTCATATGGCCAATTTGGTTTAAATAAACCCAGTTCATTACATTTTTGATTATGTTTGGAAAACGTTAAACTGGGATGTTTACATAAAAAATGGAGTCAGTCCAACCATTTTTAAATATTGTATGGATTTTTCACTTTTAAAAAAAAATATCAAATTGCTTAATGTGTTAGTCTCCATTTCATATGGCCAATTTGGTTTAAATAAACCCAGTTCATACATTTTTGATTATGTTTGGAAAACGTTAAACTGGGATGTTTACATAAAAAATGGAGTCAGTCCAACCATTTTTAAATATTGTATGGAATTTTCACTTTTAAAAAAAATATCAAATTGCTTAATGTGTTAGTCTCCAATTCATATGGCCAATTTGGTTTAAAATAAACCCAGTTCATAACATTTTTGATTATGTTTGGAAAACGTTAAACTGGGATGTTTACATAAAAAATGGAGTCAGTCCAACCATTTTTAAATATTGTATGGAATTTTCACTTTTAAAAAAAAATATCAAATTGCTTAATGTGTTAGTCTCCAATTCATATGGCCAATTTGGTTTAAATAAACCCAGTTCATAACATTTTTGATTATGTTTGGAAAACGTTAAACTGGGATGTTTACATAAAAAATGGAGTCAGTCCAACCATTTTTAAATATTGTATGGAATTTTCACTTTAAAAAAAATATCAAATTGCTTAATGTGTTAGTCTCCAATTCATATGGCCAATTTGGTTTAAAATAAACCCAGTTCATACATTTTTGATTATGTTTGGAAAACGTTAAACTGGGATGTTTACATAAAAAATGGAGTCAGTCCAACCATTTTTAAATATTGTATGGAATTTTCACTTTTAAAAAAAATATCAAATTGCTTAATGTGTTAGTCTCCAATTCATATGGCCAATTTGGTTTAAATAAACCCAGTTCATTACATTTTTGATTATGTTTGGAAAACGTTAAACTGGGATGTTTTACATAAAAAATGGAGTCAGTCCAACCATTTTTAAATATTGTATGGATTTTCACTTTTAAAAAAAATATCAAATTGCTTAATGTGTTAGTCTCCAATTCATATGGCCAATTTGGTTTAAATAAACCCAGTTCATTACATTTTTGATTATGTTTGGAAAACGTTAAACTGGGATGTTTTACATAAAAAATGGAGTCAGTCCAACCATTTTTAAATATTGTATGGATTTTCACTTTTAAAAAAAATATCAAATTGCTTAATGTGTTAGTCTTCAATTCATATGGCCAATTTGGTTTTAAATAAACCCAGTTCATTACATTTTTGAATATGATTGGAAAACGTTAAACTGGGATGTTTTACATAAAAAATGGAGTTAGTCCAACCATTTTTAAATATTGTATGGATTTTTCACTTTTAAAAAAAAATATCAAATTGCTTAATGTGTTAGTCTCCAATTCATATGGCCAATTTGGTTTAAAATAAACCCAGTTCATACATTTTTGATTATGTTTGGAAAACGTTAAACTGGGATGTTTACATAAAAAATGGAGTCAGTCCAACCATTTTTAAATATTGTATGGATTTTTCACTTTTAAAAAAAAATATCAAATTGCTTAATGTGTTAGTCTCCAATTCATATGGCCAATTTGGTTTAAAATAAACCCAGTTCATAACATTTTTGATTATGTTTGGAAAACGTTAAACTGGGATGTTTACATAAAAAAATGGAGTCAGTCCAACCATTTTTAAATATTGTATGGAATTTCACTTTTAAAAAAAATATCAAATTGCTTAATGTGTTAGTCTCCAATTCATATGGCCAATTTGGTTTAAAATAAACCCAGTTCATAACATTTTTGATTATGTTTGGAAAACGTTAAACTGGGATGTTTTACATAAAAAATGGAGTCAGTCCAACCATTTTTAAATATTGTATGGATTTTTCACTTTAAAAAAAAATATCAAATTGCTTAATGTGTTAGTCTCCAATTCATATGGCCAATTTGGTTTAAATAAACCCAGTTCATTACATTTTTGATTATGTTTGGAAAACGTTAAACTGGGATGTTTACATAAAAAATGGAGTCAGTCCAACCATTTTTAAATATTGTATGGATTTTCACTTTTAAAAAAAATATCAAATTGCTTAATGTGTTAGTCTCCAATTCATATGGCCAATTTGGTTTAAATAAACCCAGTTCATACATTTTTGATTATGTTTGGAAAACGTTAAACTGGGATGTTTTACATAAAAAATGGAGTCAGTCCAACCATTTTTAAATATTGTATGGATTTTCACTTTTAAAAAAAATATCAAATTGCTTAATGTGTTAGTCTCCGTTCACATGGCAATTTGGTTTAAATAAAACCCAGTTCATAACATTTTTGATGTTTGAAAACGTTAAACTGGGATGTTTACATAAAAAATGGAGTCAGTCCAACCATTTTTAAATATTGTATGGAATTTTACTTTAAAAAAATATCAAATTGCTTAATGTGTTAGTCCCAATTCATATGGCCAATTTGGTTTAAAATAAACCCAGTTCATTACATTTTTGATTATGTTGGAAAACGTTAACTGGGATGTTTACATAAAAAAAAAGGAGTCACCAACCATTTTTAAATATGTATGGAATTTTACTTTAAAAAAAAATATCAAATTGCTTAATGTGTTAGTCTCCATTCAATGGCCAATTTGGTTTAAAATAAACCCAGTTCATAACATTTTGATTATGTTTGGAAAACGTTAAACTGGGATGTTTACATAAAAATGGAGTAGTCCAACCATTTTTAAATATTGTATGGATTCATTTTAAAAAAAAATATCAAATTGCTTAATGTGTTAGTCTCCATTCAATGGCCAATTTGGTTTTAAATAAACCCAGTTCATACATTTTTGATTATGTTGGAAAACGTAAACTGGGATGTTTACATAAAAAATGGAGTCAGTCCAACCATTTTTAAATATTGTATGGAATTTCACTTTTAAAAAAATATCAAATTGCTTAATGTGTTAGTCTCCATTCAATGGCCATTTGGTTTAAATAAACCCAGTTCATACATTTTGATTATGTTTGGAAAACGTTAAACTGGGATGTTAAAAAAAATGGAGTCAGTCCAACCATTTTAAATATTGTATGGAATTTCACTTTTAAAAAAAAATCAAATTGCTTAATGTGTTAGTCTCCAATTCAATGGCCAATTGGTTTAAAATAAACCCAGTTCATAACATTTTGATATGTTTGGAAAACGTAAACTGGGATGTTTACATAAAAAATGGAGTAGTCCAACCATTTTTAAATATTGTATGGATTTTTCACTTTTAAAAAATATCAAATTGCTTAATTGTGTAGTCTCCAATCATATGGCCAATTTGGTTTAAATAAACCCAGTTCATACATTTTTGATTATGTTGGAAAACGTTAAACTGGGATGTTTACATAAAAAATGGAGTCAGTCCAACCATTTTTAAATATTGTATGGATTTTTCACTTTTAAAAAAAATATCAAATTGCTTATGTGTTAGTTCCAAATATGGCCAATTTGGTTAAATAAACCCAGTTCTAACATTTTTGATTATGTTTGGAAAACGTTAAACTGGGATGTTTACATAAAAAATGGAGTCAGTCCAACCATTTTTAAATATGTATGGAATTTCACTTTTAAAAAAAATATCAAATTCTTAATGTGTTAGTTCCAATTCATATGGCCAATTTGGTTTAAAATAAACCCAGTTCATACATTTTGATTATGTTTGGAAAACGTTAAACTGGGATGTTTACATAAAAAATGGAGTCAGTCCAACCATTTTTAAATATTGTATGGAATTTTACTTTTAAAAAAAATATCAAATGCTTAATGTTTTAGTCTCAATTCATGGCCAATTTGGTTTAAAATAAACCCATCAAACATTTTTGATATGTTTGAAAACGTTAAACTGGGAGTTTTACATAAAAATGGAGTCAGCCAACCATTTTTAAATATTGTATGAATTTCACTTTTAAAAAAAATATCAAATTCTTAATGGTAGTCTCCAATTCATATGGCCAATTTGGTTTAAAATAAACCCAGTTCTAAAATTTTGATTATGTTTGGAAAACGTAAACTGGGATGTTTACATAAAATGGAGTCAGCCAACCATTTTAAATATGTATGGATTTTTCACTTAAAAAAAATATCAAATTGTCTAATGTGTAGTCTCCAATTATATGCCAATTTGGTTTAAAATAAACCCAGTTCATACATTTTTGATTATGTTGGAAAACGAAACTGGGATGTTACATAAAAAATGGAGTCAGTCCAACCATTTTAAATATGTATGGAATTTTACTTTAAAAAAAAATATCAAATTGCTTAATGTGTTAGTCTCCAATTCATATGGCCAATTTGGTTTAAAATAAACCCAGTTCATACATTTTTGATTATGTTTGGAAAACGTTAAACTGGGATGTTTTACTAAAAAATGGAGTCAGCCAACCATTTTAAATATTGTATGGATTTCACTTTTAAAAAAAATATCAAATTGCTTAATGTGTTAGTCTCCAATTCATATGGCCAATTTGGTTTAAAAAACCCAGTTCATTACATTTTTGATTATGTTTGGAAAACGTTAAACTGGGATGTTTTACTAAAAAATGGAGTCAGTCCAACCATTTTTAAATATTGTATGGATTTTCACTTTAAAAAAAATATCAAATTGCTTAATGTGTTAGTCTCCATTCATATGGCCAATTTGGTTTAAAATAAACCCAGTTCATACATTTTGATTATGTTTGGAAAACGTTAAACTGGGATGTTTTACATAAAAAGGAGTCAGTCCAACCATTTTTAAATATTGTATGGAATTTCACTTTTAAAAAAAATATCAATTCTTAATGTGTTAGTCTCCAATTCATATGGCCAATTTGGTTTAAAATAACCCAGTTCATACATTTTTGATATGTTGGAAAACGTAAACTGGGATGTTTTACATAAAAATGGAGCAGCCAACCATTTTTAAATATTGTATGGATTTTACTTTTAAAAAAAAATATCAAATTGCTTAATGTGTTAGTCTCCAATTCATATGCCAATTTGGTTTAAAATAACCCAATTCATACATTTTGATTATGTTTGGAAAACGTTAAACTGGTGTTTACATAAAAAAAGGAGTCAGTCCAACCATTTTTAAATATTGTATGGAATTTTACTTTAAAAAAAAATATCAAATTGCTTAATGTGTTAGTCTCCATTCATGGCCAATTTGGTTTAAAATAAACCCCGTTCATTACATTTTGATTATGTTTGGAAAACGTAAACTGGGATGTTTTACATAAAAAATGGAGTCAGCCAACCATTTTAAATATTGTATGGATTTTCACTTTTAAAAAAAATATCAAATTGCTTAATGTGTTAGTCTCCAATTCATATGGCCAATTTGGTAAATAAACCAGTTCATACATTTTTGATTATGTTTGGAAAACGTTAAACTGGGATGTTTACATAAAAAAAGGAGTCAGTCCAACCATTTTTAAATATTGTATGGATTTTACTTTAAAAAAAAATATCAAATTGCTTAATGTGTTAGTCTCCAATTCATATGCCAATTTGGTTTAAATAAACCCAGTTCATTACATTTTGATTATGTGGAAAACGTTAAACTGGGATGTTTTACATAAAAAATGGAGTCAGTCCAACCATTTTTAAATATTGTATGATTTCACTTTTAAAAAAAATATCAAATTCTTAATGTGTTAGTCTCCAATTCAATGGCCAATTGGTTTAATAAACCCAGTTCATACTTTTGATTATGTTTGGAAAACGTTAAACTGGGATGTTTACATAAAAATGGAGTCAGTCCAACCATTTTTAAATATTGTATGGAATTTTACTTTAAAAAAAAATATCAAATGCTTAATGTGTTAGTCTCCAATTCATATGGCCAATTTGGTTTAAATAAACCCAGTTCATTACATTTTTGATTATGTTTGAAAACGAAACTGGGATGTTTTACATAAAAATGGAGTCAGCCAACCATTTTAAATATTGTATGGATTTTTCACTTTTAAAAAAAATATCAAATTGCTTAATGTGTTAGTCTCCAATTCATATGGCCAATTTGGTTTAAAATAAACCCAGTTCATTACATTTTTGATTAGTTTGAAAACGTAAACTGGGATGTTTTACATAAAAATGGAGTCAGTCCAACCATTTTTAAATATTGTATGGAATTCACTTTAAAAAAAAATATCAAATGCTTAATGTGTTAGTCTCCAATTCATATGGCCAATTTGGTTTAAAATAAACCCAGTTCAAACATTTGATTATGTTTGGAAAACGTTAAACTGGGATTTTACATAAAAAAAATGGAGTCAGTCCAACCATTTTTAAATATTGTAGGAATTTTCACTTTTAAAAAATATAATCAAATTGCTTAATGTGTTAGTCTTCAATTCATATGGCCAATTTGGTTTAAAATAAACCCAGTTCATAACATTTTTGATTATGTTTGGAAAACGTTAAACTGGGATGTTTACATAAAAAATGGAGTCAGTCCAACCATTTTTAAATATTGTATGGAATTTATCACTTTTAAAAAAAAATATCAAATTGCTTAATGTGTTAGTCTCCAATTCATATGGCCAATTTGGTTTAAAATAAACCCAGTTCATAACATTTTTGGTTATGTTTGGAAAACGTTAAACTGGGATGTTTACATAAAAAATGGAGTCAGTCCAACCATTTTTAAATATTGTATGGATTTTACACTTTTAAAAAAAAATATCAAATTGCTTAATGTGTTAGTCTCCAATTCATATGGCCAATTTGGTTTAAAATAAACCCAGTTCATAACATTTTTGATTATGTTTGGAAAACGTTAAACTGGGATGTTTACATAAAAAATGGAGTCAGTCCAACCATTTTTAAATATTGTATGGATTTTACACTTTTAAAAAAAAATATCAAATTGCTTAATGTGTTAGTCTCCAATTCATATGGCCAATTTGGTTTAAAATAAACCCAGTTCATAACATTTTTGATTATGTTTGGAAAACGTTAAACTGGGATGTTTACATAAAAAAATGGAGTCAGTCCAACCATTTTTAAATATTGTATGGAATTTATAACTTTAAAAAAAAATATCAAATTGCTTAATGTGTTAGTCTCCAATTCATATGGCCAATTTGGTTTAAAATAAACCCAGTTCATAACATTTTTGATTATGTTTGGAAAACGTTAAACTGGGATGTTTACATAAAAAAATGGAGTCAGTCCAACCATTTTTAAATATTGTATGGAATTTATAACTTTAAAAAAAAATATCAAATTGCTTAATGTGTTAGTCTCCAATTCATATGGCCAATTTGGTTTAAAATAAACCCAGTTCATAACATTTTTGATTATGTTTGGAAAACGTTAAACTGGGATGTTTACATAAAAAATGGAGTCAGTCCAACCATTTTTAAATATTGTATGGATTTTACACTTTAAAAAAAAATATCAAATTGCTTAATGTGTTAGTCTCCAATTCATATGGCCAATTTGGTTTAAAATAAACCCAGTTCATAACATTTTTGATTATGTTTGGAAAACGTTAAACTGGGATGTTTACATAAAAAATGGAGTCAGTCCAACCATTTTTAAATATTGTATGGATTTTACACTTTTAAAAAAAAATATCAAATTGCTTAATGTGTTAGTCTCCAATTCATATGGCCAATTTGGTTTAAAATAAACCCAGTTCATAACATTTTTGATTATGTTTGGAAAACGTTAAACTGGGATGTTTACATAAAAAAATGGAGTCAGTCCAACCATTTTTAAATATTGTATGGAATTTATAACTTTAAAAAAAAATATCAAATTGCTTAATGTGTTAGTCTCCAATTCATATGGCCAATTTGGTTTAAAATAAACCCAGTTCATAACATTTTTGATTATGTTTGGAAAACGTTAAACTGGGATGTTTACATAAAAAAATGGAGTCAGTCCAACCATTTTTAAATATTGTATGGAATTTATAACTTTAAAAAAAAATATCAAATTGCTTAATGTGTTAGTCTCAATTCATATGGCCAATTTGGTTTAAAATAAACCCAGTTCATAACATTTTTGATTATGTTTGGAAAACGTTAAACTGGGATGTTTACATAAAAAATGGAGTCAGTCCAACCATTTTTAAATATTGTATGGAATTTTCACTTTTAAAAAAAAATATCAAATTGCTTAATGTGTTAGTCTCCAATTCATATGGCCAATTTGGTTTAAAATAAACCCAGTTCATAACATTTTTGATTATGTTTGGAAAACGTTAAACTGGGATGTTTACATAAAAAATGGAGTCAGTCCAACCATTTTTAAATATTGTATGGATTTTACACTTTTAAAAAAAAATATCAAATTGCTTAATGTGTTAGTCTCCAATTCATATGGCCAATTTGGTTTAAAATAAACCCAGTTCATAACATTTTTGATTATGTTTGGAAAACGTTAAACTGGGATGTTTACATAAAAAATGGAGTCAGTCCAACCATTTTTAAATATTGTATGGAATTTTACACTTTTAAAAAAAAATATCAAATTGCTTAATGTGTTAGTCTCCAATTCATATGGCCAATTTGGTTTAAAATAAACCCAGTTCATAACATTTTTGATTATGTTTGGAAAACGTTAAACTGGGATGTTTACATAAAAAAATGGAGTCAGTCCAACCATTTTTAAATATTGTATGGAATTTATCACTTTTAAAAAAAAATATCAAATTGCTTAATGTGTTAGTCTCCAATTCATATGGCCAATTTGGTTTAAAATAAACCCAGTTCATAACATTTTTGATTATGTTTGGAAAACGTTAAACTGGGATGTTTACATAAAAAATGGAGTCAGTCCAACCATTTTTAAATATTGTATGGATTTTACACTTTAAAAAAAAATATCAAATTGCTTAATGTGTTAGTCTCCAATTCATATGGCCAATTTGGTTTAAAATAAACCCAGTTCATAACATTTTTGATTATGTTTGGAAAACGTTAAACTGGGATGTTTACATAAAAAATGGAGTCAGTCCAACCATTTTTAAATATTGTATGGAATTTATAACTTTAAAAAAAATATCAAATTGCTTAATGTGTTAGTCTCCAATTCACATGGCCAATTTGGTTTAACATAAACCCAGTTCATAACCTTTTTGATTATGTTTGGAAAACGTTAAACTGGGATGTTTACATAAAAAATGGAGTCAGTCCAACCATTTTTAAATATTGTATGGAATTTATAACTTTAAAAAAAAATATCAAATTGCTTAATGTGTTAGTCTCCAATTCATATGGCCAATTTGGTTTAAAATAAACCCAGTTCATAACATTTTTGATTATGTTTGGAAAACGTTAAACAGGGATGTTTACATAAAAAAGGAGTCAGTCCAACCATTTTTAAATATTGTATGGAATTTATAACTTTAAAAAAAAATATCAAATTGCTTAATGTGTTAGTCTCCAATTCATATGGCCAATTTGGTTTAAAATAAACCCAGTTCATTACATTTTTGATTATGTTTGGAAAACGATAAACTGGGATGTTTTACATAAAAATGGAGTCAGCCCAACCATTTTTAAATATTGTATGGAATTTATAACTTTAAAAAAAAATATCAAATTGCTTAATGTGTTAGTCTCCAATTCATATGGCCAATTTGGTTTAAAATAAACCCAGTTCATTACATTTTTGATTATGTTTGGAAAACGTTAAACTGGGATGTTTACATAAAAAAAGGAGTCAGTCCAACCATTTTTAAATATTGTATGGAATTTATAACTTTAAAAAAATATCAAATTGCTTAATGTGTTAGTCTCCAATTCATATGGCCAATTTGGTTTAAAATAAACCCAGTTCATAACATTTTTGATTATGTTTGGAAAACGTTAAACTGGGATGTTTACATAAAAAAGGAGTCAGTCCAACCATTTTTAAATATTGTATGGAATTTATAACTTTAAAAAAAAAATATCAAATTGCTTAATGTGTTAGTCTCCAATTCATATGGCCAATTTGGTTTAAAATAAACCCAGTTCATTACATTTTTGATTATGTTTGGAAAACGTTAAACTGGGATGTTTACATAAAAAAGGAGTCAGTCCAACCATTTTTAAATATTGTATGGAATTTATAACTTTAAAAAAAAATATCAAATTGCTTAATGTGTTAGTCTCCAATTCATATGGCCAATTTGGTTTAAAATAAACCCAGTTCATAACATTTTTGATTATGTTTGGAAAACGTTAAACAGGGATGTTTACATAAAAAATGGAGTCAGTCCAACCATTTTTAAATATTGTATGGAATTTCACTTTTAAAAAAAAATATCAAATTGCTTAATGTGTTAGTCTCCAGTTCACATGGCCAATTTGGTTTAAAATAAACCCATTTCATAACATTTTTGATTATGTTTGGAAAACGTTAAACTGGGATGTTTACATAAAAAATGGAGTCAGTCCAACCATTTTTAAATATTGTATGGAATTTATAACTTTAAAATAAATATCAAATTGCTTAATGTGTTAGTCTCCAATTCACATTGCCAATTTGGTTTAAAATAAACCCAGTTCATAACATTTTTGATTATGTTTGGAAAACGTTAAACTGGGATGTTTACATAAAAAATGGAGTCAGTCCAACCATTTTTAAATATTGTATGGAATTTATAACTTTAAAAAATATATCAAATTGCTTAATGTGTTAGTCTCCAATTCATATGGCCAATTTGGTTTAAAATAAACCCAGTTCATTACATTTTTGATTATGTTTGGAAAACGTTAAACTGGGATGTTTTACATAAAAAATGGAGTCAGTCCAACCATTTTTAAATATTGTATGGAATTTATAACTTTAAAAAAAATATCAAATTGCTTAATGTGTTAGTCTCCAATTCATATAGCCAATTTGGTTTAAAATAAACCCAGTTCATTACATTTTTGATTATGTTTGGAAAACGTTAAACTGGGATGTTTACATAAAAAATGGAGTCAGTCCAACCATTTTTAAATATTGTATGGAATTTATAACTTTAAAATAAATATCAAATTGCTTAATGTGTTAGTCTCCAATTCACATGGCCAATTTGTTTAACATAAACCCAGTTCATTACATTTTTGATTATGTTTGGAAAACGTTAAACTGGGATGTTTACATAAAAAAATGGAGTCAGTCCAACCATAAATCATCGGATTTTAATTCAAATTTAACATTTAAAAGGGCATAACAATCCATGGGGGAGGGGCCAATGCAAAAGCATAATGTACAAAAAAATTCCGAATTTATATATTGCAATTTTCAGCATTTATTTTAGGTTTATTGACCTTTATTCTGTTAATATTCATGACTTCACTCCGCGAGACACAAAATTCTTCGCATCACTGAAATTTAATCACCCTATCCCCCTTTACACTCAATTAGTCGCTAATGATATTAACCTTTGCCCTTTTCCTCGGTATCTAATAGCTCCCCTCCCCCCTCCCCTCCAAAAGAAACTTCGTTAATTTTTCATGCCCGGTGAATTGAAGAAGAAAAAGCGCAACAGCTTTGGGATAATTTGAGTGAAAGTTTTGAACGGCACAAAAAACGGCAGGAAAGGCACTGCCGCAAATTGTAAAAGGCGCAGCAATGGCAAATTGTCATATAAATTGGATCGGTTCACTTTTTGCCATTGTGGCTGCTTGATCCATATCCATAATTCCCCTTTTGGTCAGTGTTAATGCCCGTGATTTTGTTTTTCTTTTTTTTTCATTGAATTTTCCGCTTTTCCCATTTCGTCCCCATTTTTCGGCTGCCAAATTCCCCGCCAACAAGTCAGTCCCTTCTTTTTGTTGTCTCTTCCTTTCCCTTTTCCCTTCAAAGAATGTTCGGTTGGCGCAACTGTAAGAGACCCCCGGGCAAGGGATGGAGCGGGTGTCCCTTCTCCGTCGCCCTTCTTCCCTTCATTTTTTACTTTTGAAAGAATTTAAAAATTCAATACCCATTTTATAACTCTGTTCAACACAAATTTTAACGAAAATTATTTTCAAAGCTTTAGAATTTATGAAATAAATACGGGAAGGGAGAATGCAGTGAACCACTGAGAACTGCAAATTGAGGATTTGAGCCATGAATAATCGGGGGACAAACCAAAACTATCATCGCCATTCTTTGAGGTGCTTCTCGACTCAACAGATCCCGACAATGCCATCCGCGAGTTTGAGGCCGAAATCAGCGGAGTTGGACAGACGGGATGGGTTAACATTCACACTGACAAAATTTACGAGACTGAACAGGTGTGGGCGTGGGTTTATTGAACTTATTTGGACATTATATCAGTAGAGCTCGACTCATATGCCTTTTTTTCTTGCGCACTAGTTTCGATATTTTAAGCATAAATAACGCATTTTCCACTTGGTTTGAAGCTTCTACGTTGACTTTTATAATGCCTTTTTTTGCCTTTTTCGGGATTTTCGTGCCCTAAATGCTTTTTTTGGCATTTTCGAGTTTTCATGCCTTTTTTGGCGTTTTTGGGTGCATTTTTTTCTAAATTTTTGAGAAATTCCCTAAAAAAATGCCATAAAAATGAAAAGTAAACCCCTAAAAATTGACTTTTTAAATTTTGAAAAAGTATACCCCTGAGAATGGAATCCAGAAAATTTGCCCAATAAAATTTAATTTTTTTATCTATAATTTTTATTCTCAAAAAAAAATCTTCTCATTTTTTTAATTTTTAAAAGTCTATATTTATTTCGCTTATGTTCTGTGATGGGAAAAAAAGAGTTTTCTATATGAAAAAATTTGCTTTAAAATTTTTTTGGCTTTAAAACACCTTGGAAAAAATGTGCGTTTAAAATTTTTAAATGCCTTTTTTCATGCCTTTTTCGGGATTTTCGTGCCTTTTAATGCCTTTTTTCAATTTTTTTGCTGCCTATTATAGTGCCTTTTTCGGGATTTTTGGTGCCTTTTTAGTTGGTCTCTACTGATCACAAATATGACATCCATTTCGACCAATTCTGAATCCCGGACCCGAACTCGAACAAAAAGCCGAATTCAAATTTTTTTAAATTCTACTTTTCTAAATTTAGTGTTTTTAATACATGAAATGAAGTAAAAAAGCATTATTAAATTAGGTATGGCTATTTTTGACAATTTGGCTTAATGATCGAATTTAAAAAAATATGAATTTTCGGTTTTTTGTTCGAATTCGGGCCCGGGGTTCAGAGTTGGTCGAATGGATGTCATATTTGTGATCAGCGACCCCGAAAACCCACTAACACATCCAAAGGCATCTTTGAAACAAAGAACGTCATTTGAAATAAAGGACGAATTGTGTTTATTCGTAGCAATTGACCCGGCTTTTGCGTTTGAAGAAAATTAAATTTACTCATATTGTTTGTTAAGAAATTACACACAAATATTAGCTTCAGAAAATAATTTTTGTTTAATTTTCATTTTTTCACGCTACAAGATTTTCTTTATAAGTCGCATTCTTAGGGGTGTAATAATCGGATTTTTTGGCAAAATCCGATTACGATTATCCGAATCCGATTATGGTCAAAAACCCGATTAATTCCGATTCCGATTCCGGTTCCGATTCGGCACATCCCTGACCAGAGCTGGGCGAAACCAGAAAAAAAAATTTTACGAAATGAAACGAAACAAAATTTTTTTTGAGCAACGAAACACGAACGAAACGTGTCCAATTTTTTTGACGAAACGAAACTCGAAATGAAACACGCCAAATTCACGAAACGAAACGAAGCACGAAACAATGCACGAAACGAAACAACTCGATTTTGAAAACATGTTTTTTCTAATAAAATCTGGGTCTAATTTTGTTAACGGAATTTAGCCTAAAAGTGGCAACTTTTGAAGATTTTTCTCAAAAAATCCTATCTTTAGGGGTGTGTTTTCGTTTCGCGTTTCGGCTAAATTTCTTGAAACACGAAACGAAACTGGCTAATTTTTTTTATACGAAACGGAACTCGAAACGAAACTGAAAAAATTTTACGAAACGAAACGAAACAAAATTTTTTTTTGAGCAACGAAACACGAAACGAAACGTGTCCAATTTTTTTTTGACGAAACGAAACTCGAAATGAAACACGCCAAATTCACGAAACGAAACGAAGCACGAAACAATGCACGAAACGAAACAACTCGATTTTGAAAAACATGTTTTTTCTAATAAAAAAAAAATACATTCTATTAATTAAAGTCACTTTTTTGACCTCGGTACCGGTACTAACAGGCATTTTTTTCAATAAAAAATTAGAAACTAATTCTTTGGCCACGCATGAAAAAAATTCATATCAAAATCAGGGATGGTACATGAAAATTTTCAAAACATCATTTGGACTAAAATTTTAATTTCTGAGGGTTTTGAGATGAATTTTGAGAGAAAACCTTGTGTAGAGGCGCCGGTGGTGCCGATAGGCGCCTCCGGGAAAATTTTTTAAAAATCTGGGTCTAATTTTGTTAACGGAATTTAGCCTAAAAGTGGCAACTTTTGAAGATTTTTCTCAAAAAATCCTATCTTTAGGGGTGTGTTTTCGTTTCGCGTTTCGGCTAAATTTCTTGAAACACGAAACGAAACTGGCTAATTTTTTTTATACGAAACGGAACTCGAAACGAACCTGAATAAATTTTACGAAACGAAACGAAACACGAAACGCTCAAAAAAGCACGAAACTCGAAACGAAACGAAATTCGGGCCCGGGGTTCAGAGTTGGTCGAATGGATGTCATATTTGTGATCAGCGACCCCGAAAACCCACTAACACATCCAAAGGCATCTTTGAAACAAAGAACGTCATTTGAAATAAAGGACGAATTGTGTTTATTCGTAGCAATTGACCCGGCTTTTGCGTTTGAAGAAAATTAAATTTACTCATATTGTTTGTTAAGAAATTACACACAAATATTAGCTTCAGAAAATAATTTTTGTTTAATTTTCATTTTTTCACGCTACAAGATTTTCTTTATAAGTCGCATTCTTAGGGGTGTAATAATCGGATTTTTTGGCAAAATCCGATTACGATTATCCGAATCCGATTATGGTCAAAAACCCGATTAATTCCGATTCCGATTCCGGTTCCGATTCGGCACATCCCTGACCAGAGCTGGGCGAAACCAGAAAAAAAAATTTTACGAAATGAAACGAAACAAAATTTTTTTTTGAGCAACGAAACACGAAACGAAACGTGTCCAATTTTTTTTGACGAAACGAAACTCGAAATGAAACACGCCAAATTCACGAAACGAAACGAAGCACGAAACAATGCACGAAACGAAACAACTCGATTTTGAAAAACATGTTTTTTCTAATAAAAAAAAAATACATTCTATTAATTAAAGTCACTTTTTTGACCTCGGTACCGGTACTAACAGGCATTTTTTTCAATAAAAAATTAGAAACTAATTCTTTGGCCACGCATGAAAAAAATTCATATCAAAATCAGGGATGGTACATGAAAATTTTCAAAACATCATTTGGACTAAAATTTTAATTTCTGAGGGTTTTGAGATGAATTTTGAGAGAAAACCTTGTGTAGAGGCGCCGGTGGTGCCGATAGGCGCCTCCGGGAAAATTTTTTAAAAATCTGGGTCTAATTTTGTTAACGGAATTTAGCCTAAAAGTGGCAACTTTTGAAGATTTTTCTCAAAAAATCCTATCTTTAGGGGTGTGTTTTCGTTTCGCGTTTCGGCTAAATTTCTTGAAACACGAAACGAAACTGGCTAATTTTTTTTATACGAAACGGAACTCGAAACGAAACTGAATAAATTTTACGAAACGAAACGAAACACGAAACGCTCAAAAAAGCACGAAACTCGAAACGAAACGAAACGTTTCGCCCAGCTCTGTCCCTGACTGACACCGTTCGGTTTGGCCATTGGTGGCGCTTCGTTCCTCAACATTTTGATCCCACACGCGATTTAGGAAGTAAAAATTTAAGATGTACGAAAAATCAGTTTTTTCATTCATGAAAAGTCAAACTATTCCTGGGGTACGACATGTCCTTATTTATAAAAAATGCTCTGATTTGGAAGGCCCAAATCTTACAAATCAGAAATTTTTTATTTGTAAGTAATGTTCTGATTTCAGCCTCATTATTCTTAGTTTGTTTTTATTTATTAAGATGAGGCTAAAAAATAAGAAAATGTTTACTTTTTTACTAGTTTTGAGCGATTTCTTTAATATTTTTAAAATTTTTCCCGGCGGCGCCTGCGACACCGCCGAACTCTCATTTCTTTTGGAATTTTTCAAAATTTGACCAAAATTGATTTTTTGGGGCAAATCTGTTAATTCCCAGGTCTCTAAAACCCTCAAAGTTGGTGTTTTTGTGCAAAATTTGTTACCAAAAGTTTTTTAAGGCCGTTTCTTAGGGGTGCATTTTCTTCTTTTATTGCATTTTTTCTTAAGAAATTTCCCAAAAACCCTAAAATAGTGAGAAAATAGCGAGTGAGTGCCAAAATAAAGAGTTAACTATTTTAGTGACAAAAATGCACCAATGACGAAACAAGTAATAGTAATAGTGTCGATAAATAATTTTTAGGAAAAATAAAGGGATTAAAATTTTTGTACCAAAAAAACCCGGTAATTTTACCGACTCGGTACCGTGCTGGGTCGTTTCGTAAATTCCGCCACTATGGGCGTTTCGTAAATTTGCACTATTCCTACTTCGTCCCAGCACGGAAATTTTAGTATGAGCGTCAAGTCGGATGGGACCGGGGACGATGGAATGGACCACGAGGCGATGGTGGAGGATTACGGGCCCCGAGGCGGTGGAGGAGGACGCAATGAGCCACCAAGCGCATGGGACGCGAATTTGACGACGGACGGGACAACCGACAACAGCGACGCGAGCAATTCACGCCAAAAAATGTCAATGCATCCGAAGAGGAAGTGGATCCGGACCGTGGGAATTTGAATGATGACATGGGCGGTTTTGGCCGTGCACAGCGCACGCGTGGCCCCTCCGGGCGCGGTTTTTGCTCTCATTGATTGTAATTGTTAAGAATTTATTTGACAACATAATTATAAAAAACAAAATCAAAAATACCCGAAAGATACACAACGAAAATATTAATTATATCAGTACACCATTCTCTTGCTTCCTTTCCGTCTTTTACCCTGATTAATGGTTGTTGTACTCCCTCGCCCTCCCTCTTTCTCTCCCCCATAATATTTATTCTCATCTGCTGCTTAGTGTGATCAGACGTGTCGTTGTGTCTCCTTTCTCTTTCTCCCTCCGCTCCCTTTCATTGCATGTCCGTTCCTCTCCTGCTGCTGCTGTTGCGGTGCCCCCACAGCAGCAGCCACAACATGGCGATAGCCAAGTGAAGTGGTCAGCACCGGAATTTCCGTCTCAATGCCCGGCAATGCGTTGAATTGGATCACATAGGAAAGGGCGATGATTGAGTCGGGCACATTTTGATGTGTTGGCACTGCCTGTTCCGGCACCCGCAGCACACACTCCTCGAGTTCCTGGCGGTGGTTTTTAAATTTTACTAGATAAACTTCAGGATTAATCCTGCCATCCGGGCTCCCAAAATGCCCGTCGCGATCTCATCATAATTAGGCTGATTCTCTACATTATATGATTTAAACGGGACAATTATGTTTCAAATTGAGCTGATATATTTTTGTGTGTTCATGGTATCGTCTAAAAGTTTAATGACATAAATTGTCCAGCAACTTTTCCTCATTGGAACCACGTAAATGTTGGAGAGACTTTCAATGCATCCCAAGGGGCAAATAAAAGGATATTGTATTTGTATATTTGGTATTCCTCCCTAAGCGGCACAGCCGTAAGATACACTCAAATTGTTGTTCGATGTTTCCAATTTAGAACAAAAGACTCATGGATGTGTTAAAATGTATTTTATGTCAAAACCCTTATAAACCGCCTCCAATAAAACATTTTTCCTTCGGCACCGCCGACCCTGGGGACCGTCCCTTGTGCAGACTTGTTCGGTTTCGAGCAGTCTCTAAACCTACTCACCAAATCGGTGCGCCCTTTCACTTTGCCTAATGAGTACGAGTCCACCACATTCTCCACCAACTTCCGGTCGCTGGCCTGCTCATATCGGCTCCGTGCTTCGAATTGTGTCTTCAGTATTAACTTAACGAAGAAATGGGCATTTAAGCGGAAATTGCTTTCGTTCCCCCCTTGGCCATGTCTTTTAACTAAGATAAATAAAAATCGGCGTGCCGACAAAATCTCGATTTGACATAATCTCAGTTCGGCGGGCAATGAATTTCCTTAAAATTTCAAGTTTTCTTTGAAATGTTTTCGCAATTTTGTTAGTTCGAATCAGTGTTGCCGCCCGAAACCCGAGGTTTTTGGCGACCCGAAACCCGACCTGAATTTTGCTCGACCCGCGGCAACACTTGTTCGAATCTCTGTAAAGAATTGAGTCGAAATTGTTCTTTTGTCGGTTCGAGACTTTGTCGACACTTGTAAGTCCAAAAAATTGCCTGAAGCCGGCAGTCCTTCAGCTTTTTACGTGTCCCGTTCCTCACATGAAGATGAGCTCTGATCACCTAAAATCCCTTACATATGTTTGGCTTCTTTTTTGTCCACCACTATTCTATTTCGTGCTGGGACGAAGTACGAATAGTGCAAGTGTGGGCGAAGTACGAATAGTGCAAGTGTGGGCGAAGTACGAATAGTGCAAGTGTGGGCGAAGTACGAATAGTGCAAGTGTGGGCGAAGTACGAATAGTGCAAGTGGGGGATTTCGGATGAAGGGCCGTTTCAGTACGGAAAATTAATAATTGACATTTAAATAAAAATAAATTTTATTGTTAAAATAAATAAATTTTGGATAGTTCTCAATGCAACGGAGAGAGAAAATACAATAATTAAAAAAACGACTTATTGAATTCAAGTAATTGCATATAATGTCTTGGTTCAAGAATCAGAAAAATTATCCTAATAAGTAAATTTAATTATTCAATTGCATTTCTAAGGTTTCAGTTTTATTTACTAGCCATATTTAAAAATATCACAGGCTTATAAATCCAACGGTGTTTTCTGATTGAATTAAAAATTAAATACTACGAAAGTTTAATAAATAATTTATAATTACCTATGCCAAATTTATTATATCCTCGAAGAAGAAATTTTGCAAAATTTTTGTAAAAAACTTAACTGTATCTCACAATTATTTTAACATAGCGCTATTAAACATGGGTATCAGATGTTCTTTTTTCAAAGAAATGCCCTTTTTTGGAGGATTCGAATCTTTTAAACCCAAAATGTCCTTTTTTCTTACTGTGAGATAAAAAAAATAATACTTTTTTTGTAACATGACGATTCGTCCGCCCAACCTAAGAAGTGCCAAAAAATAATATTATTTAAAATTTTTGTGGTTTTTCTTTTGGCATCAGGGCTGGGCGCGATCCGCGATTCGCGACCGCGGGATTTTTTGGTCCGCATCTCACCCCTGTTTGGCATTATCTTTTTAGCTAGGTCGAATGTTAAAAATAATTTTCTTTTTGGCACTTGTTAGCTGGGCGGACGAATCGTACGGCAGCGCTTTTTTTACAGTTTTTTAAGCAATTAATTTATTACTAATTTTTCAGTATTTTCTTGTGGTGCCTATAGGCACCAACGACCCATCCTTTTTCAAAATTGTATTGTGTCTCATTTCAAAACCTAGCTAAAACCTTGCTTCGAAATCTACAATTAAATTATTTCCAGTCCCAATTTGCTTAAAATGCTTATTGGAATTAAAAATAGAATATTTAATATTATTTACTTAAATAAATTGTTTTACAATAGCTGCGCAATCGCTTTTAAGAAATATTATTTTTTTGAC
The DNA here is from genome assembly GCA_039877585.1 of Heterodera filipjevi. Classification (NCBI taxonomy): domain Eukaryota; kingdom Metazoa; phylum Nematoda; class Chromadorea; order Rhabditida; family Heteroderidae; genus Heterodera; species Heterodera filipjevi. The sequence continues at coordinate 34,436 of JBDPZO010000010.1, read as the reverse complement.
CCCAAAATTTTTTTTTGGTCTGTATGTTTTTTTTTGAAATTTCCAACTGATACCTCTGTATTAAAACAATAATTTATTTATTGGTAAAAGTTATTAATAATTATAAGATTATTAAATGTTGAGTAATTTTCCATACTGAAACGGCCCTCCCTCTGAAATCCCACACTTGCACTATTCGTACTTCGCCCACACTTGCACTATTCGTACTTCGCCCACACTTGCACTATTCGTACTTCGCCCACACTTGCACTATTCGTACTTCGTCCTAGCACGATTCTATTTGTATGCTCGAGTTCGGGTCAACCGGGTATCAAAAAAAAGGAAAATTTTAGGAGAAAATTTGAAATTTAAAAAATTTACACCCAAAAACTTCATTATTAAAATGTTGGCTATAGGGCATTTCGCCACCCGGACATTTCGCCACCTAAGCCAAAATCGGACGTTTCGCCATCTAAGCATAAACAGGACGTTTCGCCACCCGGCGTTTCGCCACCCAGACATTTCGCCACCTAAGCCAAAAAGGGACGTTTCGCCACCTAAGCCAAAATTAAAGTTTTAGCATTGAGTGGAGTAGTGATAACACATTTGAGTTTTTTGAAGGCAAATGGGTGGCTTTTCTTAGAGGTGGCAAAACTGGTGGCGAGACGTCCTATTTTTGCTTAGGTGGCGAAACGTCCGATTTCTGCTTAGGTGGCGAAACGTCCGAATTTGGCTTTGGTGGCGAAATGTCGGGTGGCGAAACGTCCGGTGGCGAAATGTCCGGGTGGCGAAATGTCCGTACACGTAAAATGTTACATATATCCATGGCTCCCATTTCTCTTTGTTCCAGGGGTGTCAGATGAAATTTTCCAAAAAAAGAACATGCAGACAAAAAAAGATTTTGGGGGTTAAAAAAGGTATTTTTTGAAAGACAAATTTTGAGAAAACCTACGCGAAGGTGGTCCGGTGGTGCGATAGGCGCCGCCGGGGGAAAGTTTTGAAAATTTATGGCCGATTTATTAACAGATTTTCTCCAAAAATTGTCAGTTTTAGTCCTTTTTTTTGGTAAATATTAATCATTGGGCCCAGAGCCCAAATCACATAAAATCATTTTTATAGGTTTTCTTAGGTGCTGAAAACGATAGAAAACCCAAAGATTTTAACTCGCTCGACCTTTAAAATCGAAAAGGAAAAGAACGAAGAAGAAAATGCAAATTTGTGACTCGCTTGCGATTTTAACAAAAGTTGAAATTTTAAAGATTAATTTTCTTCGAAAATTTCCACGTCTTCCTCATCCAATTCATCATCACTTTCCGGCGAGTGAGCGATGCGATGTGACACCATAATTGATGCAACACTATAGTAGGTGCAACAACATGGTAGGTGCGACTGTAGTAGGTGCGAAACCATGATTGTTGTGGCACCATAATAGATGCAACACCATAATAGATGCAACACTATGGTAGGTTCGACTGTAGTAGGTGCGAAACCATGATAGATGTGATACCATAATAGATGCAACACCATAATAGATGCAACACTATGGTAGGTGCAACACCATGGTAAATGCGACACCATAATAGAAGCGACACTATGGAAAAATGTAATGAACTGGGTTTATTATCTGTTTCATTACAAAAACCTGTTTATATGATTTTTTCGGAATTAACCAACCAAACAAAATTATTTTATTGGGAATTCAGCTTTTCAGTCTTAATTTTTGCTCTAAATTCATAATTCTTTCACTATTTTTCTTAATTCTTTTTTATTTGCCCGTTTAATCAAATATATTGCAATTCCCAAGTTCAATCAAAAGGAATTAGCATCTCAGTCTTTATATGATTGACAGACTTTTCATTCAACATTTCCTATTTTTCTTCAATAAAAGTGCTCAAATGCAAATTTTATGGGTATTGTACGGAAAAACCGGATTAATTATCAAGAAATCCTTTTTTCTGTTTTAAGTTGGGTGACAAACGTTAAGGTATCACCTTATTATTATCTGTTTCTTTACAAAAACCTGTTTATATGATTTTTTTGGATTTAATTAACCAAACAAAATCATTTTATTGGGAATTCAGCCTTTCAGTCTTAATTTTTGCTCTAAATTCATAATTCTTTCACTATTTTTCTTAATTCTTTTTTATTTGCCCGTTTAATCAAATATATTGCAATTCCCAAGTTCAATCAAAAGGAATTAGCATCTCAGTCTTTATATGATTGACAGACTTTTCATTCAACATTTCCTATTTTTCTTCAATAAAAGTGCTCAAATGCAAATTTTATGGGTATTGTACGGAAAATTAGAATTAATCATCAAGAAATCCTTTTTTCTGTTTTAAGTTGGTTGATAAACGTTAAGGTATCACATTATTATTATCTGTTTCTTTACAAAAACCTGTTTATATGATTTATTCGGAATTAACCAACCAAACAAAATTATTTTATTGGGAATTCAGCTTTTCAGTCCTTTTTTCTGTTTTAATTTGGTTGACAAACGTTAAGGTAACACCTTATTATTATCTGTTTCTTTACAAAAACCTGTTTATATGATTTTTTCGGAATTAACCAACCAAACAAAATCATTTTATTGGGAATTCAGCCTTTCAGTCTTAATTTTTGCTCTAAATTCATAATTCTTTCACTATTTTTCTTAATTCTTTTTTATTTGCCCGTTTAATCAAATATATTGCAATTCCCAAGTTCAATCAAAAGGAATTAGCATCTCAGTCTTTATATGATTGACAGACTTTTCATTCAACATTTCCTATTTTTCTTCAATAAAATAAAAGTGCTCAAATGCAAATTTTATGGGTATTGTACGGAAAATTAGAATTAATCATCAAGAAATCCTTTTTTCTGTTTTAAGTTGGTTGATAAACATTAAGATATCACCTTATTATTATCTGATTCTTTACAAAAACCTGTTTATATGATTTTTTCGGAATTAACCAACCAAACAAAATCATTTTATTGGGAATTCAGCCTTTCAGTCTTAATTTTTGTTCTAAATTCATAATTCTTTCACTACTTTTCTTAATTCTTTTTTATTTGCCCGTTTAATCAAATATATTGCAATTCCCAAGTTCAATCAAAAGGAATTAGCATCTCAGTCTTTATATGATTGACAGACTTTTCATTCAACATTTCCTATTTTTCTTCAATAAAAGTGCTCAAATGCAAATTTTATGGGTATTGTACGGAAAATTAGAATTAATCATCAAGAAATCCTTTTTTCTGTTTTAAGTTGGTTGATAAACATTAAGATATCACCTTATTATTATCTGATTCTTTACAAAAACCTGTTTATATGATTTTTTCGGAATTAACCAACCAAACAAAATCATTTTATTGGGAATTCAGCCTTTCAGTCTTAATTTTTGTTCTAAATTCATAATTCTTTCACTACTTTTCTTAATTCTTTTTTATTTGCCCGTTTAATCAAATATATTGCAATTCCCAAGTTCAATCAAAAGGAATTAGCATCTCAGTCTTTATATGATTGACAGACTTTTCATTCAACATTTCCTATTTTTCTTCAATAAAAGTGCTCAAATGCAAATTTTATGGGTATTGTACGGAAAATTAGAATTAATCATCAAGAAATCCTTTTTTCTGTTTTAAGTTGGGTGACAAACGTTAAGATATCACCTTATTATTATCTGTTTCTTTACAAAAACCTGTTTATATGATTTTTTCGGAATTAACCAACCAAACAAAATCATTTTATAAGGAATTCAGCTTTTCAGTCTTAATTTTTGCTCTAAATTCATAATTCTTTCACTATTTTTCTTAATTCTTTTTTATTTGCCCGTTTAATCAAATATATTGCAATTCCCAAGTTCAATCAAAAGGAATTAGCATCTCAGTCTTTATATGATTGACAGACTTTTCATTCAACATTTCCTATTTTTCTTCAATAAAAGTGCTCAAATGAAAAATTTATGGGTATTGTACGGAAAAACAGGATTAATCATCAATAAATCCTTTTTTCTGTTTTAAGTTGGTTGATAAACGTTAAGGTATCACATTATTATTATCTGTTTCTTTACAAAAACCTGTTTATATGATTTTTTCGGAATTAACCAACCAAACAAAATCATTTTATTGGGAATTCAGCCTTTCAGTCTTAATTTTTGCTCTAAATTCATAATTCTTTACTATTTCTTAATTCTTTTTTATTTGCCCGTTTAATCAAAGATATTGCAATTCCCAAGTTCAATCAAAAGGAATTAGCATCTCAGTCTTTATATGATTGACAGACTTTTCATTCAACATTTCCTATTTTTCTTCAATAAAAGTGCTCAAATGCAAATTTTATGGGTATTGTACGGAAAATTAGAATTAATCATCAAGAAATCCTTTTTTCTGTTTTAAGTTGGGTGATAAACGTTAAGATATCACCTTATTATTATCAGTTTCTTTACAAAAACCTGTTTATATGATTTTTTCGGAATTAACCAACCAAACAAAATCATTTTATTGGGAATTCAGCCTTTCAGTCTTAATTTTTGCTCTAAATTCATAATTCTTTCACTCTTTTTCTTAATTCTTTTTTATTTGCCCGTTTAATCAAATATATTGCAATTCCCAAGTTCAATCAAAAGGAATTAGCATCTCAGTCTTTATATGATTGACAGACTTTTCATTCAACATTTCCTATTTTTCTTCAATAAAAGTGCTCAAATGCAAATTTTATGGGTATTGTACGGAAAATTAGAATTGATCATCAAGAAATCCTTTTTTCTGTTATAAGTTGGTTGATAAACGTTAAGGTATCACATTATTATTATCTGTTTCTTTACAAAAACCTGTTTATATGATTTTTTCGGAATTAACCAACCAAACAAAATCATTTTATTGGGAATTCAGCCTTTCAGTCTTAATTTTTGCTCTAAATTCATAATTCTTTCACTATTTTTCTTAATTCTTTTTTATTTGCCTGTTTAATCAAATATATTGCAATTCCCAAGTTCAATCAAAAGGAATTAGCATCTCAGTCTTTATATGATTGACAGACTTTTCATTCAACATTTCCTATTTTTCTTCAATAAAAGTGCTCAAATGCAAATTTTATGGGTATTGTACGGAAAATTAGAATTGATCATCAAGAAATCCTTTTTTCTGTTATAAGTTGGTTGATAAACGTTAAGGTATCACATTATTATTATCTGTTTCTTTACAAAAACCTGTTTATATGATTTTTTCGGAATTAACCAACCAAACAAAATCATTTTATTGGGAATTCAGCCTTTCAGTCTTAATTTTTGCTCTAAATTCATAATTCTTTCACTATTTTTCTTAATTCTTTTTTATTTGCCTGTTTAATCAAATATATTGCAATTCCCAAGTTCAATCAAAAGGAATTAGCATCTCAGTCTTTATATGATTGACAGACTTTTCATTCAACATTTCCTATTTTTCTTCAATAAAAGTGCTCAAATGCAAATTTTATGGGTATTGTACGGAAAATTAGAATTGATCATCAAGAAATCCTTTTTTCTGTTATAAGTTGGTTGATAAACGTTAAGGTATCACATTATTATTATCTGTTTCTTTACAAAAACCTGTTTATATGATTTTTTCGGAATTAACCAACCAAACAAAATCATTTTATTGGGAATTCAGCCTTTCAGTCTTAATTTTTGCTCTAAATTCATAATTCTTTCACTATTTTTCTTAATTCTTTTTTATTTGCCCGTTTAATCAAATATATTGCAATTCCCAAGTTCAATCAAAAGGAATTAACATCTCAGTCTTTATATGATTGACAGACTTTTCATTCAACATTTCCTATTTTTCTTCAATAAAAGTGCTCAAATGCAAATTTTATGGGTATTGTACGGAAAATTAGAATTGATCATCAAGAAATCCTTTTTTCTGTTATAAGTTGGTTGATAAACGTTAAGGTATCACATTATTATTATCTGTTTCTTTACAAAAACCTGTTTATATGATTTTTTCGGAATTAACCAACCAAACAAAATCATTTTATTGGGAATTCAGCCTTTCAGTCTTAATTTTTGCTCTAAATTCATAATTCTTTCACTATTTTTCTTAATTCTTTTTTATTTGCCTGTTTAATCAAATATATTGCAATTCCCAAGTTCAATCAAAAGGAATTAGCATCTCAGTCTTTATATGATTGACAGACTTTTCATTCAACATTTCCTATTTTTCTTCAATAAAAGTGCTCAAATGCAAATTTTATGGGTATTGTACGGAAAATTAGAATTGATCATCAAGAAATCCTTTTTTCTGTTATAAGTTGGTTGATAAACGTTAAGGTATCACATTATTATTATCTGTTTCTTTACAAAAACCTGTTTATATGATTTTTTCGGAATTAACCAACCAAACAAAATCATTTTATTGGGAATTCAGCCTTTCAGTCTTAATTTTTGCTCTAAATTCATAATTCTTTCACTATTTTTCTTAATTCTTTTTTATTTGCCTGTTTAATCAAATATATTGCAATTCCCAAGTTCAATCAAAAGGAATTAGCATCTCAGTCTTTATATGATTGACAGACTTTTCATTCAACATTTCCTATTTTTCTTCAATAAAAGTGCTCAAATGCAAATTTTATGGGTATTGTACGGAAAATTAGAATTGATCATCAAGAAATCCTTTTTTCTGTTATAAGTTGGTTGATAAACGTTAAGGTATCACATTATTATTATCTGTTTCTTTACAAAAACCTGTTTATATGATTTTTTCGGAATTAACCAACCAAACAAAATCATTTTATTGGGAATTCAGCCTTTCAGTCTTAATTTTTGCTCTAAATTCATAATTCTTTCACTATTTTTCTTAATTCTTTTTTATTTGCCCTGTTTAATCAAATATATTGCAATTCCCAAGTTCAATCAAAAGGAATTAGCATCTCAGTCTTTATATGATTGACAGACTTTTCATTCAACATTTCCTATTTTTCTTCAATAAAAGTGCTCAAATGCAAATTTTATGGGTATTGTACGGAAAATTAGAATTGATCATCAAGAAATCCTTTTTTCTGTTATAAGTTGGTTGATAAACGTTAAGGTATCACATTATTATTATCTGTTTCTTTACAAAAACCTGTTTATATGATTTTTTCGGAATTAACCAACCAAACAAAATCATTTTATTGGGAATTCAGCCTTTCAGTCTTAATTTTTGCTCTAAATTCATAATTCTTTCACTATTTTTCTTAATTCTTTTTTATTTGCCCGTTTAATCAAATATATTGCAATTCCCAAGTTCAATCAAAAGGAATTAGCATCTCAGTCTTTATATGATTGACAGACTTTTCATTCAACATTTCCTATTTTTCTTCAATAAAAGTGCTCAAATGCAAATTTTATGGGTATTGTACGGAAAATTAGAATTAATCATCAAGAAATCCTTTTTTCTGTTTTAAGTTGGTTGATAAACGTTAAGGTATCACATTATTATTATCTGTTTCTTTACAAAAACCTGTTTATATGATTTTTTCGGAATTAACCAACCAAACAAAATCATTTTATAGGGAATTCAGCCTTTCAGTCTTAATTTTTGCTCTAAATTCATAATTCTTTCACTATTTTTCTTAATTCTTTTTTATTTGCCCGTTTAATCAAATATATTGCAATTCCCAAGTTCAATCAAAAGGAATTAGCATCTCAGTCTTTATATGATTGACAGACTTTTCATTCAACATTTCCTATTTTTCTTCAATAAAAGTGCTCAAATGCAAATTTTATGGGTATTGTACGGAAAATTAGAATTGATCATCAAGAAATCCTTTTTTCTGTTATAAGTTGGTTGATAAACGTTAAGGTATCACATTATTATTATCTGTTTCTTTACAAAAACCTGTTTATATGATTTTTTCGGAATTAACCAACCAAACAAAATCATTTTATTGGGAATTCAGCCTTTCAGTCTTAATTTTTGCTCTAAATTCATAATTCTTTCACTATTTTTCTTAATTCTTTTTTATTTGCCTGTTTAATCAAATATATTGCAATTCCCAAGTTCAATCAAAAGGAATTAGCATCTCAGTCTTTATATGATTGACAGACTTTTCATTCAACATTTCCTATTTTTCTTCAATAAAAGTGCTCAAATGCAAATTTTATGGGTATTGTACGGAAAATTAGAATTGAATCATCAAGAAATCCTTTTTTCTGTTATAAGTTGGTTGATAAACGTTAAGGTATCACATTATTATTATCTGTTTCTTTACAAAAACCTGTTTATATGATTTTTTCGGAATTAACCAACCAAACAAAATCATTTTATTGGGAATTCAGCCTTTCAGTCTTAATTTTTGCTCTAAATTCATAATTCTTTCACTATTTTTCTTAATTCTTTTTTATTTGCCCGTTTAATCAAATATATTGCAATTCCCAAGTTCAATCAAAAGGAATTAGCATCTCAGTCTTTATATGATTGACAGACTTTTCATTCAACATTTCCTATTTTTCTTCAATAAAAGTGCTCAAATGCAAATTTTATGGGTATTGTACGGAAAATTAGAATTAATCATCAAGAAATCCTTTTTTCTGTTTTAAGTTGGGTGATAAACGTTAAGGTATCACATTATTATTATCTGTTTCTTTACAAAAACCTGTTTATATGATTTTTTCGGAATTAACCAACCAAACAAAATCATTTTATTGGGAATTCAGCCTTTCAGTCTTAATTTTTGCTCTAAATTCATAATTCTTTCACTATTTTTCTTAATTCTTTTTTATTTGCCCGTTTAATCAAATATATTGCAATTCCCAAGTTCAATCAAAAGGAATTAGCATCTCAGTCTTTATATGATTGACAGACTTTTCATTCAACATTTCCTATTTTTCTTCAATAAAAGTGCTCAAATGCAAATTTTATGGGTATTGTACGGAAAATTAGAATTAATCATCAAGAAATCCTTTTTTCTGTTTTAAGTTGGGTGATAAACGTTAAGATATCACCTTATTATTATCAGTTTCTTTACAAAAACCTGTTTATATGATTTTTTCGGAATTAACCAACCAAACAAAATCATTTTATTGGGAATTCAGCCTTTCAGTCTTAATTTTTGCTCTAAATTCATAATTCTTTCACTATTTTTCTTAATTCTTTTTTATTTGCCCGTTTAATCAAATATATTGCAATTCCCAAGTTCAATCAAAAGGAATTAGCATCTCAGTCTTTATATGATTGACAGACTTTTCATTCAACATTTCCTATTTTTCTTCAATAAAAGTGCTCAAATGCAAATTTTATGGGTATTGTACGGAAAATTAGAATTAATCATCAAGAAATCCTTTTTTCTGTTTTAAGTTGGGTGATAAACGTTAAGATATCACCTTATTATTATCAGTTTCTTTACAAAAACCTGTTTATATGATTTTTTCGGAATTAACCAACCAAACAAAATCATTTTATTGGGAATTCAGCCTTTCAGTCTTAATTTTTGCTCTAAATTCATAATTCTTTCACTATTTTTCTTAATTCTTTTTTATTTGCCCGTTTAATCAAATATATTGCAATTCCCAAGTTCAATCAAAAGGAATTAGCATCTCAGTCTTTATATGATTGACAGACTTTTCATTCAACATTTCCTATTTTTCTTCAATAAAAGTGCTCAAATGCAAATTTTATGGGTATTGTACGGAAAATTAGAATTATCATCAAGAAATCCTTTTTTCTGTTTTAAGTTGGGTGATAAACGTTAAGATATCACCTTATTATTATCATGTTTCTTTACAAAAACCTGTTTATATGATTTTTTCGGAATTAACCAACCAAACAAAATCATTTTATTGGGAATTCAGCCTTTCAGTCTTAATTTTTGCTCTAAATTCATAATTCTTTCACTATTTTTCTTAATTCTTTTTTATTTGCCCGTTTAATCAAATATATTGCAATTCCCAAGTTCAATCAAAAGGAATTAGCATCTCAGTCTTTATATGATTGACAGACTTTTCATTCAACATTTCCTATTTTTCTTCAATAAAAGTGCTCAAATGCAAATTTTATGGGTATTGTACGGAAAATTAGAATTAATCATCAAGAAATCCTTTTTTCTGTTTTAAGTTGGGTGATAAACGTTAAGATATCACCTTATTATTATCATGTTTCTTTACAAAAACCTGTTTATATGATTTTTTCGGAATTAACCAACCAAACAAAATCATTTTATTGGGAATTCAGCCTTTCAGTCTTAATTTTTGCTCTAAATTCATAATTCTTTCACTCTTTTTCTTAATTCTTTTTTATTTGCCCGTTTAATCAAATATATTGCAATTCCCAAGTTCAATCAAAAGGAATTAGCATCTCAGTCTTTATATGATTGACAGACTTTTCATTCAACATTTCCTATTTTTCTTCAATAAAAGTGCTCAAATGCAAATTTTATGGGTATTGTACGGAAAATTAGAATTGATCATCAAGAAATCCTTTTTTCTGTTTTAAGTTGGGTGATAAACGTTAAGGATATCACCTTATTATTATCTGTTTCTTTACAAAAACCTGTTTATATGATTTTTTCGGAATTAACCAACCAAACAAAATCATTTTATTGGGAATTCAGCCTTTCAGTCTTAATTTTTGCTCTAAATTCATAATTCTTTCACTCTTTTTCTTAATTCTTTTTTATTTGCCCGTTTAATCAAATATATTGCAATTCCCAAGTTCAATCAAAAGGAATTAGCATCTCAGTCTTTATATGATTGACAGACTTTTCATTCAACATTTCCTATTTTTCTTCAATAAAAGTGCTCAAATGCAAATTTTATGGGTATTGTACGGAAAATTAGAATTGATCATCAAGAAATCCTTTTTTCTGTTATAAGTTGGTTGATAAACGTTAAGGTATCACATTATTATTATCTGTTTCTTTACAAAAACCTGTTTATATGATTTTTTCGGAATTAACCAACCAAACAAAATCATTTTATTGGGAATTCAGCCTTTCAGTCTTAATTTTTGCTCTAAATTCATAATTCTTTCACTATTTTTCTTAATTCTTTTTTATTTGCCCGTTTAATCAAATATATTGCAATTCCCAAGTTCAATCAAAAGGAATTAGCATCTCAGTCTTTATATGATTGACAGACTTTTCATTCAACATTTCCTATTTTTCTTCAATAAAAGTGCTCAAATGCAAATTTTATGGGTATTGTACGGAAAATTAGAATTGATCATCAAGAAATCCTTTTTTCTGTTTTAAGTTGGTTGATAAACGTTAAGGTATCACATTATTATTATCTGTTTCTTTACAAAAACCTGTTTATATGATTTTTTCGGAATTAACCAACCAAACAAAATCATTTTATTGGGAATTCAGCCTTTCAGTCTTAATTTTTGCTCTAAATTCATAATTCTTTCACTCTTTTTCTTAATTCTTTTTTATTTGCCCGTTTAATCAAATATATTGCAATTCCCAAGTTCAATCAAAAGGAATTAACATCTCAGTCTTTATATGATTGACAGACTTTTCATTCAACATTTCCTATTTTTCTTCAATAAAAGTGCTCAAATGCAAATTTTATGGGTATTGTACGGAAAATTAGAATTGATCATCAAGAAATCCTTTTTTCTGTTTTAAGTTGGGTGATAAACGTTAAGATATCACATTATTATTATCTGTTTCTTTACAAAAACCTGTTTATATGATTTTTTCGGAATTAACCAACCAAACAAAATCATTTTATTGGGAATTCAGCCTTTCAGTCTTAATTTTTGCTCTAAATTCATAATTCTTTCACTCTTTTTCTTAATTCTTTTTTATTTGCCCGTTTAATCAAATATATTGCAATTCCCAAGTTCAATCAAAAGGAATTAACATCTCAGTCTTTATATGATTGACAGACTTTTCATTCAACATTTCCTATTTTTCTTCAATAAAAGTGCTCAAATGCAAATTTTATGGGTATTGTACGGAAAATTAGAATTGATCATCAAGAAATCCTTTTTTCTGTTATAAGTTGGTTGATAAACGTTAAGGTATCACATTATTATTATCTGTTTCTTTACAAAAACCTGTTTATATGATTTTTTCGGAATTAACCAACCAAACAAAATCATTTTATTGGGAATTCAGCCTTTCAGTCTTAATTTTTGCTCTAAATTCATAATTCTTTCACTCTTTTTCTTAATTCTTTTTTATTTGCCCGTTTAATCAAATATATTGCAATTCCCAAGTTCAATCAAAAGGAATTAACATCTCAGTCTTTATATGATTGACAGACTTTTCATTCAACATTTCCTATTTTTCTTCAATAAAAGTGCTCAAATGCAAATTTTATGGGTATTGTACGGAAAATTAGAATTAATCATCAAGAAATCCTTTTTTCTGTTTTAAGTTGGGTGATAAACGTTAAGATATCACCTTATTATTATCAGTTTCTTTACAAAAACCTGTTTATATGATTTTTTCGGAATAACAACCAAACAAAATCATTTTATTGGGAATTCAGCCTTTCAGTCTTAATTTTTGCTCTAAATTCATAATTCTTTCACTCTTTTTCTTAATTCTTTTTTATTTGCCCGTTTAATCAAATATATTGCAATTCCCAAGTTCAATCAAAAGGCATTAGCATCTCAGTCTTTATATGATTGACAGACTTTTCATTCAACATTTCCTATTTTTCTTCAATAAAAGTGCTCAAACAAAATTTTATGGGTATTGTACGGAAAAACAGAATGATCCTCAAAATCCTTTTTTTCTGTTTAAGTTGGTTGAAAACGTTAAGGTATCACTTATATTATCTGTTTCTTACAAAACCGTTTATGATTTTTTCGAATTAACCAACCAAACAAAATCTTTTATATGATTCAGCTTTCAGTCTTAATTTTTGCTCTAAATTCATAATTCTTCACTATTTTTCTTAATTCTTTTTTATTTGCCCGTTTAATCAATATATGCAATTCCCAAGTTCAATCAAAAGGAATTAGCATCTCGCTCTTTATATGATTGACAGACTTTTTCATTCACATTTCCTATTTTTCTTCAATAAAGTGCTCAAATGAAATTTTATGGGTTTGTACGAAAAAACCGGATTAATTAAGTCAAAATCCTTTTTTCTGTTTTAAGTTGGTTGATAAACGTTAAGGTATCACATTATATTATCTGTTTCTTTACAAAACCTGTTTATGATTTTTTTGGAATTAACCAACCAAACAAAATCATTTTATGGGAATTCAGCTTTCAGTCTTAATTTTTGCTCTAATTCATAATTCTTTCACTATTTTTCTTAATTCTTTTTTATTTGCCCGTTTAATCAAATATATTGCAATTCCCAATGTTCAATCAAAAGGAATTAGCATCTCAGTCTTTATATGATTGACAGACTTTTCATTCAACATTTCCTATTTTTCTTCAATAAAAGTGCTCAAATGCAAATTTTATGGGTATTGTACGGAAAATTAGAATTAATCATCAAGAATCCTTTTTTCTGTTTAAAGTTGGTTGATAAACGTTAAGGTATCACATTATTATTATCTGTTTCTTTACAAAACCTGTTTATATGATTTTTTTCGGAATTAACCAACCAAACAAAATCATTTTATTTGGAATTCCAGCTACCTATACAACTTCAATAGTGACAATAGCTACTGACACTATTCGCACAACTGATATTATATGTTATACATGATTATTAACATCATTGGGATTTACTTGTAAATATATCACATAGAATATATGTTCTCAAAGGCTCAAGAGATAATGCGCAATATCCCGACAAAAAAGAAGAAATAATCCGAAGTTTCTGCAAAGGGATGGAATTACCCACACACATACATGTCTTAATTATGCTCAAAATTCGATAGGTAACACACAATCACTATTGCATTGATCCACCAAATCATTGATCCTAGTTTTCATAACAATAAAAGTACATTCACTATATCTAGAATATAAATATTGATACATATCAATAAGAAGCAGTAGAAAATTAGAATTATCATCAAGAAATCCTTTTTTCTGTTTTAAGTTGTTGAAAACGTTAAGTATCACCTTTTATTATCTGTTCTTACAAAACCTGTTTATATGATTTTTTCGGATTAACCAACCAAACAAATCATTTATAAGGAATTCAGCTTTTCAGTCTTAATTTTTGCTCTAAATTCATAATTCTTTCACTATTTTCTTAATTCTTTTTTATTTGCCCGTTTAATCAAATATATTGCAATTCCCAAGTTCAATCAAAAGGAATTCATCTCAGTCTTTATATGATTGACAGACTTTTCATTCAACATTTCCTATTTTTCTTCAATAAAAGTGCTCAAATGAAAATTTTATGGGTATTGTACGGAAAACAGAATTATCATCAAAAATCCTTTTTTCTGTTTTTAAGTTGGTTGATAAACGTTAAGGTATCACATTATATTATCTGTTTCTTTACAAAAACCTGTTTATATGATTTTTTCGGAATTAACCAACCAAACAAAATCATTTTATTGAATTCACCTTTCTCAGTCTTAATTTTTGCTCTAAATTCATAATTCTTTCACTATTTTTTTAATTCTTTTTATATTTGCCCGTTTAATCAATATATTGCAATTCCCAAGTTCAATCAAAAGAATTAGCATCTCAGTCTTTATATGTTAACAGACTTTTTCATTCAACATTTCCTTTTTTCTTCAATAAAAGTGCTCAAATGCAAATTTTATGGGTATTGCCGGAAAATTAGAATTAATCATCAGAAATCCTTTTTTCTGTTTTAAGTTGGTTGATAACGTTAAGTATCACCTTATTATATCTGTTTCTTTACAAAAACCTGTTTATATGATTTTTTCGGAATTACACCAACAAACAAACATCATTTTATTGGGAATTCAGCCTTTTCAGTCTAATTTTTGCTCTAAATTCATAATTCTTTACTATTTCTTAATTCTTTTTTATTTGCCCGTTTAATCAAAATATTGCAATTCCCAAGTTCAATCAAAAGGAATTAGCATCTCATCTTTATATGATTGACAGACTTTTCATTCAACATTTCCTATTTTCTTTCAATAAAAGTGCTCAAATGCAAATTTTATGGGTATTGTACGAAAATTAGAATTATCATCAAGAAATCCTTTTTCGTTTTAAGTTGGGTGATAAACGTTAAGATATCACCTTATTATTATCGTTTCTTTACAAAAACCTGTTTATATGTTTTTTCGGATTAACCACAACAAACATTATATACATCTTATCCTTCATTTCTATCTATTTTTCTTCACTAAAATTCTTTCTTTCTAAATTGTATACTTATTAATCTTCTTTTTATTAGCCCGTTTAACTCAAATATATTGCAATTCCAATTTCAATCAAAAGGAATTAGCATCTCAGTCTTTATATGATTGACAGACTTTTCATTCACTATTTCCTATTTTCTTAATAAATGCTCAAATGCATTTTATGTGTATTGTCGGAAATTAGAATTAATCATCAAGAAATCCTTTTTTCTGTTTATAAGTTGGTTGATAACGTTAGAGGTATCACTTATTATTAGTTTTCTTTCACAAAACCTGTTTATATGATTTTTTCGGAATTAACCACCAAACAAAATCATTTTATTGGGATTCAGCCTTTCAGTCTTAATTTTTGCTCTAAATTCATAATTCTTTCACTATTTTCTTATTCTTTTTTATTTGCCGTTTTAATCAAATATTGCAATTCCCAAGTTCAATCAAAAGGAATTAGCATCTCAGTCTTTATAGATTGACAGACTTTTCATTCAACATTTCCTATTTTTCTTCAATAGCAATAGATGTCGGATAAGTCCAAATTTAATGGGTATCCTTTACGTAATCGTAAAGTCATCAAGAACAACCCGTTATATAAAATTCTTCTTTTAATTGTGTGTGTGTATAAACTTAAATAGTATCAACCTTTTTTATCATGTGATTCATACACATAATACCCGCCTTTTGAATAATGTTCATTCTCAGAGGGAATTAACCATCCAAAACAAGGTCTGTTTTATTTGATTCGTACACATACCGTCTATACTATAGTATTCTCATTAAATTCAGTAAGTTCTTTATCCTCTGATTTCTTAAATTCTTTCTTTCACAACTCTTGGTTAATCAAAAATATTGCAATTCCCACGTTCAATCAAAATAGTTTAGATCTCACAGATCCTATATGATTGACAGACTTTTTCAAAATTACACATTTCCAGTTTTCTATCATAAAGTGCTCAAATCACAAATATTATAAATTGTACGGAAAATAGAATATCATCAGACAGAATCCTTCATTTTTCATCTGTTAATTAGTGGTGAATACAACTATAAGGTTCACCAGTTAAGTTCACAATTTTTCTCAAACCCTGTTATAGATATTCGGGAATAACACAACCATCAATCTTAAACATTATGGAAGCCAGCTTACCCAATCCACATTTCACCTAAAAACAAGTTCTTATCACATATATGGCTACGTTAACTGCATGTTTCTTTGCTTTTGCCGTGGTGATCAAATATGAATAATCCCAGTGACAATCAAAGGGGTAGCAGTTCACACAACATGTCAAACACACTTTGACATACAAACATTTCCAACTATTATTCTTCACAGTAAAATGCCAATGCAAATTTTTCTAATAAAATGAAAGTGATCATCAAAAGGACCCTTATAGCTACAGTTCACAGTCTATTGTGGTCATCAAATCTTTAGGTTGAAAGAAAGAAATGTCAGATCACTACGATTAATGTTGCGTTACCAAAACTTTAAAATTAAGATTTTTCGGAATTAACCACCAAACAAAATCATTTTAGGGGAATTGCTGCTCAGTCTATTGCTCTAATCAAAATTCTTTCAACATTTTCTTAATTCTTTATGGCTGTTTACAATATATTGCATTCCAGTCATCAAAAGATAGCATCTGTCTTATATAGTTGACAGACTTTTCATCACACTTTCCTATTTTTCTCAAAAAGTGCTCAAATGCAATTTTTGGGTATTGTACGAAAATTAGATGAATCACAAGAACCTTTTTTCTGTTATTTTGGTTGATAAACGTTAATATCACTTATAATCTGTTTCTTACAAAAACCTGTTTATATGTTTTTTCGGATTAACCAACCAACAAAATCATTTTATATGGGAATCCTCAGTTTCAGTCTTAATTTTTTGCTCTACTTCATAATGTCCTGTTCACGCGTGTTCCTTATATCTTTTATTTGCCGTGTTTAATCAAAAGTCAGTATTGACAATTCCCAAAGTTCAAATCAAAAGGAATTACGCTCTTCAGTCTTTATATATTTGGACACGATTCTATCATCATTCACTCATGTTCCATATGTTTTTCTTCATAACAAGTGCTCAATGCAAATTTTTATTGGGTATGTTACGCGACAAATAAGAAGTGAATCATCAATCCTTTTTTCTGTTATAAGTTTTTCGAAAACGTTAAGGTATCACATTATATTACTTTTCTTTAAACAAAACCTGTTTATATGATTTTTTCGATTAACCAACCAACAAAATCATTTTATAAGGAATTCAGCTTTCAGTCTTTTTTTTGCTCTAAATTCATAATTCTTTCACTATTTTCTTATTCTTTTTTTTGCCGTTTAATCAATATATTGCAATTCCCAAGTTCATCAAAAAAAATACAGCTCTCAGTCTTTATATGATTGACAGACTTTTCATTCAACATTCCTATTTTTCTTCAATAAAGTGCTCAAATGCAAATTTTATGGGTATTGTACGGAAAATTAGAATTGATCATCAAGAAATCCTTTTTTCTGTTATAAGTTGGTTGATAAACGTTAAGGTATCACTTATTATTACTGTTTCTTTTACAAAACCCTGTTTTAATGATTTTTTCGGAATTAACCAACCAAACAAATCATTTTATTGGGAATTCAGCCTTTCAGTCTTAATTTTTGCTCTAAATTCATAATTCTTTCACTTTTTTCTTAATTCTTTTTTATTTGCCGTTTAATCAAATATATTGCAATTCCCAAGTTCAATCAAAAGGAATTACATCTCAGTCTTTATATGATTGACAGACTTTCATTCAACATTTCCTATTTTTCTTCAATAAAAGTGCTCAAATGCAAATTTATGGGTATTGTACGGAAAATTATTGATCACAAGAAATCCTTTTTTCTGTTTTAAGTTGGGTGATAAACGTTAAGTATCACCTTATTATTATCGTTTCTTTACAAAAACCTGTTTATATGATTTTTTCGGAAACAACCAAACAAAATCATTTTTATTGGGAATTCAGCCTTTCAGTCTTAATTTTTGCTCTAAATTCATAATTCTTTCACTTTTTTCTTAATTCTTTTTATTTGCCCGTTTAATCAATATTTTGCAATTCCCAAGTTCAATCAAAAGGAATTAGCATCTCAGTCTTTATATGATTGACAGACTTTTCATTCAACATTTCCTATTTTTCTTCAATAAAAGTGCTCAAATGCAAATTTTATGGGTATTGTCCGGAAATTAGAATTATCAAGAAATCCTTTTTTCTGTTTAAGTTGGTTGATAAACGTTAAGGTATCACATTATTTTATCTGTTTCTTTACAAAAACCTGTTTATATGATTTTTTCGGAATTAACCAACCAAACAAAATCATTTTATGGAATTCAGCTCTTTCAGTCTTATTTTTTGCTCTAAATTCATAATTCTTTCACTATTTTTCTTAATTCTTTTTTATTTGCCCGTTTAATCAAATATATTGCAATTCCCAAGTTCAATCAAAAGGAATTAGCATCTCAGTCTTTATATGATTGACAGACTTTTCATTCAACATTTCCTATTTTTCTTCAATAAAAGTGCTCAAATGAAATTTTATGGGTATTGTACGGAAAAGATTAATTAATCAAGAAATCCTTTTTTCTGTTTTAAGTTGGGTGAAACGTTAAGATATCCCCTTATTATTATCTGTTTCTTTACAAAAACCTGTTTATATGATTTTTTTCGGAATTAACCACAACAAAATCATTTTATTGGAATTCAGCCTTTCAGTCTTAATTTTTGCTCTAAATTCATAATTCTTTCACTCTTTTTCTTAATCTTTTTTATTTGCCCGTTTAATCAAATATTGCAATTCCCAAGTTCAATCAAAAGGAATTAGCATCTCAGTCTTTATATGATTGACAGACTTTTCATTCAACATTTCCTATTTTTCTTCAATAAAAGTGCTCAAATGCAAATTTTAGGGTATTGTACGGAAAATTAGAATTAATCATCAAGAAATCCTTTTTTCTGTTTTAGTTGGGTGATAAACGTTAAGATATCACCTTATTATTATCGTTTCTTTACAAAAACCTGTTTATATGATTTTTTCGGAATTAACCAACCAAACAAATCATTTTATTGGGAATTCAGCCTTTCATTCTTAATTTTTGTCTAAATTCATAATTCTTTCACTTTTTTTCTTAATTCTTTTTTATTTGCCCGTTTAATCAAATATTTGCAATTCCCAAGTTCAATCAAAAGGAATTAGCATCTCAGTCTTTATATGATTGACAGACTTTTCATTCAACATTTCCTATTTTTCTTCAATAAAAGTGCTCAAATGCAAATTTTATGGGTATTGTACGGAAAATTAGAATTATCATCAAGAAATCCTTTTTTCTGTTTAAAGTTGGTTGATAAACGTTAAGTATCACATTATTATTATCTGTTTCTTTACAAAACCTGTTTATATGATTTTTTCGGAATTAACCAACCAAACAAAATCATTTTATTGGAATTCAGCTTTTCAGTCTTAATTTTTGCTCTAAATTCATAATTCTTTCACTTTTTTCTTAATTCTTTTTTATTTGCCGTTTAATCAATATATGCAATTCCCAAGTTCAATCAAAAGGAATTACATCTCAGTCTTTATATGATTGACAGACTTTTCATTCAACATTTCCTATTTTTCTTCAATAAAAGTGCTCAAATGCAAATTTTATGGGTATTGTACGGAAAATTAGAATTATCATCAAGAAATCCTTTTTTCTGTTTTAAGTTGGGTGATAACCGTTAAGATACACCTTATTATTATCTTTCTTTACAAAAACCTGTTTATATGATTTTTTCGGAATTACCAACCAAAACAAATCATTTTATTGGGAATTCAGCCTTTCAGTCTTATTTTTGCTCTAAATTCATAATTCTTTCACTTTTTTCTTAATTCTTTTTTATTTGCCCGTTTAATAAAATATATTGCAATTCCCAAGTTCAATCAAAAGGAATTAGCATCTCAGTCTTTATATGATTGACAGACTTTCCATTCAACATTTCCTATTTTTCTTCATAAAAGTGCTCAATGAAAAATTTTGGGTATTGTACGGAAAAAGATTGAATATCAAGAAATCCTTTTTTTCTGTTTTAAGTTGGGTGATAACGTTAAGTATCACCTTATTTTATCTGTTTCTTCCAAAAACCTGTTTATATGATTTTTTCGGAATTAACCAACCAAACAAAATCATTTTATGGGAATTCAGCCTTTCAGTCTTAATTTTTGCTCTAATCATAATTCTTTCTTCACTCTTTTTCTTAATTCTTTTTTATTTGCCCGTTTAATCAATATATTGCAATTCCCAATTTCAATCAAAAGGAATTACATCTCAGTCTTTATAGATTGACAGACTTTTCATTCAACATTTCCTATTTTTCTTCAATAAAAGTGCTCAAATGCAAATTTTATGGGTATTGTACGGAAAATTAGATTGATCATCAAGAAATCCTTTTTTCTGTTAAAGTTGGTTGATAAACTTTAAGGTATCACATTATTATTATCTGTTTCTTTACAAAACCTGTTTATATGATTTTTTCGGAATTAACCACCAAACAAAATCATTTTATTGGAATTCAGCCTTTCAGTCTTAATTTTTGCTCTAATTCATATTTCTTTCACTCTTTTTCTTAATTCTTTTTTATTTGCCTGTTTAATCAAATATTTTGCAATTCCCAAGTTCAATCAAAAGGAATTACATCTCAGTCTTTATATGATTGACAGACTTTTCATTCAACATTTCCTATTTTTCTTCAATAAAGTGTCTCAAATGCAAATTTTATGTTATTGTACGGAAAATTAGAATTATCAATCAAGAATCCTTTTTTCTGTTATAAGTTGGTTGATAAACGTTAAGGTATCACATTATTATTATCTGTTTCTTTACAAAAACCTGTTTATATTTTTTCGGAATTAACCACCAAAACAAATCATTTTATGGAATTCAGCTTTCAGTCTTATTTTTTGCTCTAAATTCATAATTCTTTCACTATTTTCTTAATTCTTTTTATTTGCCCGTTTAATCAAATATATTGCAATTCCCAAGTTCAATCAAAAGGAATTACATCTCAGTCTTTATATGATTGACAGACTTTTCATTCAACATTTCCTATTTTTCTTCAATAAATGCTCAAATGAAAAAATTGGGTATTGTAGGAAAAAGAATTAATCATCAAGAAATCCTTTTTTCTGTTTTAAGTTGGGTGAACGTTAAGTATACCTTATATTTATCTGTTTCTTTACAAAAACCTGTTTATATATTTTTTTCGGATTAACCAACCAAACAAAATCATTTTATTGGGAATTCAGCCTTTCAGTCTTAATTTTTGCTCAAATTCATATTCTTTCACTCTTTTTCTTAATTCTTTTTTATTTGCCCGTATCAAATATATTGCAATTCCCAAGTTCAATCAAAAGGAATTACATCTCAGTCTTTATAGATTGACAGACTTTTCATTCAACATTTCCTATTTTTCTTCAATAAAAGTGCTCAATGCAAATTTTATGGGTATTGTACGGAAAATTAGAATAATCATCAAGAAATCCTTTTTTCTGTTTAAGTTGGTTGATAAACGTTAAGGTTCCATTATATTATCTGTTTCTTTACAAAAACCTGTTTAATGATTTTTTCGGAATTACCAACCAAACAAAATCATTTTATTGGAATTCAGCCTTTCAGTCTTAATTTTTGCTCTAAATTCATAATTCTTTCACTTTTTCTTAATTCTTTTTTATTTGCCGTTTAATCAAATATATTGCAATTCCCAAGTTCAATCAAAAGGAATTAGCATCTCAGTCTTTATATGATTGACAGACTTTTCATTCAACATTTCCTATTTTTCTTCAATAAAAGTGCTCAAATGCAAATTTTATGGGTATTGTACGGAAAATTAAGATTGATCATCAAGAAATCCTTTTTTCTGTTTTAATTTGGTGATAAACGTTAATATCACATTATTATTTCGTTCTTTACAAAAACCTGTTTATATGATTTTTTCGGAATTACAACCAACAAAATCATTTTATTGGGAATTCAGCCTTTCAGTCTTAATTTTTGCTCTAAATTCATAATTCTTTCACTCTTTTTCTTAATTCTTTTTTATTTGCCCGTTTAATCAAATATATGTGCAATTCCCAAGTTCAATCAAAAGGAATTAACATCTCAGTCTTTATATGATTGACAGACTTTTCATTCAACATTTCCTATTTTCTTCAATAAAAGTGCTCAAATGCAAATTTTATGGGTATGTACGGAATTAGAATTGATCATCAAGAAATCCTTTTTTCTGTTATAAGTTGGTTGATAAACGTTAAGGTATCACATATTATTATCTGTTTCTTTACAAAAACCTGTTTATTATTTTTTTTCGGAATTAACCAACCAAACAAAATCATTTTATGGAATTCAGCTTTTCAGTCTTATTTTTTGCTCTAAATTCATAATTCTTTCACTATTTTTTCTTAATTCTTTTTTATTTGCCCGTTTAATCAATATTTGCAATTCCCAGTTCAATCAAAAGGATTAGCATCTCAGTCTTTATATGATTGACAACTTTTCATTCAACATTTCCTATTTTTCTTCATAAAAGTGCTCAAATGAAAATTTATGGGTATTGTACGGAAAAAAGATTATATCAGAAATCCTTTTTTCTGTTTTAAGTTGGTGAAAACGTTAAGATATCACCTTATTATTCTGTTTCTTTACAAAAACCTGTTTATATTGATTTTTTCGGAATTAAAACCAACAAAATCATTTTATTGGGAATTCAGCCTTTCAGTCTTAATTTTTGCTCTAATTCATAATTCTTTCACTTTTTTCTAATTCTTTTTATTTGCCCGTTTAATCAAAATATTGCAATTCCCAAGTTCAATCAAGGATTAGCATCTCAGTCTTTATATGATTGACAGACTTTTCATTCAACATTTCCTATTTTTCTTCAATAAAAGTGCTCAATGCAAATTTTATGGGTATTGTACGGAAAATTAGAATTATCATCAGAAATCCTTTTTTCTGTTTAAGTTGGTGATAAACGTTAAGTATCACTATTATTATCGTTTCTTTACAAAAACCTGTTTATATGATTTTTTCGGATTAACCAACCAAACAAATCATTTTATTGGGAATTCAGCCTTTCAGTCTTAATTTTTGCTC
The DNA here is from genome assembly GCA_039877585.1 of Heterodera filipjevi. Taxonomy (NCBI): domain Eukaryota; kingdom Metazoa; phylum Nematoda; class Chromadorea; order Rhabditida; family Heteroderidae; genus Heterodera; species Heterodera filipjevi. Next base: position 11,113 of record JBDPZO010000010.1, on the reverse strand, counting down.
TAAATTCATAATTCTTTCACTTTTTTTCTTAATTCTTTTTTTTGCCCGTTTAATCAAATATATTGCAATTCCCAAGTTCAATCAAAAGGAATTACATCTCAGTCTTTATATGATTGACAGACTTTTCATTCAACATTTCCTATTTTTCTTCAATAAAGTGCTCAAATGCAATTTTATGGGTATTGTACGGAAAATTAGAATTGATCATCAAGAAATCCTTTTTCTTTGTTATAGTTGTGGTTGTAACTATAAAGTATCACACTTATTATTATCTGTTTTTTACAAAACCTTTTATGATTTTTTCGGAATTAACCACCAAACAAAATCATTTTATTGGGAATTCAGCCTTTCTTCTTAATTTTTGCTCTAAATTCATAATTCTTTCACTTTTTCTTAATTCTTTTTTTATTTGCCGTTTAATCAAATATATTGCAATTCCCAAGTTCAAAAAGGATTACATCCAGTCTTTATGATGACAGCTTTTTCATCAACTTTCCTATTTTCTTCATATAAATGCTCAATGCAAATTTTATGGGATTGTACGGAAAATTAGAATTATCATCAAGAAATCCTTTTTTCTGTTTTAAGTTGGTGATAAACGTTAAGATATCACTATATATTATCGTTTCTTTACAAAAACCTGTTTATATGATTTTTTTCGGAACCAACCAAACAAATCATTTTATTGGGAATTCAGCCTTTCATTCTTAATTTTTGCTCTAATTCATAATTCTTTCACTCTTTTTCTTAATTCTTTTTTATTTGCCCTTTAATCAAATATATTGCAATTCCCAAGTTCAATCAAAAGGAATTAGCATCTCTCTTTTTGATTAAGCCTTTTCATTCACATTTCCTATTTTTCTTCAATAAAGTGCTCAATGCAATTATGGGTATTGTACGGAAAAAGATTAATCATCAAGAAATCCTTTTTTCTGTTTTAAGTTGGGTGAAAACGTTAAGGATATCACCTTATTATTATCTGTTCTTTACAAAAACCGTTTTATATGATTTTTTCGGAATTAACCAACCAACAAAATCATTTTATTGGGAATTCAGCCTTTCAGTCTTAATTTTTGCTCTAAATTCATAATTCTTTCACTCTTTTTCTATTCTTTTTTATTTGCCCGTTAAATCAAATATATTGCAATTCCCAAGTTCAATCAAAAGGAATTACATCTCAGTCTTATATGATTGACAGACTTTTCATTCAACATTTCTATTTTTCTTCATAAAAGTGCTCAATGCAAATTTTATGGGTATTGTACGGAAAATTAGAATTATCATCAAGATCCTTTTTTCTGTTATAGTTGGTTGATAAACTTTAGGTATCACCTTATATTATCTTTTTCTTTACAAAAACCTGTTATATGATTTTTTCGGAATTAACCAACCAAACAAATCTTTTATTGGGAATTCAGCCTTTCAGTCTTAATTTTTGCTCTAAATTCAATATTCTTTCACTTTTTTTCTTAATTCTTTTTATTTGCCTTTTTATCAAATATATTGCAATTCCCAAGTTCAATCAAAAGGATTACATCTCAGTCTTTATATGATTGACAGACTTTTCATTCACCATTTCCTATTTTTTCTCAATAAAGTGCTCAAATGCAAATTTTATGGGTATTGTACGGAAAATTAGAATTATCATCAAGAAATCCTTTTTTTCTGTTATAGTTGGTTGATAAACGTTAAGTATCACATTATTATTTCGGTTTCTTTACAAACCTGTTTATATGATTTTTTCGGAATTAACCAACCAACAAAATCATTTTATGGAATTCAGCCTTTCAGTCTTATTTTTTGCTCTAAATTCATAATTCTTTCACTATTTTTCTTAATTCTTTTTATTTGCCCGTTTAATCAAATTTTAATTCCCAAGTTCAATCAAAAGGAATTAGCATCTCAGTCTTTATATGATTGACAGACTTTTCATTCAACATTTCCTATTTTTCTTCAAAAAGTGCTCAAATGAAAAAATTTATGGGTATTGTAGAAATATGAAGAATTAATATCAAGAAATCCTTTTTTTGTTTTAAGTTGGGTGAAACGTTAAGATATCACCTTATTATTATCGTTTCTTTACAAAAACCTGTTTATATGATTTTTTCGGAATTAACCAACCAAACAAAATCTTTTATTGGGAATTCACCTTTCAGTCTTAATTTTGCTCTAAATTCATAATTCTTTCACTCTTTTTCTTAATTCTTTTTTATTTGCCCGTTTAATCAAATATATTGCATTCCCAAGTTCAATCAAAAGGAATTAACTCTCAGTCTTATATGATTGACGACTTTTCATTCAACATTTCCTATTTTCTTCAATAAAAGTGCTCAATGCAATTTTATGGTATTGTACGGAAAATTAGAATTATCATCAAGAAATCCTTTTTTCTGTTTAAGTTGGTGATAAACTTAAGTATCACTTATTATTATCGTTTCTTTACAAAAACCTGTTTATAGATTTTTTCGGAATTAACCAACCAAACAAATCATTTTATTGGGAATTCAGCCTTCAGTCTTAATTTTTGCTCTAAATTATAATTCTTTCACTATTTTTCTTAATTCTTTTTTATTTCCGTTAATATTATTGCAATTCCCAAGTTCAATCAAAGGAAATACATCTCAGTCTTTATATGATTGACAGACTTTTCATTCAACTTTCCTTTTTTCTTCAATAAAAGTGCTCAATGCAATATTTGTATGTGATTTACGGAAAATTAATTAATCATCAAGAATCCTTTTTTCTGTTTTAAGTTGTTGATAACCGTTAAGATCACATATTTATTATCTGTTTCTCTTACAAAACCTGTTTATATGATTTTTTCGGAATTAACCAACCAAACAAAACATTTTATTGGAATATCAGCTTTCATTTCTGTCTTAATTTTTTGCTCTAAATTATCATTCAATATCATCTTCTATTAACTAGTTCTTACATTTTGTTCACCCAATTCTTACACTATTCTAGTACTTACTAATTATGCAATTCCCAAGTTCAATCAAAGGAATTAGCATCTCAGCTTTATAGATGACAGACTTTCATTCAACATTTCCTATTTTTCTTCAATAAAAGTGCTCAAATGCAAATTTTATGGGTATGTACGGAAATTAGAATTAATCTTCAAGAAATCCTTTTTCTGTTTTAAGTTGTTGATAACGTAGGTATCACATTTATTATCTGTTTCTTTACAAAAACCGGTTTATATGATTTTTTCGGAATTAACCAACCAAACAAAATCATTTATAGGAATTCAGCTTTTCAGTCTTATTTTTGCTCTAAATTCATAATTCTTTCACTACTTTTTTCTTAATTCTTTTTATTTGCCCGTTTAATCAAATATATTGCAATTCCCAAGTTCAATCAAAAGGAATTAACATCTCAGTCTTTATATGATTGACAGACTTTTCATTCAACATTTCCTATTTTTCTTCAATAAAAGTGCTCAAATGCAAATTTTATGGGTATTGTCCGGAAAATTAGAATTAATCATCAAGAAATCCTTTTTTCTGTTTAAGTTGGGTGATAAACGTTAAGATATCACCTTATTATTATCTGTTTCTTTACAAAAACCTGTTTATATGATTTTTTCGGAATTAACCAACCAAACAAAATCATTTTATTGGAATTCAGCCTTTCAGTCTTAATTTTTGCTCTAAATTCATAATTCTTTCACTCTTTTTCTAATTCTTTTTTATTTGCCCGTTTAATCAAATATATTGCAATTCCCAAGTTCAATCAAAAGGAATTAGATCTCAGTCTTTATTGATTGACAGACTTTTCATTCAACATTTCCTATTTTTTTCTCAATAAAAGTGCTCAAATGCTTTTATGGGTATTGTACGGAAAATTAGAATTATCATCAAGAAATCCTTTTTCTGTTTTAAGTGGGTGATAAACGTTAGATTCCCATTATTATTACTGTTTCTTTACAAAAACCTGTTTATATGATTTTTCGGAATTAACCAACCAAACAAAATCATTTTATGGAATTCAGCCTCCAGTCTTTTTTTGCTCTAAATTCATAATTCTTTCACTTTTTTCTTAATTCTTTTTTATTTGCCCGTTTAATCAAATTATGCATTCCCAAGTTCAATCAAAAGGAATTACATCTCAGTCTTTATATGATTGACAGACTTTTCATTCAACATTTCCTATTTTCTTCAATAGTGCTCAAATGCAAATTTTATGGGTATTGTACGGAAAATTAGAATTATCATCAAGAATCCTTTTTTCTGTTTTAAGTTGGTGATAACGTTAAGATATCACCTTATTATTATCGTTTCTTTACAAAAACCTGTTTATATGATTTTTTCGGAATTAACAACCAAACAAAATCATTTTATTGGGAATTCAGCCTTTCAGTCTTAATTTTTGCTCTAAATTCATAATTCTTTCACTCTTTTTCTTAATTCTTTTTTATTTGCCCGTTTAATCAAATATATTGCAATTCCCATTTCAATCAAAAGGAATTAGATCTCAGTCTTTATATGATTGACAGACTTTCATTCAACATTTCCTATTTTCTTCAATAAAAGTGCTCAAATGCAAATTTTATGGGTATGTACGGAAAATTAGAATTAATCATCAAGAATCCTTTTTTCTGTTTTAGATTGGGTGATAAACGTTAGATATCACCTTTATTATCTGTTTCTTTAAAAACCTGTTTATATGATTTTTTCGGAATTAACCCCAAACAAAATCATTTTAATTGCTGGCTTAATTTTTGCTCTAAATTCATAATTCTTTCACTCTTTTTCTTAATTCTTTTTTATTTGCCCGTTTAATCAATATATTGCAATTCCCAAGTTCAATCAAAAGGAATTACATCTCAGTCTTTATATGATTGACAGACTTTTCATTCAACATTCCATTTTTTCTTCAATAAAGTGCTCAAATGCAAATTTTATGGGTATTGTACGGAAAATTAGAATTAATCATCAAGAAATCCTTTTTTCTGTTTTAAGTTGGGTGATAAACGTTAAGATACCCTTATTATTATCGTTTCTTTACAAAAACCTGTTTTATGATTTTTTCGGAATTAACCAACCAAACAAATCATTTTATTGGGAATTCAGCCTCAGTCTTAATTTTTGCTCAAATTCATAATTCTTTCACTTTTTCTTAATTCTTTTTATTTGCCCGTTTAATCAATATATTGCAATTCCCAAGTTCAATCAAAAGAATTAGCATCTCAGTCTTATATGATTGACAGACTTTTCATTCAACATTTCCTATTTTTCTTCATAAAGTGCTCAAATGCAAATTTTATGGGTATTGTACGGAAAATTAGAATTAATCATCAAGAAATCCTTTTTTCTGTTTTAAGTTGGGTGATAAACGTTAAGATATCACCTTATTATTATCTGTTCTTTACAAAAACCTGTTTATATGATTTTTTCGGAATTAACCAACCAAACAAAATCATTTTATTGGAATTCAGCCTCAGTCTTATTTTTGCTCTAAATTCATAATTCTTTCACTATTTTTCTTAATTCTTTTTTATTTGCCCGTTTAATCAAATATTGCAATTCCCAAGTTCAATCAAAAGGAATAACATCTCAGTCTTTATATGATTGACAGACTTTTCATTCAACATTTCCTATTTTTCTTCAATAAAAGTGCTCAAATGCAAATTTTTGGGTATTGTACGGAAAATTAGAATATCATCAAGAAATCCTTTTTTCTGTTTTAAGTTGGTTGATAAACGTTAAGGTATCACCTTATTATTATCTGTTTCTTTACAAAAACCTGTTTATATTATTTTTCGGAATTAACCAACCAAACAAAATCATTTTATGGAATTCAGCTTTCAGTCTTAATTTTTGCTCTAAATTCAAATTCTTTCACTATTTTTCTTAATTCTTTTTTATTTGCCCGTTTAATCAAATATATTGCAATTCCCAAGTTCAATCAAAAGGAATTAGCATCTCAGTCTTTATATGTTGACAGACTTTTCATTCAACATTTCCTATTTTTCTTCAATAAAAGTGCTCAAATGCAAATTTTATGGGTTTGTACGGAAATTAGAATTATCATCAAGAAATCCTTTTTTCTGTTTTAAGTTGGTGATAAACGTTAAGTATCACCTTATTATTATCTGTTTCTTTACAAAAACCTGTTTATATGATTTTTTTCGGAATTACCAACCAAACAATCATTTATAGGGAATTCAGCTTTCAGTCTTAATTTTTGCTCTAAATTCTAATTCTTTCACTATTTTTCTAATTCTTTTTTATTTGCCCGTTTAATCAAAATATTGCAATTCCCAAGTTCAATCAAAGGTTACATCTCAGTCTTTATTGATTGACAGACTTTTCATTCAACATTTCCTATTTTTCTTCAATAAAGTGCTCAAATGCAAATTTTATGGTATTGTACGGAAAATAAGATTATTATCAAGAAATCCTTTTTTCTGTTTTATTGTTGATAACGTTAAGTATCACTTATTATTATCTGTTCTTTACAAAAAACCTGTTTAATGATTTTTTTCGGAATTAACCAACCAAACAAAATCATTTTATTGGGAATTCAGCCTTCAGTCTAATTTTTGCTCTAAATTCATAATTCTTTCCACTATTTTTTTCTTAATTCTTTTTTATTTGCCCGTTTAATCAAATATATTGCAATTCCCAAGTTCATCAAAAGGAATTAGCATCTCATTCTTATATGATTGACAGACTTTTCATTCAACATTTCCTATTTTTCTTCAATAAAAGTGCTCAAATGCAAATTTTATGGGTATTGTACGGAAAAAGTTAAACAAGAAATCCTTTTTTGTTTTAAGTTGGGTAAAACGTTAAGGTATCACCTTATTATTATCTGTTTCTTTACAAAAACCTGTTTATATGATTTTTTCGGAATTAAACCAACCAACAAAATCATTTTATGGGAATTCAGCCTTTCATCTTAATTTTTGCTCAATTCATAATTCTTTCACTATTTTCTTAATTCTTTTTTATTTGCCCGTTTAATCAATATATTGCAATTCCCAAGTTCAATCAAAAGGAATTAGCATCTCAGTCTTTATATGATTGACAGACTTTCATTCAACATTTCCTATTTTTCTTCAATAAGTGCTCAAATGCAAATTTTATGGGTATTGTACGGAAAATTAGAATAATCATCAAGAAATCCTTTTTTCTGTTTTAAGTTGGTTGATAAACGTTAAGTATCACCTTATTATTATCTGTTTCTTTACAAAAACCTGTTTATGATTTTTTCGGAATTACCAACCAAAAAAAATCATTTTATGGAATTCAGCTTTTCAGTCTTAATTTTGCTCTAATTCATAATTCTTTCACTATTTTTCTAATTCTTTTTATTGCCCGTTTAATCAATATATTGCAATTCCCAAGTTCAATCAAAAGGAATTACATCTCAGTCTTTATATGATTGACAGACTTTTCATCAACATTTCCTATTTTTCTTCAATAAAAGTGCTCAAATGCAAATTTTAGGGTATTGTACGGAAAATTAGAATTAATCATCAAGAAATCCTTTTTTCTGTTTAAGTTGGTTGATAAACGTTTAGATATACATTATTATTACTGTTTCTTTACAAAAACCTGTTTATATGATTTTTTCGGAATTAACCAACCAAACAAAATCATTTATAAGGATTCAGCTTTCAGTCTTAATTTTTGCTCTAAATTCATAATTCTTTCACTATTTTTCTTATTCTTTTTATTTGCCCGTTAAATCAAATATTGCAATTCCCAAGTTCAATCAAAGGAATTAACATCTCGTCTTTATATGATTGACAGACTTTTCATTCAACATTTCCTATTTTCTTCAATAAAAGTGCTCAAATGCAAATTTTATGGTATTGTACGGAAAATTAGAATTAATCATCAAGAAATCCTTTTTTCTGTTTTAAGTTGGTTGATAAACGTTAAGGTATCACATTTTTATTAGTTTCTTTACAAAACCTGTTTATATGATTTTTCGGAATTAACCAACCAAACAAAATCATTTTATTGGGAATTCAGCCTTTCAGTCTTAATTTTTGCTCTAAATTCTATTCTTTCACTATTTTTCTTAATTCTTTTTATTTGCCCGTTTATCAATATATTGCAATTCCCAAGTTCAATCAAAAGGAATTAGCATCTCAGTTCTTTATATGATTGACGACTTTTCATTCAACATTTCCTATTTTTCTTCAATAAAAGTGCTCAAATGCAAATTTTATGGGTATTGTAGGCGAAAATTAGAATTAATCACAGAAAATCCTTTTTTCTGTTTTAAGTTGGTGATAAACGTTAGTATCACATTTAATTATCTGTTTTTACAAAACCTGTTATATGATTTTTTCGGAATTAACCAACAAAAAAATCATTTTATAGGAATTCAGCTTTTCAGTCTTAATTTTTGCTCAAATTCATAATTCTTTCACTTTTTCTTAATTCTTTTTTATTTGCCCGTTTAATCAAATATATTGCAATTCCCAAGTTCAATCAAAAGAATTAGCTTCAGTTTTATATGATTGACAGACTTTTCATTCAACATTTCCTATTTTTCTTCAATAAAAGTGCTCAAATGCAAATTTTATGGGTATTGTACGGAAAATTAGAATTAATCATCAAGAAATCCTTTTTTCTGTTTTAGTTGGTTGATAAACGTTAAGGTATCACCTTATTATATTATCTGTTTCTTACAAAAACCTGTTTATATGATTTTTTCGGAATTACCAACCAAACAAAATCATTTTATAGGAATTCAGCTTTTCAGTCTTAATTTTTGCTCTAAATTCATAATTCTTTCACTATTTTTCTTAATTCTTTTTATTTGCCCGTTTAATCAAATATATTGCAATTCCAAGTCTACAAAGGAATTAGCATCTCAGTCTTTATATATGACAGACTTTTCATTCACATTTCCTATTTTTCTTCAATAAAAGTGCTCAAATGCAAATTTTATGGGTTTGTACGGAAAATTAGAATTAATCATCAAGAATCCTTTTTTCTGTTTTAAGTTGGTTGATAACGTTAAGGTATCACATTATATATCTTTCTTTACAAAAACCTGTTTATATTTTTTCGGAATTAACCAACCAAACAAAATCATTTTATTGGGAATCAGCTTTCAGTCTTAATTTTTGCTCTAAATTCATAATTCTTTCACTATTTTCTTATTCTTTTTTTTTGCCCGTTTAATCAAATATATTGCATTCCAAGTTCAATCAAAAGGAATTAGCATCTCAGTCTTTATATGATTGACAGACTTTTCATTCAACATTTCCTATTTTTCTTCAATAAAGTGCTCAAATGCAAATTTTATGGGTATTGTACGGAAAATTAGAATTATCATCAAGAAATCCTTTTTTCTTGTTTAAGTTGGTTGTAAACGTTAGTATCACCTATTATTATTACTGTTTCTTTACAAAAACTTTTTATATGATTTTTCGGAATTAACCACCAAACAAAATCATTTTATGGAATTCAGCTTTTCAGCTTATTTTGCTCTAAATTCTAATTCTTTCACTATTTTCTTAATTCTTTTTTATTTGCCCGTTTAACATTCACATATATTGCACATTTCACCAATCCAACAAATCAAGGAACCACGAAACAAGAAAGACCAAACAACAAAAAGGAAATAACTCCAAAACAACACAATATTCAAAAAAGCAACCCAAAAATCCATTCCAACAGCCAAAAAGAATTCCAAGCAAAAGAGCGAGAAGGAAAACACAAACAAAGACCACAAGAAACAAAACTCCGTTTAAAAAAACAGAAATCAAAAAACCAATAACAGACAACAAACCAAAAACATTACAAATTTAACCACATCAAGCAGCAATTAAAAGCCAACAAACAACCAAAAAACAAATAGCGACAACAACATCAAACAAAAAAAAACACATCAAAAAACATCAAAAACAAATTAAAATCATAATAAAACTGTCAAAATCAATCAAACACAACACAGACAAAATCAAAAAGTAATAACCAACAATCAAAAAAAACAGGAACAACCTAAAAATACTATCCCACAACCAAAGTGCAATCAAAAGGAATTACATCTCAGTCTTTATATGATTGAGCAGACTTTTCATTCAACATTCCTATTTTCTTCAATAAAAGTGCTCAAATGCAAAATTTTATGGTATTGTACGGAAAATTAGATAATTATCAAGAAATCCTTTTTTCTGTTTTAAGTTGGTTGATAAACGTTAAGATATCACCTTATTATTACTGTTTCTTTACAAAAACCTGTTTATATATGATTTTTCGGAATTAACCACCAAAACAATCATTTTATTGGGAATTCAGCCTTTCAGTCTTAATTTTTGCTCTAAATTCATAATTCTTTCACTATTTTTCTTATTCTTTTTTTATTTGCCCGTTAATCAAATATATTGCAATTCCCAGTTCAATCAAAAGGAATTAGCATCTCAGTCTTTATATGATTGACAACTTTTCATTCAACATTCCTATTTTCTTCAATAAAAGTGCTCAAATGCAAATTTATGGGTATTGTACGGAAAAACGATTAATTCTCAAGAAATCCTTTTTTCTGTTTTAAGTTGGGTGAAACGTTAAGTATCACCTTATTATTATCTGTTTCTTTACAAAAAACCTGTTTATATGATTTTTCGGAATTAACCAACCAACAAAATCATTTATTGGGAATTCAGCCTTCAGTCTTAATTTTTGCTCTAAATTCATAATTCTTTCACTATTTTTCTTAATTCTTTTTATTTGCCCGTTTAATCAAATATATTGCAATTCCCAAGTTCAATCAAAGAATAGCATCTCAGTCTTTATATGACTTGACAACCTTTCAGTGCTCAAATGCAATTTATGGGTATTGTACGGAAAATTAGAATTAATCATCAAGAATCTTTTTTCTGTTTTAAGTTGGTTGATAAACGTTAAGATATCACTTATTATTATCTGTTTCTTACAAAAACCTGTTTATATGTTTTTTCGGAATTAACCAACCAAACAAACTCATTTTATTGGAATTCAGCTTTTCAGATCTTAATTTTTGCTCTAAATTCATAATTCTTTCACTATTTTTCTAATTCTTTTTTTATTGCCCGTTTATCAAATATATTGCAATTCCAATTCAATCAAAAAGGAAGCATCTCAGTCTTTATATGATTGCAGAC
>JBDPZO010000090.1:0-18950 GCA_039877585.1 Heterodera filipjevi | reverse complement strand
AAAATATCGGCGATCTTTTGTCCACAATTGTTTTTATTTTGGACCATCCCCCTCTCCATCCGGCCATTATCTTACACACTTGATTGTACAACGAATAAAGAGAGGGGTGAGGAAGGACTAAGAGAAGCATATGATCTGCCAAAACGATGAGAGAAAAAGAAAGAGAGAAAGGCGGAGACATAACAAACACTCCATCCCTTCATCACTTTCGCCTTCCATCAACGCATGCATGCACATATGGCAAAGTCACAAAAGAAAGTCTCTCTCTTCGCTTGCCCCCCCCTCGCTCATCCATCCACTCGCAACACCAATTTTAATGGAAAAATAAATACATAAACAATAGCGAAAATATGGGGAAAAAAAACATCAAAATAATGTGTAAATTATTCCCCATACCCTTTGGCTTAAAGATTTCAAAAATACAGTATACTCTCCGAAAAATGCGGGAAAAAATTTACCCTGGGACTCAGATGGACGGTCACCGGTTTATCCGGACGGTTCCCGGCAATGCGGGAAAACACGTTACCGGTAGGTGTCCGAGGTGTGAAAACACGTGTTTTCACACCCCCCGGATCCCGGATGGTGACCGGGCCATAACTACTTTTGCACTAAAAACTCGTTAATTTTTTCACCAAGCGGGGGTGGGGGTGAGGCGGTGCCGATAGGCGCCGCCGGGAAAATTTTTGAAAATTTGGGTAATTTTTATAACAGATTTTGCATAAAAATAGTTGAATTTGAGAAATCTAAGATAAAAGGGGTCCGGCGGTGCCAATAGGCGCCGCCGGAAAAATTTTTGAAAATTTGGGTCTGCTCTGCAAATGGATTTTGGCGTAAAAATGAACATTTTTTACATTTTTGGGCAAAAAGCCGTTTTCAAAGTACATCTTTGAAATAAAGTACACTTCAATTTTTCAAAGCATGAAAGCCGAAAATAAAGTACTGAACTTTGAAATAAAGTACAGATACGACCCCTGATGTACAGGCTCTAATGAATTATAGAAGGATAAAAACGCAACTCGTTTTGGTCTCGACTCGTTTTTTACCCCTATTTTGCGTTGGAGCGCATACAGCGGTAGGTTAGACCGTCCTTGTACCTATAACACGTAAAAGTCGAGACAAAAATGAGTTGTGACTAAACATGTTGAATGTGGTCCTTGTAAAAGTCCGCCGTTTTCGAATTCTGCTACAAAGTCATATAGGTTTTCGCATCTTAACGCAGATATTTCGATTTTTTTTCCATCGGCCCCTTATTCTATTTGAGGGAGCGATTTGGGATTTAGCAACGCGGTTTGCCACACATTTTCTCTTTTTTTGCAAAAAGGACTTAATAGCTGTTTCAAATGAAACGTCAACCATTAAATTCACGGATAAGTAATGTGTTCAGTATTTTTGGTGCTGTTAGTTTTCGACAGTGTTCGTTTCGACAGTGTTGATTTCGACAGTGATTGGTAGTTGATTTTGACAGTAAAATGTGGTTGTTGTTTTTTTTAAATTAGTTCTATATTACATATATAATTGATAATTTAAAAGTGAAAAGGACAAGCACAAGTCATGATATTGTCGCTTGACAAAGTTGATAAAATATTCATTGAAAAAGGTTTTATCAGTGTCAATTATTAGAGAAATTGGGAATATAAACAATTCAACAATCATTTCTACACTCGGACATTTTTACAACTATTCGACCCTCAGATATTTTTAACACTATTCGACACTCGGACTGTTTTTATACTATTCGACACTTCAGATGTTCGACACTCAGACATTTTTAACACTATTCGACTCCGACTAAAATGGCCCGACTAAAACGGCGCGACTAAAATGGCCCGACTAAAATGGCCCGACTAAAATGGCCCGACTAAAATGACCCTTTTCGGACTCAAATGACCTGATCCGTCTGGGAACCGCCCAGTTCGGCGCGGACCCTTTCGGCGCAACTAAGTCCAAATTCAAAAAATTAGTTATTATTCGAAAGCGCTTGACAAGTTCTATCAAGGTGCTAAATTCAAAAAATTAAGAAATAACAAAAAAAGTTATGGCAAAAAAACCTCAAAAAATTGAATTTTGCTTGCCGGTTTGGCGCAACAGATCATAATTTTTTTTATGTATAGATGATTTTTTTTTTGATTTTTTGGCAAGATTAATGCAGCAGATATAGAGTTTTCTGAAGATACCTATTATGTTTAAATTGTCACACTTAGAAAAAAGTTATGTCTTCTCAAAGTTGGCTGAGCCGAAAGGTTCCGCGCCGAATTGACCCGTATCCGGATTTCTAAGGTCGAATAATGACGTTCAAACGAAAGTTTTTCGAACAAAAAATGTGTTTTTCGCGGTACACATCATTCCAGTGGGTGGCAGGTGATTTCGCCAGTGGGATTTCGCCAGTGAGTGATTTCACCAGGGAGTAATTTCGCCAGTGAACTATTTCTCTTTTTCTCAGCGTCTGTATTTGATTTCGCCAGTGAGTGAACTCGCCGATGATTGTTTTCCCCAGATTAGGCCAATTTTTTACTACAGGAAAACAACCGAATAAATAAAGGGGAGGGAAGGTCAGCAATCGGTCAATGCCGAGAACAAACAAATTTGCTTCGCCATATATTTGATTACTGCGTCTAATCAGTCTATCCGATTTATTGGTCATCAGTGTTATGTTGTGTGTAGAGATCGGAACCGGACCAGATCCCGACCGGATTTTCCCGGGATCCTGATCCGGATCCGAGTGTTTTTGGAAAAATTGACCCGGACCCGGAGTCCGGAAAAAACAGGATTTTTAATCCCGGAATCTTGTCCGGTCCAATTCCCGAATCCGGATCCGGATCCGAAAAAATTTGACCACGGTCAACCGGATTTTGTTTTTTTTCATAATTTTGAATAATTTTTACATTTTTTCTGCAAAATCTGTTACCAAAATACAAATAAATTTTCAAAAATTTCCCCGGTGGCGCCTATCGGCACCACCGTCCCTGTGGACTTTTTAAAAAGCAAGACGAAAAATGCTTTAGATGCCGGAAATATTCAGAAAAATTGCTGTGGTAAAAATTGAGCCTTTTTTCTTTAAATAATTTCGAATAAAAATGTTATTTGGAATACTTTTTAAAAAGTCTCATTTTTGGGGATAGGACGAATTCTCGCCGCCGGAATCGCGCCGAGACAAAATATTGCCGCAAAATATTTTCACAAAAGAATCCAAGCAGGAAAATTTCAGTTTTTAAGGGATTTTCCGAAAATAAGTGAAAAATCCTTGAACTTCCTGGTGCCCAAACTTCCCGGTGCCCAACCTTCATGTCGCCAATTTTTTGTTGAAAACCGTACCACCTAGTTTTTTGGAAAAAAGAAATAGAAAATTCTAAAAGTTTTCAAAAACTAGGAGGTTAGGTTTTTCAGAAATAATTTCTAAAATTTCAGCGGCAAGATTTCGGCGGCGAGATTTTGGGGTGCACCCTCATTTTTTAACCCAATTTTTAACCAACGATATTTTTATTTCGAAAATTTTCGATATACCCCTTGTTAAAATTGTCTCTTTCAAACCGAATACTTAAAATTTTCATTCTTTAACTATTGCGCAGTTTAATTGAAGGCTTAGAAAGTTTTTTGAAAATTTTTGTTATATTTTTCATCGTTTTTCGTTTTTTTTTGAAAAATCCGGAATCCGGGTCGGGATCCCGGCCCAAAATTTAGAACCCGGATCAGGAGTCCGGAAAAAACAGGATTTTTAATCCCGGAATCTTGTCCGGTCTAATTCCCGAGTCCGGGTCCGGATCAGGATCCGGAATTTTTCAAAATTCCGGTCTCTAGTTGTGTGTGCTTTTCTTATCACAATTCTTAAGATAAAAAACGGGTTTTTTGTTCTCGTTCTTGGTCACTTTTTTGAATTGTCATAATCTGGCGAAATCACTCACTGGCGGAATTACATAGCGCCGACTAAAGTGACCCCTACCGATTTGAGTCGGGCCATTTGAGTCGGGCCGTTTGAGTCGGAGAGCCACCCATACAAAATCTCATTTTTTTAGCTACTCAATTTTCGAAACATTCAGAAAATTACTAGAGGTGCGTCGTGATTCACGGTCACGGTCACGGTTACCGTGAATTTCACGGGTTTTTTGAGGATTTTCTTCTAAAATATTTTTGACACCCAGTTAAACAATAAGTTTGAGTGCCAAACAACCAAATTGACAAAAAAGATAAGTAAAGTTAATTAAATTGGTGTCCAAAATTTTTTTTTGAAATGGAATAAAAAAATTATCTCGGATTAGAATCGAATACTCGGCCATTGAAATTGGATAAAATACAAAAATAAATAAAAAAGAATTACTTTGCACCGTGCGGATTTGAACCTAGAACTGACAAAAGAAAATTCCTAGAGCAGAACCTCCGGGCCACCAGACACTGTGAATAGCTAGTATATTTATTCTTTCTAAGTTTGGCACGTCATAACTCGGCACTCTGACTCATTTGGCAAAAAATTGGAAAATAAAATCCCGCAAATTTTCCAGTTTTATCCAGTGTAAATTTTTCACGGTAAAACCGTGAATAGACCCCGTGAACCGTGACCGTGACCGTCACAGAAAAAACCCGTGAAATTCACGGTAACCGTGACCGTGACCGTGAATCACGACGCACCTCTAGTAATTTTCTGAATGTTTCGAAAATTGAGTAGCTAAAAAAATGAGATTTTGTATGGGTGGCTCTCCGACTCAAACGGCCCGACTCAAATGGCCCGACTCAAATCGGTAGGGGTCACTTTAGTCGGCGCTATGTAATTCCGCCAGTGAGTGATTTCGCCAGATTATGACAATTCAAAAAAGTGACCAAGAACGAGAACAAAAAACCCGTTTTTTATCTTAAGAATTGTGATAAGAAAAGCACACACAACTAGAGACCGGAATTTTGAAAAATTCCGGATCCTGATCCGGACCCGGACTCGGGAATTAGACCGGACAAGATTCCGGGATTAAAAATCCTGTTTTTTCCGGACTCCTGATCCGGGTTCTAAATTTTGGGCCGGGATCCCGACCCGGATTCCGGATTTTTCAAAAAAAACGAAAAACGATGAAAAATATAACAAAAATTTTCAAAAAACTTTCTAAGCCTTCAATTAAACTGCGCAATAGTTAAAGAATGAAAATTTTAAGTATTCGGTTTGAAAGAGACAATTTTAACAAGGGGTATATCGAAAATTTTCGAAATAAAAATATCGTTGGTTAAAAATTGGGTTAAAAAATGAGGGTGCACCCCAAAATCTCGCCGCCGAAATCTTGCCGCTGAAATTTTAGAAATTATTTCTGAAAAACCTAACCTCCTAGTTTTTGAAAACTTTTAGAATTTTCTATTTCTTTTTTCCAAAAAACTAGGTGGTACGGTTTTCAACAAAAAATTGGCGACATGAAGGTTGGGCACCGGGAAGTTTGGGCACCAGGAAGTTCAAGGATTTTTCACTTATTTTCGGAAAATCCCTTAAAAACTGAAATTTTCCTGCTTGGATTCTTTTGTGAAAATATTTTGCGGCAATATTTTGTCTCGGCGCGATTCCGGCGGCGAGAATTCGTCCTATCCCCAAAAATGAGACTTTTTAAAAAGTATTCCAAATAACATTTTTATTCGAAATTATTTAAAGAAAAAAGGCTCAATTTTTACCACAGCAATTTTTCTGAATATTTCCGGCATCTAAAGCATTTTTCGTCTTGCTTTTTAAAAAGTCCACAGGGACGGTGGTGCCGATAGGCGCCACCGGGGAAATTTTTGAAAATTTATTTGTATTTTGGTAACAGATTTTGCAGAAAAAATGTAAAAATTATTCAAAATTATGAAAAAAAACAAAATCCGGTTGACCGTGGTCAAATTTTTTCGGATCCGGATCCGGATTCGGGAATTGGACCGGACAAGATTCCGGGATTAAAAATCCTGTTTTTTCCGGACTCCGGGTCCGGGTCAATTTTTCCAAAAACACTCGGATCCGGATCAGGATCCCGGGAAAATCCGGTCGGGATCTGGTCCGGTTCCGATCTCTACACACAACATAACACTGATGACCAATAAATCGGATAGACTGATTAGACGCAGTAATCAAATATATGGCGAAGCAAATTTGTTTGTTCTCGGCATTGACCGATTGCTGACCTTCCCTCCCCTTTATTTATTCGGTTGTTTTCCTGTAGTAAAAAATTGGCCTAATCTGGGGAAAACAATCATCGGCGAGTTCACTCACTGGCGAAATCAAATACAGACGCTGAGAAAAAGAGAAATAGTTCACTGGCGAAATTACTCCCTGGTGAAATCACTCACTGGCGAAATCCCACTGGCGAAATCACCTGCCACCCACTGGAATGATGTGTACCGCGAAAAACACATTTTTTGTTCGAAAAACTTTCGTTTGAACGTCATTATTCGACCTTAGAAATCCGGATACGGGTCAATTCGGCGCGGAACCTTTCGGCTCAGCCAACTTTGAGAAGACATAACTTTTTTCTAAGTGTGACAATTTAAACATAATAGGTATCTTCAGAAAACTCTATATCTGCTGCATTAATCTTGCCAAAAAATCAAAAAAAAAATCATCTATACATAAAAAAAATTATGATCTGTTGCGCCAAACCGGCAAGCAAAATTCAATTTTTTGAGGTTTTTTTGCCATAACTTTTTTTGTTATTTCTTAATTTTTTGAATTTAGCACCTTGATAGAACTTGTCAAGCGCTTTCGAATAATAACTAATTTTTTGAATTTGGACTTAGTTGCGCCGAAAGGGTCCGCGCCGAACTGGGCGGTTCCCAGACGGATCAGGTCATTTGAGTCCGAAAAGGGTCATTTTAGTCGGGCCATTTTAGTCGGGCCATTTTAGTCGGGCCATTTTAGTCGCGCCGTTTTAGTCGGGCCATTTTAGTCGGGCCATTTTAGTCGCGCCGTTTTAGTCGGGCCGTTTTAGTCGGAGTCGAATAGTGTTAAAAATGTCTGAGTGTCGAACATCTGAAGTGTCGAATAGTATAAAAACAGTCCGAGTGTCGAATAGTGTTAAAAATATCTGAGGGTCGAATAGTTGTAAAAATGTCCGAGTGTAGAAATGATTGTTGAATTGTTTATATTCCCAATTTCTCTAATAATTGACACTGATAAAACCTTTTTCAATGAATATTTTATCAACTTTGTCAAGCGACAATATCATGACTTGTGCTTGTCCTTTTCACTTTTAAATTATCAATTATATATGTAATATAGAACTAATTTTAAAAAAACAACAACCACATTTTACTGTCAAAATCAACTACCAATCACTGTCGAAATCAACACTGTCGAAACGAACACTGTCGAAAACTAACAGCACCAAAAATACTGAACACATTACTTATCCGTGAATTTAATGGTTGACGTTTCATTTGAAACAGCTATTAAGTCCTTTTTGCAAAAAAAGAGAAAATGTGTGGCAAACCGCGTTGCTAAATCCCAAATCGCTCCCTCAAATAGAATAAGGGGCCGATGGAAAAAAAATCGAAATATCTGCGTTAAGATGCGAAAACCTATATGACTTTGTAGCAGAATTCGAAAACGGCGGACTTTTACAAGGACCACATTCAACATGTTTAGTCACAACTCATTTTTGTCTCGACTTTTACGTGTTATAGGTACAAGGACGGTCTAACCTACCGCTGTATGCGCTCCAACGCAAAATAGGGGTAAAAAACGAGTCGAGACCAAAACGAGTTGCGTTTTTATCCTTCTATAATTCATTAGAGCCTGTACATCAGGGGTCGTATCTGTACTTTATTTCAAAGTTCAGTACTTTATTTTCGGCTTTCATGCTTTGAAAAATTGAAGTGTACTTTATTTCAAAGATGTACTTTGAAAACGGCTTTTTGCCCAAAAATGTAAAAAATGTTCATTTTTACGCCAAAATCCATTTGCAGAGCAGACCCAAATTTTCAAAAATTTTTCCGGCGGCGCCTATTGGCACCGCCGGACCCCTTTTATCTTAGATTTCTCAAATTCAACTATTTTTATGCAAAATCTGTTATAAAAATTACCCAAATTTTCAAAAATTTTTCCGGCGGCGCCTATTGGCACCGCCGGACCCCTTTTATCTTAGATTTCTCAAATTCAACTATTTTTATGCAAAATCTGTTATAAAAATTACCCAAATTTTCAAAAATTTTCCCGGCGGCGCCTATCGGCACCGCCTCACCCCCACCCCCGCTTGGTGAAAAAATTAACGAGTTTTTAGTGCAAATGATAAATTTTTATTGGGTACTTTAAATTCACAAATTTTCCCCCTTATGTACTTTGAAATCGATCTCGACAGATACGAGCCCTGCTGTACATCATTTATAGTTTCAAAATTATAACTTATTTATGCCATATATAACTAATGCTTTTTTTAAAAACAATATTTTACTGTCGAAATCAACCACTGTCGAAACCGGGGCCCGCTTGATTCAGTGTCGCCGATTCAGTGTGGGTTCAATTCAGTGTCGCCGATTCAGTGTGGGTTCAATTCAGTGTCAGAAAATTGTTCGAAATATTATACCGATTTTTGTAAAAAAGAAAAAATTTCTCAAAAATTTTCCTCGGTTGCTCGTTTATTGGTATGTAGGGTAGTACGGGTCGGTGCTTTTGCAAAAAATCGGGGCAGGATCTAAACCAGGTCTTTTTTGAAGCAAAAATTTTCTTCAAAATGATCAAATTTTATGAAGAATTTTTATGTTCATTTACCTTTCGTCTTCTATCACCAAAATAAATGAAAGTAATTCGTAAAATTTAAATTAACTTTATCCTGCTCATTTATGTCGCTTTTTTGAGAAAGATTTTTCACCAACTCGGCCTCTCGACTCAGCGCTCATGATTCGGCGCCAAGATAATTTCTTTGTTGAAAACCTCTTTATTTTTTTCGGGATCCCGACCCGGATTCCGGATTTTTCAAAAAAAACGAAAAACGATGAAAAATATAACAAAAATTTTCAAAAAACTTTCTAAGCCTTCAATTAAACTGCGCAATAGTTAAAGAATGAAAATTTTAAGTATTCGGTTTGAAAGAGACAATTTTAACAAGGGGTATATCGAAAATTTTCGAAATAAAAATATCGTTGGTTAAAAATTGGGTTAAAAAATGAGGGTGCACCCCAAAATCTCGCCGCCGAAATCTTGCCGCTGAAATTTTAGAAATTATTTCTGAAAAACCTAACCTCCTAGTTTTTGAAAACTTTTAGAATTTTCTATTTCTTTTTTCCAAAAAACTAGGTGGTACGGTTTTCAACAAAAAATTGGCGACATGAAGGTTGGGCACCGGGAAGTTTGGGCACCAGGAAGTTCAAGGATTTTTCACTTATTTTCGGAAAATCCCTTAAAAACTGAAATTTTCCTGCTTGGATTCTTTTGTGAAAATATTTTGCGGCAATATTTTGTCTCGGCGCGATTCCGGCGGCGAGAATTCGTCCTATCCCCAAAAATGAGACTTTTTAAAAAGTATTCCAAATAACATTTTTATTCGAAATTATTTAAAGAAAAAAGGCTCAATTTTTACCACAGCAATTTTTCTGAATATTTCCGGCATCTAAAGCATTTTTCGTCTTGCTTTTTAAAAAGTCCACAGGGACGGTGGTGCCGATAGGCGCCACCGGGGAAATTTTTGAAAATTTATTTGTATTTTGGTAACAGATTTTGCAGAAAAAATGTAAAAATTATTCAAAATTATGAAAAAAAAACAAAATCCGGTTGACCGTGGTCAAATTTTTTCGGATCCGGATCCGGATTCGGGAATTGGACCGGACAAGATTCCGGGATTAAAAATCCTGTTTTTTCCGGACTCCGGGTCCGGGTCAATTTTTCCAAAAACACTCGGATCCGGATCAGGATCCCGGGAAAATCCGGTCGGGATCTGGTCCGGTTCCGATCTCTACACACAACATAACACTGATGACCAATAAATCGGATAGACTGATTAGACGCAGTAATCAAATATATGGCGAAGCAAATTTGTTTGTTCTCGGCATTGACCGATTGCTGACCTTCCCTCCCCTTTATTTATTCGGTTGTTTTCCTGTAGTAAAAAATTGGCCTAATCTGGGGAAAACAATCATCGGCGAGTTCACTCACTGGCGAAATCAAATACAGACGCTGAGAAAAAGAGAAATAGTTCACTGGCGAAATTACTCCCTGGTGAAATCACTCACTGGCGAAATCCCACTGGCGAAATCACCTGCCACCCACTGGAATGATGTGTACCGCGAAAAACACATTTTTTGTTCGAAAAACTTTCGTTTGAACGTCATTATTCGACCTTAGAAATCCGGATACGGGTCAATTCGGCGCGGAACCTTTCGGCTCAGCCAACTTTGAGAAGACATAACTTTTTTCTAAGTGTGACAATTTAAACATAATAGGTATCTTCAGAAAACTCTATATCTGCTGCATTAATCTTGCCAAAAAATCAAAAAAAAAATCATCTATACATAAAAAAAATTATGATCTGTTGCGCCAAACCGGCAAGCAAAATTCAATTTTTTGAGGTTTTTTTGCCATAACTTTTTTTGTTATTTCTTAATTTTTTGAATTTAGCACCTTGATAGAACTTGTCAAGCGCTTTCGAATAATAACTAATTTTTTGAATTTGGACTTAGTTGCGCCGAAAGGGTCCGCGCCGAACTGGGCGGTTCCCAGACGGATCAGGTCATTTGAGTCCGAAAAGGGTCATTTTAGTCGGGCCATTTTAGTCGGGCCATTTTAGTCGGGCCATTTTAGTCGCGCCGTTTTAGTCGGGCCATTTTAGTCGGGCCATTTTAGTCGCGCCGTTTTAGTCGGGCCATTTTAGTCGGAGTCGAATAGTGTTAAAAATGTCTGAGTGTCGAACATCTGAAGTGTCGAATAGTATAAAAACAGTCCGAGTGTCGAATAGTGTTAAAATATCTGAGGGTCGAATAGTTGTAAAAATGTCCGAGTGTAGAAATGATTGTTGAATTGTTTATATTCCCAATTTCTCTAATAATTGACACTGATAAAACCTTTTTCAATGAATATTTTATCAACTTTGTCAAGCGACAATATCATGACTTGTGCTTGTCCTTTTCACTTTTAAATTATCAATTATATATGTAATATAGAACTAATTTAAAAAAAACAACAACCACATTTTACTGTCAAAATCAACTACCAATCACTGTCGAAATCAACACTGTCGAAACGAACACTGTCGAAAACTAACAGCACCAAAAATACTGAACACATTACTTATCCGTGAATTTAATGGTTGACGTTTCATTTGAAACAGCTATTAAGTCCTTTTTGCAAAAAAAGAGAAAATGTGTGGCAAACCGCGTTGCTAAATCCCAAATCGCTCCCTCAAATAGAATAAGGGGCCGATGGAAAAAAAATCGAAATATCTGCGTTAAGATGCGAAAACCTATATGACTTTGTAGCAGAATTCGAAAACGGCGGACTTTTACAAGGACCACATTCAACATGTTTAGTCACAACTCATTTTTGTCTCGACTTTTACGTGTTATAGGTACAAGGACGGTCTAACCTACCGCTGTATGCGCTCCAACGCAAAATAGGGGTAAAAAACGAGTCGAGACCAAAACGAGTTGCGTTTTTATCCTTCTATAATTCATTAGAGCCTGTACATCAGGGGTCGTATCTGTACTTTATTTCAAAGTTCAGTACTTTATTTTCGGCTTTCATGCTTTGAAAAATTGAAGTGTACTTTATTTCAAAGATGTACTTTGAAAACGGCTTTTTGCCCAAAAATGTAAAAAATGTTCATTTTTACGCCAAAATCCATTTGCAGAGCAGACCCAAATTTTCAAAAATTTTTCCGGCGGCGCCTATTGGCACCGCCGGACCCCTTTTATCTTAGATTTCTCAAATTCAACTATTTTTATGCAAAATCTGTTATAAAAATTACCCAAATTTTCAAAAATTTTCCCGGCGGCGCCTATCGGCACCGCCTCACCCCCACCCCCGCTTGGTGAAAAAATTAACGAGTTTTTAGTGCAAATGATAAATTTTTATTGGGTACTTTAAATTCACAAATTTTCCCCCTTATGTACTTTGAAATCGATCTCGACAGATACGAGCCCTGCTGTACATCATTTATAGTTTCAAAATTATAACTTATTTATGCCATATATAACTAATGCTTTTTTTAAAAACAATATTTTACTGTCGAAATCAACCACTGTCGAAACCGGGGCCCGCTTGATTCAGTGTCGCCGATTCAGTGTGGGTTCAATTCAGTGTCGCCGATTCAGTGTGGGTTCAATTCAGTGTCAGAAAATTGTTCGAAATATTATACCGATTTTTGTAAAAAAGAAAAAATTTCTCAAAAATTTTCCTCGGTTGCTCGTTTATTGGTATGTAGGGTAGTACGGGTCGGTGCTTTTGCAAAAAATCGGGGCAGGATCTAAACCAGGTCTTTTTTGAAGCAAAAATTTTCTTCAAAATGATCAAATTTTATGAAGAATTTTTATGTTCATTTACCTTTCGTCTTCTATCACCAAAATAAATGAAAGTAATTCGTAAAATTTAAATTAACTTTATCCTGCTCATTTATGTCGCTTTTTTGAGAAAGATTTTTCACCAACTCGGCCTCTCGACTCAGCGCTCATGATTCGGCGCCAAGATAATTTCTTTGTTGAAAACCTCTTTATTTTTTTTATTTCACTTCTTTTTAAAAAAAGTAGGGGGGTAGGTTTTCAAAAAAAAATTCTCGAGTGCCGAGTTGTAGTGCACCGCTTTAGGGCATGAGAAAAAAACAGTTTTTCTTAGTAATTTTTTCAAATTTAAAATTATAAAAATTCCTTGACACTGAATTGAACCAACACTGAATTGAACCCACACTGACTGAATCGGCGACACTGAATCGGCAACACTGAATAGTAGTGGACCCGTCGAAACCAACACTGTCGAAAACTAACAGCACCTTCCAGTGCCCACACTTCAGTGCCAGCACATTTCAGTGCCTACGCTTCATTGCCCAGCAAAAAAGTAACTTTTCAGTGCCAACCATTTTAAAACCGTAAAATTTTCGGTAATCTATAGCAGGTAGAGGTGCGTCGTGATTCACGGTCACGGTCACGGTTACCGTGAATTTCACGGGTTTTTTCTGTGACGGTCACGGTCACGGTTCACGGGGTCTATTCACGGTTTTACCGTGAAAAATTTACACTGGATAAAACTGGAAAATTTGCGGGATTTTATTTTCCAATTTTTTGCCAAATGAGTCAGAGTGCCGAGTTATGACGTGCCAAACTTAGAAAGAATAAATATACTAGCTATTCACAGTGTCTGGTGGCCCGGAGGTTCTGCTCTAGGAATTTTCTTTTGTCAGTTCTAGGTTCAAATCCGCACGGTGCAAAGTAATTCTTTTTTATTTATTTTTGTATTTTATCCAATTTCAATGGCCGAGTATTCGATTCTAATCCGAGATAATT
The DNA here is from genome assembly GCA_039877585.1 of Heterodera filipjevi. Lineage (NCBI taxonomy): Eukaryota > Metazoa > Nematoda > Chromadorea > Rhabditida > Heteroderidae > Heterodera > Heterodera filipjevi. The sequence continues at coordinate 5,537 of JBDPZO010000090.1, read as the reverse complement.
TTTTTATTCCATTTCAAAAAAAAATTTTGGACACCAATTTAATTAACTTTACTTATCTTTTTTGTCAATTTGGTTGTTTGGCACTCAAACTTATTGTTTAACTGGGTGTCAAAAATATTTTAGAAGAAAATCCTCATTTATATAGGTTAATAAAAAATTTTGGGTTAAGTCCGCCCCCGCCCATGGCAGGAAATTTGAGTTTTTAAATTGTTTTTCCAAAAATCAGTTCGTTAACTTAAATTTTCGCAATTTACCTCGAAAAACTCTCCAAAATTAACCAGTTTTTGGTCAAAATCTGTTAATAAATCACACCCAGATTTTCTAAATTTTGCCCGGCGGCGCCTATCGGCACCGCCGGCTTCCATTCCCTCATCAAAGTTTCTGAAATTCCGAAAATCTATATCAAAATTTGTTTTTTGTGCAAATTTGCTATCAAAATTCAGTCGAATGGATTTGCTATTCTCAAATAAATAAAATTGTTAATGAAGTCATGACTTATCTTCAGGCATAATCACTTTTTTGGGAGAAAAAAAAAACTAATTTCCGACCATCAGAAAACTTGTCCCCAATTTTTTGTGCCCCTATTAGGGAACGACAAAACGACTATTACGTCGTTTTAAAAAAACAAACGATGTAACATCGTTTTATTAATTTTAACGATGTTCAGAACGCCAACGACTTTTTAACGACTTTTTTTCAAATAAGTATATAAATTAATTTGGAAAGTAAAGGAGAACTCAGCAGTTCGGGGTTTTTTAATTTCTTTAGATTTATTTAAGCCTTGTTAAATAGTGGTACGGGTATTATGAGACTCATTATTTCTTTTTTAGTAACCTTGTTAAAGATTTGGGAATTTAAGCATAACTTTTATGCCACTTGGTACTCATCCGGAAACCAATCGGTACTCAAATGGCTGCTTAGTAATTCACACTTTGTAATTATGAAATTCATAAATCACCTTTTTATATTCTTTAAACAAATGGCTTTCAAATGGTGTTAAAAAAAAATCGAAAATGCCAAATAATTGGCCTAAAATATGTGAATACAATGTCAAAATATGAAAATTCGAACAGAATTCTCTAAATATATAAAAGTGTTTTTATTATTTTTTTAAAAAAAGTCGTTAAAACATCGTTTGGCGTTCTAAACATCGTTAAAATTAATAAACGACTTTTTAATCGTTAAGATTTATAGCGACTTTTTTCATTAAAAAAGTCGTTTTGTCGTTCCCTAGCCCCTATAAGCAGTGTCAAAAGTCAAAGAATTTTTTTCTAAATTGGTTGGGCCCACTAGACCCCCCACCTATTCAATCTACCCCTAAGAAAATTAATAAAAAAAAATTATTAAAAACCCAGGATCTAAATTTAAAAAAAATCAAAAAAAAAAAATTAAAAAAATCAAAATTAAAAAAATGCACGGTTCACGGTCACGGTTACCGTGAATTTCACGGGTTTTTTCTATCGCGGTCACGGTTCACGGGTCTATTCACGGTCACGGTTCACGGGTTCAATTCACGGTTCACGGGGTCAATTCACGGTCACGGTTCACGCTTCACGGGTTTTATCAGTCACGACGCACCTCTAATATTTAGTCCCGGTTTGCTCCGGTCCCGCCGGGACCCAAGTTTCGGGACCGGGACTTGACTTTTAAAGGCGAGACCGGGACCTAAAAAACCCGGGATTTTCCGCCCCGGTTCCGGTCCAGACCAAACCTACCTTAAAACATTAAAATAAAATTTTTGGGGCCGGAATTCCGATTTCCGATAAATTTTTTTGCCGTCGGAATTCCGATTTCCGAAAATATTTGGGGCATCGGAATTCCGATTTCTCAAATCTGAGATCGTCGCCATCCCTGATCTATAGCGTAGGGTGCCCGTTTTGAAAACCATAGGGGCGATCCTTTAGGTTTTTTTTAAATGAGGCCACTAATAAGGGGTAACATGTGATTTCGTCAGTGGTGATTTTGTCAGTAGTGATTTCGTCAGTAAGTGATTTCGTCAGTAAGTGATTTCGTCAGTGTTAGTGAGTGATTTCGTTCTTTTTGACTTTCTTATGGCGTAAAAACATTTAATTAATTAAGGATTTAATAGATTTAAAGAAACCGTTAAATTAAAATTTTGCAATTAAAAAATAGAAACCATCACGCTTATTCAAAAAAATGCAACCTTTACTGTTTACTTAGTTTTCACCCATTCCCTCCATTTTTCTGCACTCCTTGAATTAGTCGATGTCCTTAGTCCGGTTTTCTGTCTGACAATCGAAGCGTGGGCATGAGCAGACCAGTTATAGCGGACCCAAATATAGTTCCGAAGTAAAAATTTTAAACAACTACTCAGTCAAATTTGTTTGTTGATGCTGACGGTTCAAGTTACAGTTTAGGTGGAGTGACTATACAACATAATCATATAACTGTCTTTATTTTAAATTGCTTGTAATATTTTGCTTGTCATATCTTTATTTTTAAAAATTCTTTCTCACTGACGAAATCACTTACTGACGAAATCACTCACTGACGAAATCACCGAACCCTAATAAGGACATTTATTTTGGCGAAAATTCTAAGAATTAAATGAGTCCCAACTATGGTTTTAAAATCGGGCACCCTACACTATACAAGTACCAAATTCTCATCGAAACTTCTAATGCTAATTTTTGGGGTTTTTCCAACCAGACCGTAAAAATTTATACAAGCAATTAGTTTAAAATATAAAAAAAATCAACAACATATTAGGCTTCCATTGCACAATTTCGTTTTAAATTCCTCTGAGAAATGAAATAACATTGAAGTAAGGATCAACAAGTTCGGGGTTCACATACAAACGAATAAACTTCGGTCAAGTTCGCGACAGCGATCCGTTTTTCTTTGACTGGAGACAAGGCAGATCAGATTGTATACATTCCTCGGATCACGCTTTGCTGTTCTGAAGATTACCCTTTTGATCTGCATAGATACCAATTCCCGTTGGTGTTAGCTTTTGCAATGACAATTAACAAGGATCAAGGTCAAACCCTTGAGCAAGTTGGAATTGATCTGAGGATGTATGTGGCTCTTTCGAGAGCAAGAGCTTGGAATAAGCTGAGAATTTGATTAGATGATAGTAATTTAGAGAGAATGGTGAAGAATATAATGTACAGAGAGTTATTAGATAACAGTGATTAGATAATGTTTTGACTAGATTTGGATTTAGTATAGTAATATGTAGAATTGGTTCGGCCTAGACAAATCTGTTGTTCTTTGGGTTGCTCAAGACAATACGAACACAATTCAAAGTAAGTCATTCCCTTTTAATTAATCCTTCACCTAGCTGGGGATGCGCCGAAGGCGCTAACCCCGCTAGTGAATAAAATAAACCTGAATAATAAACTAAAGCGCCTCCCCACGTTTTGTCGACTATACGTTTTGTCGACTCAGCCAAAAATGCACGTTTTGTCGACTCAGCTAAAAAATATGTTTTGTCGACTCGGTCAAAAATTATTATCAAAAATTTTAATTTATATATTTCGGAACTAATTAAATTTTTTCTTTTTCACTTATCATATGTAGATATCAGTTTTCAGTAAATAATGAAATCACTTCCTATTAAATTGAACAACAACCGCGACCGAGAATACCAGCAATTATTAGGCGGTGAGTTTTTTTCTATTTTTTTCCCCAATTTTCTTCCATTTTTCTGGGCAAGTGTTAACTTAATTTGGTACGTGGACAGAGTTGACACATTGAATGTGTGCTGCCCGACGTATTACTCAAAGAGTTGTCGACGCGATAGTGCACCGTAAAGGAGGACCGTAAATGATGATAGTGCTTGCGCACCAAAAGGTTGGTCAGTAATACTAGTATTATGATCCCCCCCCCCCATAAGAAATTTTCTTATCATGTCTTCCCGAATTTTAGTATCAGTCAAAACTGCGACTGTTCGACCAATACGCAGACGTTTCCGGCCGCACAATTGGCCGAACAGTCAGGTGAGTGAAGGGGTGAGTGGGCGAGAAACAAAATTGCTTTTTCAAATTTCAGAAAGCTGCTCGCAAACAGTCGATTCTCTTAGGCGGACAGACCGCACCGTCAATTTGGTAGAAGTGTTTTGCCGAGCGAGATCTTTGATAAGACGAACAATGCAATGGAGGCGTTTCACCGCCAATTTTCGGTAAATGCTTTTCACTTTTTTTCAATAAATTTTGTAATTATAACCCCAGTTTGGGTCATCATCCGTCAATTTAAATTTTCTGGCAGTGATTTTTGAAAAACATCGATAAGCAAATTTAGAGCGCTCGATCTGCTTCTGAACAGCCTTTTACTGCTGTCTGCAAAAACAGGGCTAATGGCGGATTGCATGCACGAGTCGTACGAAAAGAAGATGAGAAGCAGAGACAAATTGATTGAACTATTTAATGATTTATCGAAATTTCCTTTTATTTTTCCCGGAAAGGGTTTTTTTGTAATAAAACTAGTATGTTTGAAGTTGTTAGCATTAGGGGCTCGGGATTTGTTTCTTGTTCGGCGTCTTTAAAATTGTGAAACGGGTTTTAGTCAATCAGTTTTGACTAAGTCGACAAAACGTGGATTTGTTTCAATTGCCCTTCCTCCCCGTCTTTCGGTTCCGTTTTTTCCTTTTCCGTCCTACGGTTTCTCCCACATTTTTTCTTCCAATTTCTTCATCATCCCCTTTTTGCCTGTTCCAAGGCAGTAACTGTTCGATCATCCGGGGACCTTCAACTTTAACCAGAATCCGATCTTAGTCGGCGCTTCGCGCATTCGTCTTCTTTCACTGTTTTGTATGTTTTTTTCTTGTTTATTGAATTAAAATTTGAACCAAGTTTTGTGAATAATTTTTAAGAAAATCTAAACAACTTAGTCGACAAAACGTCTATCCAAATAAAAGAGTGGATCAGGAAAGTTAGCAAAAAACCTAAAAAGGCGGGCAAAAATTCGGCAACTTCAAAAACCCGGCACGGACCCCCCAAAACCCGGCAAATTCCGGGTTTCCCAGGCAAAATCACACCCCTGCGAAGATACCGCGAAGCAGATCGGATTCTCACCCTGACTCGCAATTATCTTCCTCTGAATTTTGGTGATCCTGGTCGTATCAATGCTGTCATTTTAACCAACGAATTATTATTGATTTCTTACTGGTATCTCACACAATCACTCGATGGTTAACATCTGGCGCAATGTTCATCGAAATTCAATAAAAATGACTGAAATAAGAAACCCGACAAAAGAAGGCAAAAAACCCAAAAAACCTGGCAATTGTAAAAACCGGGCGCGGACCCCCAAATACGGCAAATGCCATATTTAAAATAAAAGGACCACCCTGCCCCCATTCCGCAGTCGTCTCGGTTCGGCGCGCTCAGTTCGGCGCGCTCGGTTCGGCGCGCTCGGTTCGGCGCGGTTTTTTCGGCGCAGTATTTTTTCGGCGCGTCGGCGCCATTTTTTTCGGCGCGCTCGGCGCAGATTTTTTCGGCGCGCTCGGTTCGGCGCACGTTATAAGATATAATGTTTAATTTATTTAAAAAAGATAAGGAAATTAGTCAAATTGA
>JBDPZO010000089.1:0-31498 GCA_039877585.1 Heterodera filipjevi | reverse complement strand
AAAATATTTATTGAAAATTATTTCAGACTAAAGACTACAGTTGTAACAATATCAAATGCAAATTTGCAATACACATTTTTTTTAAATATTTTACATTAAAAATTAAATATAAATAGGCAATTTTTGATTTATTTTGAAATGTTAATAAATATTTTTTAAAATTACGCTGTTCAAATTCATACCTTTGGAACACTCTCAGTCCCTAATCAGTGGAACACTTTCGTCCCTAATCATTGGAACACTTTCAGTCCCTAATCACCTCTAACTCTAATCATTGGAACACTCTCTCAGTCCCTAATCAACACTCTAACTCTAATCATTGGAACACTCTCATTTCAGTCCCTACCCGTTGGTCCGAACCTTGGACACTTTTGGCACAATACACATGCCTAGTAGCGAAGCTCAAAAAGCGCGCAGCGCTTTCCCCTACTGCACCCACGCATGCACGCAGGCGCTAGTTCGTATATACATAAAAAAAGGTCGACTTTCGTTTCCAAAAAGTCCTGGGGCCGGCCGAAGGCCGGGAGCGCTCCGGGAGTGGTGGAAGGGTCTTACAACTTTTTGAGGCGCATCCGGGAAAAATACGAAATTTAGGCCTGAGCGGCCAACTGAGTCCCGGGAAGTGAGTTGCGGGTGCACTTTGCAGTACTGTTCTACGAAATTTTTTCTTTTTGCCCGGAGAGCTTAGCACCTGCTGGTAGGGCCTAAGTTGGACTATGCCTGACAATATTGCCAGCAGACTTTTTTTGATCCGGTTCTCAGAAAACCTGTAGCTCTGGCGTTTTTTCAGCCCCAAAACGGTAATTAGAGCGCCAGCGCAGGCCGCGCTGGGTTTTGCCAGGAACAGATTACGAATCCCTAAGAATTTCATTCGTTTTTGAAGCTCTATCGGCGGGCAAAAAAAAATTTAAAAAATTTTCAAAAATTTTCAAGCTAGGCCCCCTGTAGGTTTTGCATGTTTTGACCTGTATGAATTTTAAACGATTTTTCCAAAAATTAAAACCCACTTTGTTTCAGCCATTTTTGATGGGGAATCGTTAAAAATAATATTGGAAAAATTTCATTTTTTCAGAAAATTTTGGCTTCGGCGGGACATTTCAGTCCGGGGCTGTAACTCGCCAGCAGGTGCCTGGAGAGAAAAGTTTTTGTTTTTGTTTTTAGAGTATTTCCAGGGCTATCGAATGGTGTATAGTATGTTGATATTTTGTCACGCAAAGGGCCGAAACACTGACAAAATGTCAAAAAAGGACATTTTTCGGCACTTTATGGGGAAAATGGGGGTTTATCATTGATTTCGGCGAATAACTTTATAATATTTTTCTGAAGGGAAAAAGGAATCAGAATATTTAGTAGAGTATTTCAAGGCCTATACAATGATATATATTATGATGACAATCGTCACGACAAAGTGTCGAAAAATTAGACAAAATGTCAAAAAGAGGCACTTATAGGGGGGAATTGCCTTTTGCATAGTTTTGCGCGAATAACTTTTGGATGTCTTCTTATGTTAGGATGGCATTTGTTTCAAAAAGATAGAGCTTTAATTCTCTATCGAATGATATAAAAATATTTGGGTTTGTAATGCAAATTTTGAGTTAAGGTTTTTTGAAAATTATTATTCGAAAATCTCTCTTCTCACTCGAGCCTCTCTGACCTCCGGCCCTTACACGCTCTATCACCTTCTCTCTCACTGCTCTCATTGGGGGTGATTTTTGAAAAAGGGCTTCATATTGGTGTTAAAATTCTGAAAAAATCACAGAGGGGTAAAAAAAATGCTGATCCGAATTGGTAAAAAAATTTTAAAAAATTCAAAATTTTCAAAAAATTTTTGAAAATTTCTTTAGCCTTGATTTGGCTAGCATGGAATTTTGGTGCACATTAAAAAATTCTATCTCTGTGGTATGAATCAATTTGATATATTTAGACTTAAAAAATGCAGAATAATATGGAGATTTTATAAAATAGCATGTTTTCCAATAATGAAAATTACAGAAGTTAGAGCCATTTTTCTGAAATTTAGCAAATTTTCAGATAACAATCATAACCTTTTTTTAAAATAAATTTTTTCTATAATTATTGTTATAGAAAATAGCTAATTTTTTTCTCTATTTATTAATAATTGACATCATATTTCTATCAGTAAGGTGAAAAAGTTATTCACAGAATTGTGTTTTTTGGCTCACAAACCATAGGGGGTACCCTTTGAGAAATTTGAAAAGGAATTTTATATTCAAATTAAGTTTGAATTATTTAAAAAAATGTTATTTCTTATTTTAGCACCAAAAAGGAATCGCATGCAATTTGGACCCGGTTAAACAAGTTATGTATTCTTTTTTACAATTCGCAAAACCATAGGGGGGACCCTACTGTTTTGACAAAACACCTTTTTGATTGACCACAACTCGCTTGGATTAAATTGTAGAGTAATGGCTTAGGCATGAAACATGAAAAAAATTCGTATTTATCATTGTGTCGCTCTCCCATCGTGTTACATCTATTATGGTTTCACATCTATCATGTGTCGCACCACTATGGTCGCACCTACATAGTGTTGCATCTATTATGGTGTCGCACCTAACATAGGAAGCATCGATTATGGGTGTCACAACTATCATGGTGTCGCATTTACCATGGCGCTGCACCTACCATAGTCTTGCATCTAATATGGTTTCACATCTTCATGGTGTCACCCTACCTTAGTGTTGCATCTATTATGGTGTCGCACCTACCTAGTGTTGCATCTATTATGGTGTCGCACCTACCATAGTGTTGCACCTACTATGTCGCACCTACCATAGTGTTGCATTTATTATTGTGTCACACTACATGGTGTCGCATTTACCATGGCACCACACCTCTCATAGTTTAGCATCTATTATGGTGTCGACATCTACCATGGTGTCGCACCTACCATAGTGTTGCATCTATTAGGTGTCGCACCTACCATAGTTGCACCTACTATGTCGCACCTACCATAGTGTTGCATCTATTATGGTGTCGCACCTACCATAGTGTTGCATCTATTAGGTGTCACCCTACACCATAGTGTAATCTATTATGGTGTACACACTATCATGGTGTCGCATTTACCATGGCACCGCACCTATCATAGTTTGGCATCTATTATGGTGGTCGCACATCTACCATGGGTGTCGCATCTACCTTAGTGTTGAATCTATTATGGTGTCGCACCTACCATAGTGTTGCATCTATTATGGTGTCGCCCCTACCATAGTGTTGCACCTACTATGGTCACACCTACCATAGCGTTCGTCTATTATGTGTCGCACCTAACTAGTGTTGCATCTTTATGGTGTCACCCCTACATAGTAAAGCATCTATTATGTTGTCACAACTATCAGGTGTCGCACCTATTATGGTTTCCACATCTAACATGGTGTCGCACCTACTATGTGTCGCACCTACCATAGTGTTGCATCTATTATGGTGTCGCACCTAACATAGTAAAGCATCTTTATGGTGCACAACTATCATGGTGTCGCACCTCCCATAATCTTGCATCTACTATTGTCACACCGCCATGGTCCAAACCTACCATGTTGCGCACCTGCCATAGTTTTGCATCTATCATGGTGTCGCATCTTATGGTTTCACATCTATCATGGTGTCGCACCTATTATGTTTTACATCTAACATGGTGTCGCACCTACTATGGTCGCACATACCATAGTGTTGCATCTATTATGGGTCGCATCTAACTAGTAAAGCATCTATTATGGTGTCACAACTATCATGGTGTCGCATTTATCATGGTGTCGCACTTATGTTTTCACATCTATCATGGTGTCGCATCTTATGGTTTCACATCTATCATGGTGTCGCACCGACTATGGTCGCACCTACATAGTAAAGCATCTATTATGGTGTCGCATCTATTATGGTTTCACATCTATCATGGTGTCGCAACTACTATGGTCGCACCTACCATAATCTTGCATCTACTATTGTCGCACACGCCCATGGTCCAAACCTATCATGGTGTCGCACTCCCATAGTGTTGCATCTATTATGGTTTTGCATTTCCCATGGTGTCGCATTTACCATGAAGTCGCACCTACAATAGTGTAGTCAAATCACATACTCGTGGTATTTATTCGAAAGATCTTGTCAATAAGCCTTTTTCTAAACAAAATTTCAACATTCAGAAAAAAAATTCATATCTTTTTTCAAAAACAGTATTTACTTCCATGGTTTCACGCCTATCATGTTTCGCACCTACCATAGTGTTGCATCTATTATGGTTTCACGTCTATCATAGTGACGCACCTACTATGGTCGCACCTACCATAGTGTTGCATCTATTATGGTTTCACGTCTATCATAGTGACGCACCTACTATGGTCGCACCTACCATAGTGTTGCATCTTATGGTGTCGCACCTAACATAGTAAAGCATCTATTATGGTGTCACAACTATCATGGTGTCGCATTTACTATGGCACCGCACCTATCATAGTTTAGCATCTATTATGGTGTGGTACACCTACCATGGTGTCGCCCTACCTTAGTGTTGCATCTTTATGGTTCACGTCTATCATAGTGACGCATCTATTTTGGTCGCACATACCACTCGCCCCTGCTATAGTAAAGCATCTTTATGTGTCACAACTATTATTCTGTCGCATTTACCATGGCGCCGCACCTATCATGGTTTAGCATCTATTATGGTAGCGCACCTCTACCATGGTGTCGCACCTTCCATAGTGGCGCACCTACTATGTCGCACCTACCATAAAACTATTTTTTGACAAATTTGAATAATCATTTAAGCAAAACAAAGAAAATTTCATGGAAATTGGCCCATTTTAAGATACGTTATGATTTTTTTTCTTTTTCTCAAACTAAACCATAGGGGGGGGGGGGGGGCCATATTGTTTTGAGGTAAGCGTGACCTCTAGCAACGAAGTCCTTGCGCGAAGCGCTAAATTAATAAAAAAACAGCTGATACAACATTCCCACTGCTCGCACCTTCCCCGGCGGTGCACCCTAGTTTCTCTATATAATATAGAAAGGTCGGTTTCGTTAGAAAAAATCAAGGCTCCCGGCCGAAGCCGGAGCGTTCCGGGATTGTGGAAGGGTCTTACAACTTTTTGAGGCGCATCTGGGAAAAATAAGGATTAAGCCATACGGTGGACATTTCAGCGCCGGCAAGCAGTTGCGGGTCACTTTGGCAGTCCCAGTTGTATGAAAATTTTTCTTTTGACCGCAAGGCTTAGCGCCTGCCTAAAGGGCACTGCTCCCATCAATTTCCAACAACAATGCCAGCGGAACTTTTGGCATTGCGGTAAAACTGAGGCCGGGAAAAAATAATAACTTTTCAGCGCCAAACGGGCTATTTAGCTCGAATGCAGCCCACGTCGGTGTTTGCTCTAACCTGGATGGTCATCACTAATGGATTATGTAGTTTTTGAAGCTCTATCGGCGGGCAAAAAAAACCGAAAAAATTTTAAAAAATTTTCAAGCTAGGCCTAGGTATAGGTTTTGCACTTTTGGGGCTATAACTTTATGAGTTTTTGAGCAATCGGGAAACCATGGCCGGTTATGTTCAGCGGTTTTCAAGGACCATCGATGATGTATAATTTGGCTTGCTAGCACCAAAAAGAAATTATGCCACGACCCCCCTGCCAGGTAGGGTAGGCTGGAAAATTTCAGTCTCGTGACTATAACTCGCCAGTGATTGCAGTTGAGAGAAGATGTCGAGAGTATTTTGTAGAGCATTTCAAGGTCTATCGATGGGTGTATAATATGTAGACCAATGGTAAGACAAAGGGTCGAAAAATTGGACAATGTCGAAAATGTGCACTTTTAGGTGGAAAATGTTGCTTTTGCATAGTTTTCCGGGAATAACTTTTTGGAACTTGTATATATTGTGATAAGGTTTCTTGCAAAAGATAGAGCTTTTAATTCTCTATCAAATGTTATAAAAAATGTAAAGGGTTATCGTGCAAAATTTTTTGTTGCTTTTATTTTAAATATTATTTTCTCGAAAATCTCTCATCTCACTCTAGCCTCTCTGACCTCCGGCCCTTACACGCTCTATCACCTTCTCTCTCCACAGCTCAAATTGTGAGGGTGATTTTTGGAAATAGGCTTCGCATTGGTGTTAAAATTCTGAAAAAATTCACACAGGGGTAGAAATATGCTGATTTTAATGGCATAAAAAACTTATAAAAAACCGAAAATTTTCAGAAAATTTTTCAAAAATTTTTGGCCTTGCTTTTGATGGCTGGAAATTTAGGTGTACTTTGAAATTAATATCCATTCTGTGTAATTAACCAAATGTTATGAATTTTGTCTTAAAAATGCAGAAAAATATGGAGAATTTTATAAAAATTGGAAAGAGTTTTTTCAATTCTTAATATTACAAAAGATAGGTCTAATTTTCGGAAATTTTCAAATTTTCGAAAAAAATTCATAACTTTTTTTAAATAGTATTTTTAAGATCTTTTGTTATGGAAAAATAGCTAATTTTTTGCTCTATTATTATCTTTGAGAACATGATTCTATCACTAATATGAACAAAGTTATTCCCAGAAATGTGTCTTTGGCTCACACCCATAGGGTTACCCTTTGGAAAATTTGAAAAGGAATTTTTATACTCAAATTAAGTTTGAATTATTTTTAAAAATTTTTAATTATTATTTAAGAAGATAAAGGAAGTTGCATGCAATTTGGACCAGTTTAACCAAGTTATGAATTTTTGTTTTTTACAATTCTGCAACCCATAGGGGGGACCCTATTGTTTTGACAAACAGGTATTCGAATCGACTATAACTCGCTGGGATAAATAAGAGCAATGGCTTAGGCATGAAAATAAAGAGCACATCGAGACTATCAGTAATGATAAATAAATTAATTAAAATAATGTATGTAATTTTTTTTCATTTTCTGACCAATATTTGATTAGGGGGAATTTTAGTGGTATATTAAATTCATATCTTTCTTTATAATTAGTCATATCACTTCAAATAAAGCATTTTAAATCCAGAAAAATCGGGAGAATTTTATGGATATTAAATTCTTTAATATTCAAAATCGAAAAGGTTAAAGACCAAAAAGTTGTGCAAATTTCAACATTCAAAAAAAATTCATATCTTTTTTCACAACAATTTTTAAGTATTTATTATAATAGAAAAATAGCTAATTTTTTTCTCTATTTATTAATACTCTGTTACTTTTTCTAACTCCACCCTGAAAAAAGTTATTTTGCGAAAAAAGGAAGAGCCGTCGAGATCTATCGATATATATAATTAAGTAATTAAGTAAACTTTTTAAAATATTCACTTTCTGGCAAAAATTTTGTCAAGAAATTTAGTGAAATATACAAAAATTCGTATCTCCCTTTAATATTTCTTATTTACTTGAAATAAAACCATAGAGGGAATTTAGTGAACTATTCAAAATTCGTATTTATCATTGTGTTACATCTATTATGGTGTCACATCTATCATACTGTCGCATTTTCCATGGTGTAGCACCTTACCATAGTATTGCATCTATTAGGTTTCACATCTATCATAGTGACGCACCTACTATGGTCGCCCCTACCATAGTGTTGCATCTATTATGGTGTCGCCACTATCATGGTGTCGCATTTACCATGGCACCGCACCTATCATATTTAGCATCTATTATGGTGTCGCACACTCCGTGGTGTCGCACCTACCTAGTGTTGCATCTTTATGGTGTCGCACCTACCATAGTGTTGCATCATTATGGTTTCACGTCTATCATAGTGACGCACCTACTATGGCCGCACCTACCATAGTGTTGCATCTATTATGGTGTCGCACCTAACAAGTAAAGCATCTATTATGGTTCACAACAATCATGGTGTCGCATTTACTATGGCACCGCACCTATCATAGTTTAGCATCTATTATGGTGTCGCACACTACAGTGGTGTCGCACCTACCTTAGTGTTGCATCTATTATGGTGTAGCACCTACCATAGTGTTGCATCTATTATGGTTTAACGTCTATCATAGTGACGCACCTACTATGGACGCACCTACCTAGTGTTGCATCTATTAGGTGTCGCACCTACCATAGTGTTGCACCTACTTGGTCGCACCTACCATAGTGTTGCATCTATTATGGTGTCGCACCTACCAGTGTTGCATCTATTAGTGTCACACCTACCATAGTGTTAATCTATTAGGTGTCACAACTATCATGTGTCGCATTTACCATGGCACCGCACCTATCATAGTTTGGCATCTATTATGGTGTCGCACATCTACCAGGTGTGCGCATCTACCTTAGTGTTGAATCTATTATGTGTCGCACCTACCATAGTGTTGCATCTTATGGTGTCGCACCTACCATAGTTGCACCTACTATGGTCACACCTACCATAGCGTTGCGTCTATTATGGTGTCGCACCTAACATAGTGTTGCATCTATTATGGTGTCACCCCTAACTAGAGTAAGCATCTATTATGGTGTCACAACTATCATGGTGTCGCACCTATTATGGTTTCACATCTAACATGGTGTCGCACCTACTATGGTCGCACCTACCATAGTGTTGCATCTATTATGGTGTCGCACCTAACATAGTAAGCATCTATTATGGTGGCACAACTATCATGGTGTCGCACCTACCATAATCTTGCATCTACTATTGTCACACCGCCATGGTCCAAACCTACCATGTTGTCGCACCTGCCATAGTTTTGCATCTATCATGGTGTCGCATCTTTATGGTTTCACATCTATCATGGGGTCGCACCTATTATGGTTTAACATCTAACATGGTGTCGCCACCTACTATGGTCGCCCATACCATAGTGTTTGCATCTATTATGGTGTCGCATCTAACATAGTACAGCATCTATTATGGTGTCACAACTATCATGGTGTCGCATTTATCATGGTGTCGCACTTATTATGTTTTACATCATCATGGTGTCGCATCTATTATGGTTTACATCTATCATGGTGTCGCACCGACTATGGTCGCACCTAACATAGTAAAGCATCTATTATGGGTCGCATCTATTATGGTTTCACATCTATCATGGTGGTCGCACTACTATGGTCGCACCTACCTAATCTTGCATCTACTATGTCGCACACGCCATGGTCCAAACCTATCATGGTGTCGCACCTACCATAGTGTTGCTCTATTATGGTTTTGCATTACCATGGTGTCGCATTTACCATGATAGTCGCACCTACAATAGTGTAGTCAAATCACATACTCGTGGTATTTATTCGAAAGATCTTGTCAATAAGCCTTTTTCTAACACAATTTCAACATTCAGAAAAAAAATTCATATCTTTTTCACAAAACAGTATTTACTTCCATGGTTTCACGCCTATCCTGGTTTCGCACCCTATCAGTGTCGCCCTATACATGGTTTCACCACGCTATCATAGTGGGCCACCCTATGGTCGCACATCCTTAATCGGGCCTAGCCATGGTGGTTGCACCCTACCATATTGTTTGCAAATTGTAAGCATTAAAATTAATGAAGATTTATTTATGGTTTCATTCAAATAATTTTCAATTTAAATATTTCTTTTTTAATTATTTATTTTTTGTCTAAAAAACTAAAAAAAAATTAAAAGAAACAACACACTAAAAACCCAATTACGTTTTGATTGATTAAAATTTAATTTGTTTTTAGTAAATATATCTGAAGGAAAAAAGCAAATAAAATAAAAATAAAATCATTTGAGTGTGGTGATCTGAACCTCGCCCCCCCCTCACCCCCCCCCTTCCCCCCCCTGCACCACCCCCAGAATCCACATTTACGCAAGGATTCAGTGACTTTAAAAAAGTCAAAATTAAAATCTGATTAAATATTTGTGATCAGCGAGCCAAATAGGCTTAGAAAAGTGTTTTTAAATAAATTTTGAGCTAAAAAATTTTCAAAAAAATTTTCAATAGGGTACCCCCTATGGTCCGGATTTCCAAAGCAGTTTTCAGGCTATAACTTTTTTTAAGAAAAAGATAGAAGGATAATCTAAAGAGTAATTTAGTAGAGCTAAAAATTATCAATTTTTCTATAGAAAAAAAATTAAAAAATTTTTATTCTGAAAAAAGTTATGAATTTCTTTCTGAAAATTCAAAAATTTTTAGAAATTTGGACCTAACTTTTTTATTTTTCATAATTGAAATCCCAAATAAATTGTATAAAATAGGCGGTATTTATCTGCATTTTATACATTTTATTTGAGAAAAATTGGTCCACATTTGATTTAGATATGATTTTTTTTATATATCACTAAATTTTCGAGGCCAAAAAAATGGTCGATTTTTCAAAAATTTTTAAACCCTCCCAAAATTTTTAAATCCAAAACTAATGTGATATTCGTGATCAGCGCATAAAATAGACCCAGAAAAATATTTTTTGAAATTTTTTTGACCCCTTTGAAGGTAGGCTAAAATTTTCGAGGGGGCCTAGCTCGAAAATTTCTGAAAATTTTTCAACATATGTAACATTGTTCGATAGCCCATTTAATTCTCTACAAATCTGGGTAAAAAAAATTTTCCACTCCAGGCACCCCCTGGCGAGCTACAGACCCGGGACTGAAGTGTCCCGCCAACCTTAAAATTTTTTGAAAAAATAAAAAAATTTCCAAAATTATTTTTAAACGATAGCCCATCAAAAACCGGTGCTTGAAAGTGCTCTCCGTTTATTTTTAAAAAATCGTTAAAAATTCATATAGGCCCAAACGTGCAAAACCTGCAACCCCCCCTAGCTCCGAAATTTTTGAAAATTTTTCGAAATTTTTTCTTCCCAAAAATCTGGCTCCAGATGCTCTACATTGCGCCTGTTATACCATTCCGATCCCTCCACCCCTAATCCCGGCATTCAGCTGGGGCTGAAAATCATCATTCTGGTGCTGAAAAGTTATAGATGCAGGCAGGCCTAGATTTTCAAAATTTCGCTACGGGTTCGCTGGCAACTTTTTCCGGGACACTTCAACTTAAAATCCTACCAGCAAAAATTTTTTGATCCCAGTTAAAAGAAAAATTTTCGTAGAACTGAGAGTGCGCGAATGACCCGCAACTCGGTTCCTGGCGCTCATGTGGCGCCCTAGATTTTTTTATATTAATTTTCCCGGATGCACCGCAAAAAGTTATAAGACCTTTCCACAAATTTCAGACCCATCCTGGTCCACAGAAAAGAGCCTTAATTTTTTCTAACGAAACTCCTTACCTATATAACATATATATAACTAGCGGGGGCGTACATGCGTGTTACTGTATTCAAAGCGCTTCGCGCTTATCGAGCTTCGCTACCTAGGTCCGATCAAAAAGTTGGGCGGAAAGTGTTCCATTGATTAGGAACTGAGAGTGTTCCAATGATTAGAGGGGACTGAGAGTGTTCCAACGGATAGGGGCTGAGAGTGTTCCAACGGATAGGGACTGAAAGTGTTCCAATGATTAGGGACTGAAAGTGTTCCAATGATTAGGGGAATGAGAGTGTTCCAATGATTAGGATCTAAGAGTGTTCCAATGATTAGGGACTGAAAGTGTTCCAATGATTAGGGGACTGAGAGTGTTCCAATGATTAGAGTTAGAGTGTTCCAATGATGAGGAACTGAGAGTGTTCCAATGAGAATAAATATTAATTTAAAGGCATTAAAATTAACAAAAGGACTCACTTTTTTAATTTAAATAATTATCAACCTTATTTTGTATTAAAATTTAGTTAAAAGAATTGTTTTGTCGTTTATTTAAATTTTATTTAAAAGGCAGGAATAAATAGACTTATAATTTGCACTAAATAAATTTAAAAGAAAATTTTATATATTTTATTTTAAATTTAATTATACATTAAAATGAATCAAAGCAAATAAAACAATAATAAAACATTTGAGTGTGGTGATCTGAACCTTCCCTCCCCCCACCCCCTCACCCTACCCAGAATCCACATTTACGCATGGATTCAGAGACTTTATCGGAGTCAAAACTAAAATCTGATTAGATATTCGTGATCAGCGTCCAAAATAGGCTTAGAAAAGTGGGAATTGAAAAATTTTTGAGCTAAAAAATTTTAAAAAAATTTTCAAAAGGGTACCCCCTATGGTCCGGATTTCCAAAAGCAGTTTTTGGGCCATAAGTTTTTTGAGAAAAGAGATATAAAAACAATCAAAACTATATAAAATAGAGCTAATAATTAGCTATTTTTCCATGAAAAGAAATTTTGAAATTTTTTATTCTGAAAAAAGTTATGAATTTTTTTCTGAAAATCCAAAAATTTTCAGAAATTTGGACCTAACTTTTTTCTTATTAATTATATAAATCCCAAATAAATTGTATTAAATTGCCGGTATTTTTCTGCATTTTAAACACTTTATTTTATAAAAATTGACCCAAACATAATTAAGTTATGATTTTTTGAATATATCACCAAATTTCCGAGGACAAAAAAATGGCCGATTTTTCAAAAAAATTTTCCAACCTCCAAAATTTTTTAAACAGAAAACTAAGTTGATATTCGTGATCAGCGCATAAAATAGGCCCAGAAAAATATTTTTTGCAATTTTTTTGACCCCTTTGAAGGTAGGTGAAAATTTTCGAGGAGGCCTAGCTCGAAAATTTCAGAAAATTTTCAAACCTATGTTACACCATTCGATAGCCCGTTTTATGCTCTATAAATGTGGGTAAAAAAAACTTAAGACTCCAGGCACCACCTGGCGAGCTACAGCCCCGGGACTGAAGTGTCCCGCCTACCTCAAAATTTTTAGAAAAAATAAAAAAATTTTCCAAAATTTTCACCAATTGATAGAGCATCAAAAATGGCTGCTTGGAGGTGGTCTCCGATTATTTTTAAAAAATCGTTAAAAATTCATATAAGGCAAAAACCGAAAAACCTGTAACCCCCCCTAGCTCGAAAATTTTTGAAAAAATTTTCAATTTTCTTTTTTCTTAAATTAGAGCTAATAAATGCCCTCATTTGAGCAAACGTTCTCAACCCGGTCAGAATAACCCATAAACAGTTATAGCCGATACACTCAAACGGGTCGAAAAAAATTTAAATTTTTAGGAATTTCTGCAGACCAGGGGGTTAGAGGTAGGGCTTAGGGTTCGCTGTCAGAGTTGTCAGGGACATCCCAACTTATCATCCTCCAGGCATGCGCTAAGCCCTCCTGGTCCAAAGAAAAATTTTCGTAACACTGGTACTGCCAAAGTGACCCGCAACTCAGTCCCTGGGACTCACCTGGCCGCCTAGGCCAAATTTCCTTATTTTTCCCGGATGCCCCGTCAAAAGTTGTAAGACCCATGCACAACTTTTAGAGCACTCCCGGCCTTCGGCCGGGAGATTTTGTTTTTGGAAGTGAGTTGCCAATTCTATATAACATATATGTAACATGCGTGTTGCTGTATTCAAAGCGCTTCGCGCTTATCGAGCTTCGCTACCTAGGTCCGACCAATAGGGCCGATTAGGGACTGAGAAAAGAGAGTGTTCCAATGATTAGAGACTAAGAGTGTTCCAATGATTAGGGACTGAGAGTGTTCCAATGATTAGGGACTGAGAGTGCTCCAATGATTAGGGACTGAGAGTGTTCCAATGATTAGGGACTGAGAGTGTTCCAATGATTAGGGACTGAGAGTGTTCCAATGATTAGGAACTGAGAGTGTTCCAATGATTAGGGACTGAGAGTGTTCCAATGATTATGAACTGAGAGTGTTCCAATGATTAGGGGACTGAGAGTTTTCAAATGATGAATAAATATTAAATAAATAATTATCAACATTAAACTGTATTAAAATTTAGTTAAAAAATGGGTTTGTTGTTTATGTAAATTTTATTTAAAAGGCAGTAATAAGAACCTTCCCTCCCCCCACCCCCTCCCCCTACCCAGAATCCACATTTACGCATGGATTCAGAGACTTTATCGGAGTCAAAACTAAAATCTGATTAGATATTCGTGATTAGCGTCCAAAATAGGCTTAGAAAAGTGGGAATTGAAAAATTTTTGAGCTAAAAAATTTTCAAAAAATTTTCAAAAGGGTACCCCCTATGGTTCGGAATTACGAAAGCAGTTTTTGGGCCATAACTTTTTTTAGAAAAGAGATATAAAAACAATCCAAACTATATTAAATAGTACTAAAAATTAGTAATTTTTCCATGTAAAGAAATATTGAAAATTTGAATTCTGAAAATAGTCATGAATTTTTTTCTGAAAATTCAAAAATTTTCAGAAATTTGGACCTAACTTTTTTCTTATTAATTATATAATCCCAAATAAATTGTATAAAATTGCCGGTATTTTTCTGCATTTTAAACACTTTATTTTATAAAAATTGACCCAAACATAATTAAGTTATGATTTTTTGAATATATCACCAAATTTCCGAGGACAAAAAAATGGCCGATTTTTCAAAAAAATTTTCCAACCTCCAAAATTTTTTAAACAGAAAACTAAGTTGATATTCGTGATCAGCGCATAAAATAGGCCCAGAAAAATATTTTTTGCAATTTTTTTGACCCCTTTGAAGGTAGGTGAAAATTTTCGAGGAGGCCTAGCTCGAAAATTTCAGAAAATTTTCAAACCTATGTTACACCATTCGATAGCCCGTTTTATGCTCTATAAATGTGGGTAAAAAAAACTTAAGACTCCAGGCACCACCTGGCGAGCTACAGCCCCGGGACTGAAGTGTCCCGCCTACCTCAAAATTTTTAGAAAAAATAAAAAAATTTTCCAAAATTTTCACCAATTGATAGAGCATCAAAAATGGCTGCTTGGAGGTGGTCTCCGATTATTTTTAAAAAATCGTTAAAAATTCATATAAGGCAAAAACCGAAAAACCTGTAACCCCCCCTAGCTCGAAAATTTTTGAAAAAATTTTCAATTTTCTTTTTTCTTAAATTAGAGCTAATAAATGCCCTCATTTGAGCAAACGTTCTCAACCCGGTCAGAATAACCCATAAACAGTTATAGCCGATACACTCAAACGGGTCGAAAAAAATTTAAATTTTTAGGAATTTCTGCAGACCAGGGGGTTAGAGGTAGGGCTTAGGGTTCGCTGTCAGAGTTGTCAGGGACATCCCAACTTATCATCCTCCAGGCATGCGCTAAGCCCTCCTGGTCCAAAGAAAAATTTTCGTAACACTGGTACTGCCAAAGTGCGCCGCAACTCAGTCCCTGGGACTCACCTGGCCGCCTAGGCCAAATTTCCTTATTTTTCCCGGATGCACCTCAAAAAGTTGTAAGACCAATGCACAACTTTCAGAGCACTCCCGGCCTTCGGCCGGGAGATATCCTTTTTTGAAACGAAACCCCAAACCTATATAACGTATATAGTAACTAGCGCCTGCGTACATGCGTGTTACTGTATTCAAAGCGCTTCGCGCTTATCGAGCTTCGCTACCTAGGTCCGATCAATAGGGCCCAAAGTGTTCCAATGATTAGAGAGTGTTACAATAATTAGAGAAGTAGAGTGTTCCAATAATTAGGGCCGAAAGTGTTCCAATGATTAGGAACTGAGAGTGTTCCAATGATTAGAGTGTGTTCCAAGGATTAGAAACTGAGAGTGTTCCAATGATTAGAGAGTGTTCCAATAATTAGAGAAGGAGAGTGTTCCAATGATTAGGGACTGAAAGAGTTTCAATGATTAGGGACTGAAAGTGTTCCAATGATTAGAGATGGAGAGTGTTCCAATGATTAGAGACTGAAGGGTTACAAAATAGGAAGTGTGACTGAAATGTTCCATTGAATTTAAAAATTTTGTTGTGATAAATGCAGTAAAATTAATTAAATTTTGCAAAAAAAGAATTGACAAGAAAGAAAGAAACAAATAAAATAAAATAAATCATTTGAGTGTGGTGATCCGAACCTCGCCCCCCCCACCCACCCTCTCCCCCCTGCCCAGAATCCGCATTTACGCATGGATTCAGAGCCCTTAACGGTCTCAAAAGTAAAATCTGATTAGATATTCGTGATCAGCGAGCCAAATAGGCTTAGAAAAGTGTTTTTAAATAAATTATAGAGAAAAAAATTTTTAAAAAAATTTTCAATAGGTACCCCCTATTGTCTCCAGAAATACGGACCTAACTTTTTTATTTTTCATATTTGAACTCCCAAATAAATTGCATAAAATCTGCCGTATTTTTCTGCATTTTAAACACTTTATTTAATAAAAATTAATCCAAACATAATTAAGTTATGATTTTTTAAATATATCACCAAATTTCCGAGGCCAAAAAAATGGTCGATTTTTCAAAAATTTTTTCCAACCTCCAAAATTTTTTTAGCACAAAACTAAGTTGATATTCGTGATCAGCGCCTAAAATAGGCCCAGAAAAATATTTTTTGAAATTTTTCTGACCCTTTTGAAGGTAGGTGAAAATTTCTTAGGGGGCCTAGCTCGAAAATTTCTGAAAAATTTTCAACCTGATAAACACCATTCAATAGCCCGCTTTATGCTCTACAAATATGGATAAAAAAAACTTTTTACTCCAGGCACCCACTGGGGAGCTACAGCCCCGGGACTGAACTGTCCGCCTACCCTAAAAATTTTTTGAAAAAATAAAAAATTTTCTAAAATTATTTTTAAACGATAGCCCTTCAAAAACGGCTGCTTGAAAGTGGTCTCCGTATATTTTTAAAAAATCGTTAAAAATTCATACAGCCCCAAACGTGCAAAACCTGCAACCCCCCCTAGCTAAGAAATTTTTCAATAATTTTTCGAAATTTTTTTTCTGGAAAAATCGGGCTCATAAGTACTACATTGCGCCTGTGATCACCATTCCGATCCACCCATCCCCCAGCCCGGCATTCAGCTGGGGCTGAAATTCATCATTCTGGTGCTGAAAAGTTCTAGAAGCAGGCCGGCTTAGGTTTTCGAAATTTTGCTTCGGGGTCGCTTACAATCTTTTCGGGGACACTTCAATTTAGCGCCCTCCCAGCAGGTGCTAAGCCCTACGGGCGAAAAGAAAAATTTTTGTAGAACTGAGACTGCGCGAATGACCCGCAACTCGGTCCCTGGCGCTCATGTGGCGCCCTAGATTTTTTTATATTAATTTTCCCGGATTCTACGCAAAAAGTTGTAAGACCAATGCACAACTTTCAGACCTCTCCCGGCCTTCGGCCGGGAGCCTTAATTTTTTCTAACGAAACCCCTAGTCAATATAACATATATAGTAAGTAATTAAGGCTCCCGGCCGAAGGCCGGGAGGGGTCTGAAAGTTGTGCATTGGTCTTACAACTTTTTGCGTAGAATCCGGGAAAATTAATATAAAAAAATCTAGGGCGCCACATGAGCGCCAGGGACCGAGTTGCGGGTCATTCGCGCAGTCTCAGTTCTACGAAAATTTTTCTTTTCGCCCGTAGGGCTTAGCACCTGCTGGGAGGGCGCTAAATTGAAGTGTCCCCGAAAAGATTGTAAGCGACCCCGAAGCAAAATTTCGAAAACCTAAGCCGGCCTGCTTCTAGAACTTTTCAGCACCAGAATGATGAATTTCAGCCCCAGCTGAATGCCGGGCTGGGGGATGGGTGGATCGGAATGGTGATCACAGGCGCAATGTAGTACTTATGAGCCCGATTTTTCCAGAAAAAAAATTTCGAAAAATTATTGAAAAATTTCTTAGCTAGGGGGGGTTGCAGGTTTTGCACGTTTGGGGCTGTATGAATTTTTAACGATTTTTTAAAAATAAACGGTGACCACTTTGGTTCACCCGTTTTTGATGGGCTATCGTTTAAAAATAATTTTGAAAAATTTTGGGAGGGTTTAAAAATTTTTGAAAAGTCGACCATTTTTTTGGCCTCGGAAATTTGGTGACACATTTGAAAAATCATAACTAAATTAAGTGTGGACCAATTTGTATAAAATAAAGTTGATAAAATGCAGAAAAATACGGCGGATTTTATGCAATTTATTTGGGCTTCCAATTATTAGTAAGAAAAAAGTTAGGTCTAAATTTGTGAAAATTTTAGAATTTCCAGAAAAAAATTCATAACTTTTTTCAGAATCGAAATTTTCAAAATTTCTTTCCATGAAAAAATAGCTAATTTTTAGCTCTATTTTATAAAGTTTGGATTATTTTTTTTATCTCTTTTCCAAAAAAAGTTATAGCCCAAAAACTGATTTTGGAAATCCGGACCATAGGGGGTACCCTATTGAAAAATTTTTGAAAAATTTTTTACTCCAAAATTTATTTAAAAACACTTTTCTAAGCCTATTTGGCTCGCTGATCACGAATATCAAATCAGATTTTAGTTTGGACTCCGTAAAAGTCTCTGAATCCCTACGTTAATGGGGATTCTGAGCGGGTGGAAGGGGGTGGGGGCGGGGGGAGGGGGAGGGGGGCGGGTGTGGGGGGAGGGTAAGGTTCGGATCACCACACTCAAATGTTTTATTATTATTTTATTTGCTTTGATTCATTTACTTTAAATTTATTTAATGGAAATTATAAGGGCTACTTATTATTTTTTTTTTAAATAAAATTTACTTAAACAACAAACCAATTTTTTTAACTAAATTTAATACCAATTAATGTTGCTAATTATTTAAATTAACGAAGTGAGTTCGTTTTTTCAGTCACTACCCGTTGGTCCGAACCTTGGAACACTTTCGGCCCTATTAATCGGACCTAGGTAGCGAAGCTCGATAAGCGCGAAGCGCTTTGAATACAGTAACACGCATGTACATAGGCGCTAGTTACTATATATGTTATATTGACTAGGTGTTTCGTTAGAAAAAATTAAGGCTCCCGGCCGAAGGCCGGGAGGGGTCTGAAAGTTGTGCATTGGTCTTACAACTTTTTGCGTAGAATCCGGGAAAATTAATATAAAAAAATCTAGGGCGCCACATGAGCGCCAGGGACCGAGTTGCGGGTCATTCGCGCAGTCTCAGTTCTACGAAAATTTTTCTTTTCGCCCGTAGGGCTTAGCACCTGCTGGGAGGGCGCTAAATTGAAGTGTCCCCGAAAAGATTGTAAGCGACCCCGAAGCAAAATTTCGAAAACCTAAGCCGGCCTGCTTCTAGAACTTTTCAGCACCAGAATGATGAATTTCAGCCCCAGCTGAATGCCGGGCTGGGGGATGGGTGGATCGGAATGGTGATCACAGGCGCAATGTAGTACTTATGAGCCCGATTTTTGAGAAAAAAAAAATTTTCAAAATTTTCAAAAATTTTCGAGCTAGGGGGGGTTATAGTTTTTTCGGGTTTTGGCCTATATGAATTTTTAACGATTTTTTAAAAATATACGGAGACCACTTTCAAGCAGCCGTTTTTGAAGGGCTATCGTTTAAAAATAATTTTAGAAAATTTTTTATTTTTTCAAAAAATTTTTAGGGTAGGCGGACAGTTCAGTCCCGGGGCTGTAGCTCCCCAGTGGGTGCCTGGAGTAAAAAGTTTTTTTTATCCATATTTGTAGAGCATAAAGCGGGCTATTGAATGGTGTTTATTAGGTTGAAAAATTTTCAGAAATTTTCGAGCTAGGCCCCCTAAGAAATTTTCACCTACCTTCAAAAGGGTCAGAAAAATTTCAAAAAATATTTTTTGGGCCTATTTTAGGCGCTGATCACGAATATCTTATTAGTTTTGTGCTAAAAAAATTTTGGGGTTTCTTAAAAAATTTTGAAAAAGCGACCATTTTTTGGTCTCGGAAATTTGGTGATATATTTAAAAAATCATAACTTAATTATGTTTGGATTAATTTTTATTAAATAAAGTGTTTAAAATGCAGAAAAATACGGCAGATTTTATGCAATTTATTTGGGAGTTCAAATATGAAAAATAAAAAAGTTAGGTCCGTATTTCTGGAAATTTTTGAACTTTCAGAAAAAAAATCATACCTTTTTTCAGAATTAAAATTCCCAAATTTTCTTTCCATCAAAAAATAGATAATTTTTATCTCTACTGAATTGTCCTTTACACCCTCCTTCTATCTTTTCCTTAAAAAAAATTATAGCCCGAAAACTACTTTTCGAATTCCGGACCATAGGGGGGGGGTAGGTACCCTATTGAAAATTTTTTGAAAATTTTTTATCTCCAAAATTTTTCAAATCCCACTTTTCTAAGCCTATTTGGGACGCTGATCACGAATATGTAATCAGATTTTAGTTTTGACTCTGTTAAAGTCTCTGAATCCCTACGTTAATGTGGATTCTGGGGGTGGGGCAGGGGGGGGTGGGGGGCGGGGGAGTGGGTGGGGGGAGGTTCAGATCACCACACTCAAATGTTTTATTATTGTTTTATTTGCTTTGATTCATTTTAATATATAATTAAATTTAAAATTAAAATATATAAAATTTTGTTTTAAATTTATTTAATGCAAATTGTAAGGTGTATTTATTCCTGCTTTTAAATAAAATTTAAATAATCAACAAACCAATTTTTGAAGTAAATTTTAATACAAATTAATGTTAATAATTATTTAAATTAAAATAGGTGCGTTCCTTTTATTAATTTTAATGCCTTCAAATTAATATTTATTCATTTCTTCTGAATAAAATTTAAGTGTCTTTTATCTTTTTCTAACACTTTTAATCCCTAATCATTGGAACACTTTCAATCCCTAATCATTGGAACACTCTTAGTCCCTATTCATTGGAACACTCTCAGCCCAAATCATTGGAACACTTTCAGTCCCTAATCATTGGAACACTTTCAGTCCCTAATCATTGAAACACTCTCCGACCCTAATCATTGGAACACTCTCAGTCCCTATTCATTGGAACACTCTCAGTCCCTAATCATTGGAACACTCTCATTTCCTAATCATTGGAACACTCTCCGTTTCTAATCATTCGAACACTCTCAGTCCCTAATCATTGGAACACTCTTAGTCCCTATTCATTGGAACACTCTCAGCCCAAATCATTGGAACACTCTCATTTCAGTCCTACCCGTTGGTCCGAACCTTGGAACACTTTTGGCCCTTTTGATCGGACCTAGGTAGCGAAGCTCGATAAGCGCGAAGCGCTTTGAATACAGTAACACGCATGCACGCAGGCGCTAGTTACATATACGTTATATAGGTAAGGAGTTTCGTTAGAAAAAATTAAGGCTCTTTTCTGTGGACCAGGGGGGGTCTGAAATTTGTGGAAAGGTCTTACAACTTTTGGCGTAGAACCCGGGAAAATTAATATAAAAAAATCTAGGGCGCCGCATGAGCGCCAGCAACCGAGTTGCGGGTCATTCGCGCAGTCTCAGTTCTACGAAAATTTTTCTTTTAACCGGGATCAAAAAATTTTCGCTGGGAGGGGGACAAGTTGGACTGTCCCCGAAAACTTTGTCAGCGAACCCGAAGCGAAATTTTCAAAACCTAGGCCTGCCTGCTTCGACAAATTTTCAGCACCAGAATGGTGAATTTCAGCCCCAGGTGAATGCCGGGCTGGGGGATGGGTGGATCGGAATGGGTATAACTGGCGCAATGTAGAGTATTTGGGTCCCGATTTTTTCAGAAAAAAAAATTTTGAAAATTTTGAAAAATTTCCGAGCTAGGGGGGGTTGCAGGTTTTGCACGTTTGGGGCTGTATGAATTTTTAACGATTTTTTAAAAATAAACGGAGACCACTTTGGTTCACCCATTTTTGATGGGCTATCGTTTAAAAATAATTTTGAATAAATTTTTATTTTTTTAAAAAATTTTAAGGTAGGCGGGACACTTCAGTCCCGGGCCTGTAACTCGCCAGGGGGTGCCTGGAGTGAAAAGTTTTTTTTACCCAGATTTGTAGAGAATTAAATGGGCTATCGAACGCTGTTACATATGTTGAAAAATTTTAAGAAATTTTCGAGCTAGGCCCCCTCGAAAATTTTCACCTACCTTCAAAGGGGTCAAAAAAATTTCAAAAAATATTTTTCTGGACCTATTTCATGCGCTGATCACGAATATCAACTTAGTTTTCTGTTTAAAAAATTTGGAGGTCGGAAAATTTTTTTGAAAAATTGGCCATTTTTTTGTCCTCGGAAATTTGGTGATATATTCAAAAAATCATAACTTAATTATGTTTGGGTCAATTTTTATAAAATAAAGTCCATAAAATGCAGAAAAATATGGGGGATTTTATGCAATTTCTTTGGGATTTTAATTATTTAGCAGAAAAAAGTTAGGTTCAAATTTTTGTAAATTTTTGATTTTTCAGAAAAAAAATCATAACTTTTTTCAGAATTTAAATTTTGAAAATTTCTTTTTATGATAAAATTGCTAATTTTTAGCTCTATGGAAAAGTCCTTTAAATCCTTTTTCTAACTTTTTCTTAAAAAAAGTTATAGCTCAAAAACTGCTTTTGTAAATCCGGACCATAGGGGGTACCCTATTGAAAATTTTTTGAAAAACTTTTTATCTCCAAGATTTTTCAAATCCCACTTTTCTAAGCCTATTTTGGACGCTGATCACGAATATCAAATCAGATTTTAGTTTTGACACCGTTAAAGTCTCTGAATCCCTACGTTAATGGGGATTCTGAGCGGGTGGGGCTGGGGGGGTTCAGATCACCACACTCAAATGGGTTTTATTGTTTGTTTTTTTAAAATAATTATTAAATTTAATAAAACAAGTTTGTCAAATTTTATGAAAAATGTAATTTAAAGAATTATTTTTTAAATTTATTATAATGAGTAATTTATCCCTATCTTTTGAAATAAAATTAATAAAACAAGAACCAATATTTTAATAATTTTTTTATTGTTTATGTTTTTTTCTTTTGATATATTTATTAAATTTAATGAATAAATTTTGCATTTTTTTTAATTGATTCTAATCGCAAATTAAACCAATTAATTTTTTAAATTAAAGAATAGTGATTCCTTTAGACAATTTTAATTTATTTAATTGGACACTCTCATTTCCTCATCATTTGAACACTCTCAGTCCCTGATCATTGGAACACTCTCAGTTCCTAATCATTGGAACACTCTCTGTCCTTGATCATTTGAACACTCTCAGCCCCTATCCGTTGGAACATTTTCCGCCAAATTATTTGATCGGACCTAGGTAGCGAAGCTCGAAAAGCGCGCAGCGCTTTCCCCAAAATTATTTGATCGGACCTAGGTAGCGAAGCTCGAAAAGCGCGCAGCGCTTTCCCCACCACAATCACACGCATGCACGCAGGCGCTAGTATATACGTTATATAGGTTTGGGGTTTCGTTAGAAAAAATTAAGGCTCTTTTCTGTGGACCAGGGGGGGTCTGAAATTTGTGGAAAGGTCTTACAACTTTTTGCGGTGCATCCGGGAAAATTAATATAAAAAAATCTAGGGCGCCACATGAGCGCCAGGAACCGAGTTGCGGGTCATTCGCGCACTCTCAGTTCTACGAAAAATTTTCTTTTAACTGGGATCAAAAAATTTTTGCTGGTAGGATGTTAAGTTGAAGTGTCCCCGAAAGGTTTGTCAGCGAACCCGAAGAAAAATTTTCAAAACCTAGGCCTGCCTGCATCTATAACTTTTCAGCACCAGAATGGTGAATTCCAGCCCCAGCTGAATGCCGGGATTAGGGGTGGAGGGATCGGAATGGGTATAACAGGCGCAATGTAGAGCATTTGGAGCCAGATTTTTGAGAAGAAAAAATTTCGAAAAATTTTCAAAAATTTCGGAGCTAGGGGGGGTTGCAGGTTTTGCACGTTTGGGGCCATATGAATTTTTAACGATTTTTTAAAAATATACGGAGACCACTTCCAAGCAGCCGTTTTTAATGATCTATCGATTCCGGAAATTTTTGAAAAAAATTTTATTTTTTCAAAAAATTTTAAGGTAGGCGGGACAGTTCAGTCCCGGGGCTGTAGCTCCCCAGTGAGTGCCTGGAGTGAAAAGTGTTTTTTACCCATATTTGTAGAGCATTAAACGGGCTATCGAACGGTGTTACATATGTTGAAAAATTTTCAGAAATTTTCGAGCTAGGCCCCCTCGAAAATTTTCACCTACCTTCAAAGGGGTCAAAAATATTTCAAAAAATATTTTTCTGGGCCTATTTTAGGCGCTAATCACGAATATCATATTAGTTTTGTGCTAAAAAATTTTTGGGGTTACTTAAAAAATTTTGAAAAATCGACCATTTTTTTGGTCTCCAAAATTTGGTGAAATATTTAAAAAATCATAACTAAATTGGTTATGGACCAATTTTTTTTTAAATAAGTGCTTAAAATACAGAAAAATATGGGGGATTTTATGCAATTTATTAGGGATTTCAATTATGAAAAATAAAAAAGTTAGGTCCGTATTTCTGAAAATTTTTGAATTTTCAGAAAAAAATTCATAACTTTTTTCAGAATTGAATATTTCAAAATTTCTTACTATGGTTAAATTGCTAACCTATTTGGCTCGCTGATCACGAGTATCAAATTTGTTTTTATTTTTGAGACCATTAAGGGCTCTGAATCCCTGCGTAAATGCGGATTCTGTGCGGGTGAGGGGGGGGGGGGGCGGGGGAGGAAAGGTTCAGATCACCACACTCAAATGATTTTATGTTCATTTTCATGGTTTTTCTCTTATAAATATGTTTATTAATTTTAGGTTTGTTTTTCATTTTATGGCTCACATTATTAAGGCTGCAGCCGAACATATGAAGACGAACACAAGCGGCAACTGCGATGTAAGCATATTATTGAATTTTTAAAATTTCCGACGAACACAAGCGGCAACTGCGATGTAAGCATATTATTGAATTTTTAAAATTTCCATTTTTATTTGGTTTTCTTTTTCTGTTTTATGGTTAATTTATTTAGGGTGCCGAAAACCACATAAAGACGAGCTCAAAGCGGCGACTGCGATGTAAGCTTTTTATTGATTTTTTGAAATTCTTTTTTTTCATTAGGTATTGTTTTTCATTTTCAGGCTCATTATTAAGGCTGCAGCCTGACGCAAGAAGAGAAGCAACCCATCGATGTAAGTGTAAGCCTATTATTGAATTTTTAAAATTCTTTTTTTTCATTAGGGTTTGTTCTTCATTCTTTCATTTGCTTTTTCTTTTTCAGTTTTACGGAGTGTTTATTAGGCTGCAGCCCAACTACGTGAAGACGAATACAAAGCGGCGACTGAGTTGTAAGCCTATTATTGAATTTTAAAAATTCCTTTTTTTCATGAGGGTTTGTTCTTCATTGTTCTGGCTCAATTATTAAGGCTGAAGCCCAACGCGTGAAGACGAACACAAAGCGGCGACTGCGTTGTAAAAGTCGACCAGTGAGAAAATTTGAATTTTTGAAATTTTTTTTTATTTTAGTTTGGTTTGTGCATCCCGTTTAGGCTGCCGCGTGTCTGGAGAAGCGAAAGGCCGAGTAAGTCGCGCAGTGCGAAAATTGTAATTTTTGAGATTTTTTTTTGCTTTTCAATTTGTTTGTTCACGTGCTTAGGCTGCAGCCTGTCCGGAGAAGCGAACTATCCGAGTAAGTCCGACCAGTGAAAAAATGGTAGTTTTTTTACTGTCATTTTCTTTTTTCATTTATTTTTTATGTGTTCTGTCCCATTTTTGCAAAATTTAAATGTGATAAAAATTTTAATTAATTTTACTGCATTTATTTTGGAACACTCTCCCAGTAAATATGAAGGATATACTTATATATATAAAAAAAATTATAATAGTAAGTGGGTAAGCGATTGATAAGCCTTATTATAATATGAAACAGAAAAGAATTTGTCCGTATATGCCCATAAAAGTCAAATCAGGCGAGAAGGCTGCAGCCTTGGATAGGCATAGGGAGGTGTAAGCCTGCTAACACGGCCAATCTAAGCCACGCGTGGTTTTTTTTTAAAAAAAAATATGTGGACATGCTCACGCCGACTCCAACCGTTTGACAACCGCCGCTATGTGCATTCCCTGGTCCAGGGCGGAGTCAAGCTGCAGCCTTTTTGACTCCCGCTGCCTTTCTACCAGTGACGGGAAACGGCGTCAACGAGCAGCCACGAAGATGCTGCTTAGGTCAACAAATATATATATATGAACAAAAAAAAATATTGTTTTTTCGCTATGTCCTAAAGGGGAAGAGGGAATTGAATAATTTGTTATTCTATTTCTCCACACTCTCGTCTGTCTCCAGTTCTCACTATTGGAACACTCTCTGTCCCTAATCATTGGAACACTCTCTGTCCCTAATCATTGGAACACTCTCAGTTCCTAATCATTGGAACACTTTCAATCCCTAATCATTGGAACACTTTCAGCCCTATCTAAAGCTAGGTAGCGAAGCTCGATAAGCGCGAAGCGCTTTGAATACAGTAACACGCATGTACGCCCCCGCTAGTTTCCTATATATATAGAACTAACTTGGAACTCGTCTAAAAGAATTAAGGCTCCCGGCCGAAGGCCGGGAGGGGGTCGGGAGTCGCGGAATGGTCTTACAACTTTTTGAGGCGCATCTGGGAAAAATAAGGATTAAGCCCTACGGTGGACATTTCAGCGCCAGCAAGCGAGTTGCGGGTCACTTTGGCAGTCTCAGTTCTACGAAAATTTTTCTTTTTACCCGCAGGGCTTAGCACTTGCTGGTAGGAACCTAATTGGGACTGTCCCTGAAAATGTTGCCAGCGGAAATTTTGGCCTAGCGGTAAAACTGAGGCCTGCAAAAAATGGCAACTTTTCGGCGCCAAACGGGCTATTTGAGCTCGAAGTGCAGGCCACGTCGGTGTTTGCACCGATCTGGATGGTGATCACTAATAGATTATGTAGTTTTTGAAGCTCTATCGGCGGGCAATAAAAAATCTGGAAAATTTTCAAAATTTTTCGAGCTAGGCCCCCCTGTTGGTTTTGCATGTTTTGGCCTGTATCATTTTTAAACGATTTTTCCGGAAAAATCGAAACTCACTTTGGTTCAGCTATTTTTGATGGGGAATCGTTTAAAAATAATTTTGGAAAAATTTTCATTTTTCAAAAAAATTTTAGGTTTGGCGAGACAATTCAGTCCCGGGGCTGTAACTCGCCAGTGGGTGCCTGAAGTGGAAAGTTTTTTTTGGCTATATTTGTTGAGTTTTTCCAGGGCTATCAAATGATGCATTGTATGTCGATAATCTGTCACGACAAAGGCTCGAAAAATTAGACAAAAGGTCAAAAAAGGGCATTTTTGGCCACTTTTGGGGGGAAAATGGTGTTTTTCATAGTTTTCCGCGAATAACTTTCTAATATTTTCCTGAAATGAAAAAGGAACCAGTATAATTTAGTAGAGCATTTCAAGGGCTATCTAATGGTGTATAATATGTAGACAACATGGCATGATAAAGTGTTGAAAAATTGGACAAAATGTCGAAAATGTGCACTTTTAGGGGGAAAATGTTGATTTTTCATACTTTTCCGCGAATAACTTTTTGCTGTTTATATATATTAGGATGTAGTTTTTTGCATAAGATAGCGCTTTAAATTCTCTACCGAATGGTATAAAAAATTTATAAGATTATCGTGCAAAATATTAGAGTTATTATTATTTAAAAATTATTTTCTCGAAAATCTCTCATCTCACTCTAGCCTCTCTGACCTCCGGCCCTTACACGCTCTATCATCTTCTCTCTCACAGCTCTAACTGTGAGGGTGTTTTTTGGTAATAGGCTTCATATTGGTGCTAAAATTCTGAAAAAATTCAAACAGGGGTAGAAAAATATGCGGATTTGAATGGCATAAAAAAATTCTGTAAATTCAAAATTTTCAAAAAATTTCCAGCTAGGCCCCCTCGAAAAATTTTTTCCTTCTGTTTAAATAATAGTTTAAAATATTTTTATAAATTTATAAACGTGATTCTAAGCATAACAAAAGAAATTTCATGCTATTTGGATAAGTTTGAAAAAAGTTATGATTTTTTCTTTTTTGTAAAATTGCAAAACCATAGGGGGGACCCTATTGTTTTGACAAAACAGGTTTTTGAATCGACTATAACTCGCTGGGATGAAATAATAGAGCAATGGCTTAGGCATGAGAAATAAAGAGCAAATCGAGATCTATCAGTAATGATAAATAAATTAATTAAAATAATGTATGTAATTTTTTTTTCATCTTCTGACCAATATTTGATCAGGGGAATTTTAGTGGTATATTAGAAAATTCATATCTTTCTCTATAATTAGTCAATTCACTTCAAATAAAGCATTTTAAGTGCAGAAAAATCGGGAGAATTTTATGGAATATCGTAAATTCTTTAATATTCAAAAAAGAAAAGGTTAAAGACCAAAAAGTTGTGCAAATTTCAACATTCAGAAAAAAATTCATATCTTTTTTCACAACCAATTTTATGTATTTATTATAATAGAAAAATAGCTAATTTTTTTCTCTATTTATTACTACTTTGGTACTTTTTTCAAACTCCAACCTGAAAAAAGTTATTTTGCGAAAAAAGGCTTTTGGGTCACAATCAATAGGGGGTACCCATGGATGCATCTATTATGGTGTCGCACCTACCATAGTGTTGCATCAATTATGGTTTCACGTCTATCATAGTGACGCACCTACTATAGTTGCACTTACCATTGTGTTGCATCTATAATGGTGCCGCACCTAACATAGTAAAGCATCTATTATGGTGTCACAACTATCATGGTGTCGCATTTACTATGGCACCGCACCTATCATAGTTTAGCATCTATTATGGTGTCGCACATCTACCATGGTGTCGCACCTACCTTAGTGTTGCATCTATTATGGTGTCGCACCTACCATAGTGTTGCATCTACTTTGGTCGCACCTACCACTCGCCCCTGCTATAGTAAAGCATCTTTATGGTGTCACAACTATTATTCTGTCGCATTTACCATGGCGCCGCACCTATCATGGTTTAGCATCTATTATGGTGTCACAACTATCATGGTGTCGCATTTACCATGGCACCGCACCTACCATAGTGTTGCATCTATTATGGTGTCGCAACTATCATGGTGTCGCATTTACCATGGCACCGCACCTATCATAGTTTAGCATCTATTATGGTGTCGCACCTACCATAGTGTTGCATCTATTATGGTTTCACGTCTATCATAGTGACGCACCTACTATGGTCGCACCTACCATAGTGTTGCATCTATTATGGTATCGCACCTAACATAGTAAAGCATCTATTATGGTGTCACAACTAACATGGGGTCGCATTTACTATGGCACCGCACTTATCATAGTTTAGCATCTATTATGGTGTGGTACACCTACCATGGCACCGCACCTATCATAGTTTAGCATCTATTATGGTGTCGCATCTACCATAGTGTTGCATCTACTTTGGTCGCACCTACCACTCGCCCCTGCTATAGTAAAGCATCTTTATGGTGTCACAACTATTATTCTGTCGCATTTACCATGGCGCCGCACCTATCATGGTTTAGCATCTATTATGGTGTCACAACTATCATGGTGTCGCATTTACCATGGCACCGCACCTACCATAGTGTTGCATCTATTATGGTGTCGCAACTATCATGGTGTCGCATTTACCATGGCACCGCACCTATCATAGTTTAGCATCTATTATGGTGTCGCACATCTACCGTGGTGTCGCACCTACCTTAGTGTTGCATCTATTATGGTGTCGCACCTACCATAGTGTTGCATCTACTTTGGTAGCACCTACCACTCGCCCCTGCTATAGTAAAGCATCTTTGGTGTCACAACTATTATTCTGTCGCATTTACCATGGCGCCGCACCTATCATGGTTTAGCATCTATTATGGTAGCGCACATCTACCATGGTGTCGCACCTACTATAGTGGCGCACCTACCATAAAACATATTTTTGACAAATTTGAATAATCATTTAAGCATAACAAAGAAAATTTCATGGAAGTTGGCCCATTTTAAGATAAGTTATGAACAAGCCATCTCACCTACAATGGCCCCATCAATTCCCAGCCTAGTTTATACTATATATAGAAAAATGTTGGCTTTCGTTTGCATTTATGCCTGAAAATGCATTCAAAAAACAAAATCTCTTTTCAAAGGCACCGAGGGGGTCTGAAAGTTGTGCATACCTTATACAACTTTTTGAGGCGCATCCGGGAAAACTATAGACTTTAGGCCTAGGCGGCCAACTGAGTCCCAGGGACTGAGTTGTCTTTTTGGTATGCACTTTTTCGCAGTCGTCTGCTGGAAAAGTTTTTTCTTTTCACCCGGAGGGCTTAGCACATGCCGGGAGGAAATTAAGTTGGACACTTTGGGACAAGTAAGTAGAACATACCTAAGGTGTCCGGGTTATGCCCTGGTCTGCAGAAATTACGAAAAATTGTAGGGTTCAAATTTTGAAATCCCTTTTTTGGGCTCTAACTTGCTGGGTGTTGTAAATATTGGGATGGTGTTAATAGATAAAAGATAGAGCTTTTGATTCTCTATCGTATGATATAAAAAAATTCGGGGGTAAGCGCTCAAAATTTTGAGTTAGAATTTTTTGAAAATTTCTCTCTTCTTGCAAAACTCTCGTCACTCTGCTTCTCTGTCCTACGACGTTCGCACGCTCTCTCACCTTCTCTCTCGCTTGTCTAACAGGGAGAGTTTTTTAAAAATGGTCTTCAAAATGGTGATAAAATTCTGAAAAAATTCACACAGGGGTAGAAAAATATGCTGATTCGAATGGCAAAAAAAAATTTTCAAAAAGTCAAAAATTTTAAAAAATTTCGAGCTAGGCCCCCTGCAAAATTGCAAAACCATAGGGGGGACCCTATTGTTTTGTCAACTTTCATTTTTATCATCACCAAAACTCGCTGGGATAAAATTATAGAGCAATGGCTCGGGCATGAAAATTGATGAGCTCGTCAAGATCTATTCATATAGATAGATAAAATAATTTTAAAAACATTTTACAAAAAATTAATTTTCTGCCCAAAATTTGGTCAAGGGAAATTTAGTGGTAAATTAGAAAATTCATATCTTTCTTCATTATTGAACAATTTATTTCAAATAAAGCATATAAAATGCAGAAAAATTGGTCAAAATTGATCGTTTTGTAGTATCAGTTAACAAATTACAGCTAAATTTTCAAAATTTCCCAGGCGGCGCCTCTCGGCACCGCTGGACCACCAGCACTAAGATTTTTTCTAATAAGTCTCAAATTTGAATATTTTTGAGACAAAATCTGTAATAAATTCCCCCATTTGAAAAAAAATTTCCCGGTGGCGCCTATCGGCACCACCGGACCCCAATCACCCAGGGCTTTAAAACATTTGAATAAATTAACCCTTTTTATTGCATATGATTAAAATTTATTATACCGTTTTAATTCACAAATTCTCCCCCTTATGTCTTTTGAAATCATCTTTTGGTCCTTTGAAATCGATCTTGGCCGATCGAGCCCTGATTTATATTATAATAAAGATAAATAAAATTCCATTGCTTGCGGCAGGCATAGAGTCAATGCGAATAATTGCATTCTTTATTTTTAGTTGTTTTTAAACGCACTTTTGGTAAGTTTCATAATTGTAAAATAGCCTTTGAATTTCTCTACTAACCTGCTAAATTTTCAAAAAATTTCACTAAGTTTTTAAAAATGAGACAAACCAAAATGAAAAAATGGCCATAACTCTTGAAAAAGATATTGAATTTTTATCTCAGTGGTCTTTTAGACGGTAAAAAACATATGAGGGGAGGTTCGAGTGCGATCCAGACAAGCCTTATATA
>JBDPZO010000087.1:0-52014 GCA_039877585.1 Heterodera filipjevi | reverse complement strand
TCTGTTAACAAATTTTCAAATTTAGCTTTTTGGTGGCAAAATCTGATAACAAATAATAGTAAAATACCAAAAAATTTCCCGGCGGCGCCTATCGGCACCGCCGACCTTCCTTTTCAAAATTAAAATTTAATGACTTTTCAAAACTAAACAGCTAAAAAACTTTAATATTTAATTTCATTACTTCGATAATTTACAGTTGCGGCGCATCATTTTTCAAAAATGTTCTGATTTTTGGGGCTGAATTTCTGACTTTGAAATTTTCATATCGGAACCCTGGGTAAACTAGGAGGATAAGGTTCATTTAGACTTAATGAATTACTTTATCCATTTAT
Organism: Heterodera filipjevi; assembly: GCA_039877585.1. Classification (NCBI taxonomy): domain Eukaryota; kingdom Metazoa; phylum Nematoda; class Chromadorea; order Rhabditida; family Heteroderidae; genus Heterodera; species Heterodera filipjevi. The sequence goes on along the minus strand of JBDPZO010000087.1, from coordinate 51,682 downwards.
TTTGATAATTGAAAAGTGATTGAAGATGAAATGTGAATTGAAATGAAAATTCATAAGAAAATTTTTGCATTTTTTCAAGAAAAATTTTTGCTTCAAGAAAGTCCCGGTTTAGTCCCGGTCCCGGTCCCGGTTGAAAATCGAGGTCCCCGGTCCCGGTCCCGGGTTTTCCTGGCCCGGAAAGTCCCGGTCCCGATTTTTGCCAAAAGCCCCGGTCCCGCTCAACTCTAGTTTGTTGGAAAGAATTAAAAAAAAATTGAATTGTTTTCAGGCGACATCGAACCAAATCAATTTTTTTGGAATGGGAAGTAAGACCAACCGAACCATGACCAACCAAAAAAATGACATTTAAAATAAAATATTTAATGCAATTTTCGTCTAAAATTTTACTCAAACATCACCATAAAAATCCCATTCTTAAGGGTGCATTTTTTTGTAGTTGCGAATTTTGTATTTAAATAATAAATTAATTTTTCATTTGTCCTAGCAAATTGCCAGTGCATTTGAAATGCACTTTTCGGGATCATTTCTGTAGTACGGTTTCCCGGTGGCAGTTCCACCTTGCTTGCCAATGCAGCCGCGATGATGAGTTGGGGCTTGGCCCCTGACAGTGAAGGGACGGCACCCGATTCTTACTTGGCCAAATTGTACTGCCCCCATTCGTGCTGGTACACCGATTCGTACTCATTTCCCCGAGTTTTACTGTACCATAAAATACTAAAAACAGGCAAAATTTATTCGTGAAAACATACCATTATATTATGTTTGGTGTCTGATGAAAGGCTAGGCTAAATGAATATATTTTTTCAACAAAAAATCACTTTTTCGATGAAAAGCATGAAAATGATAAAAAAAAAAGAATAAGAAGACAAAATTTCACAAGCCTTGACGAAATGATCTCATGTTGAGAAAATGAAGAAAATTTAGGCCCAATTTAATATTTCAAATTCAATTAGCTTCAAACAAAATATAAATGTTTTTCACGAATAACTGTTGTTGTTTTTTCATATTTTGTGGTACAATACGAATAGGGGAAATTAGTACGAACCGGAGCAGTACGAATCGTCTTTTTACCAGAGTGAAGCTCGCCGGGGGTGTCGTTGGAATGCAATTTTGGGGGATCGTCCGGCGGTTCGCCGGCTGGTCCAACCTTAGCGGCGGATCGGCCGCGGGGGCGATGCTCTTTGAACGGGTTAAAAGAAACAAAATGATTCGCTATTAAAGACGGTAAAAAAATTTCGGGGCAGTTCGTTTTCTTTGGCTTGGGTTCACTCGCGCTTGTTGCAGCGCTTCAAAATTACTTTCGCCAACATAAAATAGTAAAGAGATAACCGAATATGATAATTAGGGATGGGATTTTTAAGTTTGAACCTATTTTTTTTTGCGCATAGTTCTTGATGAGAGAAGCACAAAAAACACATTTTCTCTGAACAATTTTCGAATTAGAGCGACTTTTTAGCAACTATTTTCACCTATTTTGGGGGGGTTTTTAGCAACTATTCAGGTACCTATTCGCGATTTTTCGCAACTAAAAAATCCCAACCCTAATGATAATTGATGAAATAAAAATTGTTGGCGCATCGTTTGTTGAAAAAATTTCGCGACAATTTAAATGAAAATAGTAAGTATGAGGTTCGAACTTGGGCGTTTTTCTCATACTCATACACTCATACCGACTTTTTTTTTCACCTCATACTCATATTCGTAGTATGAGTATGAGTACGAGTATGAAGTATGAATATGAGGTCCGAACACTGAATGGGACTCGAGCAAAGACCAGGAATAAATCCTGGTGAGGTGTTCTGGGTTCTCATGAGTCACAAAATTGCCTCCCTTCGCGCCCACAAAATCACCCAATCGCCCTTTTCTTTAATATATTTTGTTTAAATTCAAATTTTAGGTAATGGTCACAAAAGGGCCCCCTCCTCGCAAAAATCGCCCTTTTCTTTAATCCTTTTTGCCTTAAAATTCAAATTTTGTTAATCCAAATTTGCTGTTGCCGTCCGATCGGTGCATGTTCATCCGCGGGCCGCCCACTGCTCATTTTTTGGTCACATTTTTCATTTAATTATATAATATAAAAAATTCTACTTTTCTCTTTTCTGTTTATTACTTATGATTTATGATTAGGGGGCGGGATTTTTTAGGTGCTAAAAACGCGAAATAGTTAACTAAATAGTAGAGCCCGGAACAGGACCAGATCCCGACCGGATTTTCCCGGGATCCTGATCCGGGTCCGGGTGTTTTTGGAAAAATTGACCCGGACCCGGAGTCCGGAAAAAACAGAATTTTTAATCCCGGAATCTTGTCCGGTCTAATTTCGAATTCGGGTCCGGAATCCCGATCCGGACAAATTTGACCACGGTAAACCGGATTTTGTTTTTTTCATTATTTGAATAATTTTTACATAGAATTTTTTAAGATTTTTGCTTAAAGAAAAATTTTCTAAATTAAAACAAAATAGACTCTTTTTTTCTGCAAAATCTGTTACCAAACATCATCGAAATTTCTAAAAATTTTCCCGGTGGTGCCTACCGGCACCACCGGTCTCTGCCGGTTGAAGCTATTGTTATTATTTTGTTCTTTTTTTCTTAATGTGAGGTAAAAAATAGGAAAATTTACTATTTTTAAAAATTTTTTGAAGCGTTTTAAAAGTATTTTTTTGAAAAATTTGCCGCCGGCGCCTGTTGGCACCGCCGAACACTCGATCCTTTTGATATTTAGATCAAAAAAGGACCCAAAATTGACGAATTTTGGCTAAAATCTGTTATCTAATGGGTTATAAATTTTTTAAGTTTCCGTCAGAATTCAAATTTCCGATATTTTAGGCAAAATTTTGGAAAAATTTCAAAAATTTTTCCCAAATTTATCTCACAAGTCCCCGAGATACCTTATTTTTAATCAAAATCTGTTAACAAATCACACCAATAATTAAAAAATTTTCTCAGGCGGCGCCGTCGGCACCACCGGGGACCCCTTATAGATTAATTTTTTCTTTTCCAAAATTGACCCCTTTATGTAAAAATATATGCCAAAATCAACAAAATTGGCATTTTCTATGCCTAATCTAGTACAAAAATATACCGAATTTTCAAAAAATCGTTCCTTTGACTTTAGAGGTTTTTAAATTAAAAAAATAAGCGAGACAAATATAAATAGTAGCTTATAGAGTTAACGTGGAGAATGAAATATAAATTGAGTTAATTTGATTATCAAATTTTTCTTCATTTTATTACCAAAACAAAACAAAAAAATTCCCGAATTCGGATTTCTGTCATTTTTGGGATCGGAATTTCGGTTTTTGCAATTTTCTGAAGGTGAGAAACCGTTTACAATTTCCGAGTTTTTTTTTTGTGGGCGTCGTTTGCGTCCCTGTTTGGAATTCTTTTTAAAAAGCCTAATTTTTTAGCCAAAATCTTATTTTTTAACCAGCGATTTTTATTTCGGAAAATTTTCAATAGTACCCTTTCTTTTAATTGACTCGTTCAAACAGAATACTTCAAATTTTGATTGTTTAACTATCGCACCAATTAAGCTTAAGCATTTTAAAATTTTTATTATTTTTTTCATAGTTTTTCTTATTTTTGAAAAATCCGGAATCCGGGTCGGGATCCCGGCCCAAAATTTGGAAACCGGACCCGGAGTCCGGAAAAAAACAGGATTTTTAATCCCGGAATCTTGTTCGGTCTAATTCCCAAATCCGGGTCCGGATCAGTCCGGAATTTTCGAAAATTCCGGGCTCTACTAAATAGTTACTAAAAAACGCCCAAAATAGTTGCTAAAAACTGGACAAAAAATGCCGAAAAGTTGTTCAAAAAAAGGTTATTTTTTCCTAAAAACTCTTAAAAACAACTTCAAAATAATATTATTGCATTAAAGAATTAAAAAAAGGATTTTTTTAAAAAAGAAAAATTTTCGTAAAAATTTTAAATAAATTTTAAAATAGTTTTAGATTTTTCACTATCTTGACAAAAAAATGAAAATTTTTTGCATCGACAAAATTTTTCTTTTTTTTTGTAGTTTTTCATTTTTATTCACAAATTTTTTGGTCACAAGCAAAAAATATTGTGAAATAGTTGCAAAATGCCAAAATAGACCAATAGTTTTTAGGTGCTAAAACCCCAAAATAGTTGAAAATAGTTGCTAAAAAGTCGCTCTAAATGAAAAATTGTTCGGAAAAATGTGTTTTTCGTGCTTCTCTCATCAAGAACTATGCGCAAAAAAAAAGAAGGTAAAAACCAATCCGGGCCCAACTTATTAATCATAAAATGAATATCAAATGAAAAAATAAAAAAGCGCGGTATGTTATATTCTGTTGTAAATGAATTGTAATTAGCAAAGGAAAAGATGAATTTCAAAAGAAGAAAGCCATTTTAATTCGAAAAACAAAGTTTTTTTAATTCAAATGAAATACCCCTAATTTCAATTTTTTTTTTTTTAGTCGAAATTCTATCATTTCTCGATTTTCGGTCGAATTTTTTAAAAATTCATAAAAAGTCGAAGAATGGACAGATTCTGACGCGGTTTTCTGGTTCCATGCAGAATTAGATGGAAACCGGTTTTGGCAAATTTTGACCTAATTGAGTTTGAGAATTTTTATCTCACTAATGAGAAGAGCTGCCGGGACCATTCAAAGAGCAAAGTTGTACTACTTGGATAGGAGAATAATAGTCAAAAAATCAGGGTTTTCCGACTAATGTTTCTGCAGAAATAACAGCCTCCAAAATATAACCGCACGAACTTATTCCTCAATCCAATATATTGGAAAGTTGCCAACTTAGTCCAGTTGCCCGGCTTTTTACAATTTTTTCTTGTTGCGAATAGAAAGCCTAAAAGCTGACTGAGACCCTCGGAATTCCAATTTTTTTTTTACAAAATCTACCGTGACTATGACCAGAAAGAAAAAACGGGGCAATCCGGTTTCCTGTTTTAAAATTCAAGTCTATATTTTCGAGACACTCATAAGTGACTCCGAATGACGGAACCAACCAATAATTGCTTGTTTGCCACTGTACGTCTTACTATAGGTTGCGCGACACCCAAAACTTATCCATTAATGCCGAAAATTACTTTATGCCACTGTACATTTTTAGGACAGTGAAAGAATGAGGAGAAAATGGAGGAGAATTGCTAATCAGATTAAAAGAGAAGAGAGAGATGGAGAGCAGAAGAATATTGATAGAATTTGATTACTGATCAAAAACCCAAGAATTGTTGGCCTTTTAAAAACACCATCATGCATGAAAAGAAGCGAGAATTTTAAGTAAAAAACAGAATAAAGTGGGACCGAGGATTTTGGAAAACCCGGGACCGAGTTCCCGGGTTTTGGCCGGAAAATCGGTAAATTGAAGAAATCCCTTTTAAAATTTTCCACGCTCGCGTCTGTCGGCACCACAGCTATGTCTCTTTAAAGTAAAAATTAGTTTTTTAAGATTTTTGCTCTCGAAAAAGTTGTTTTTAATGTTTTTTGACACCAAATAAATGCTTTTAAAAATTTCATCTGCGAGCCATGATGAAAAAATCATCAAATTTCTCAAAAAACATAAAAATTCAAAAGAAAAATCAGCTTTGACCCCTCAATGCTTTTTAATAAATAAGTACATCTGGGAGCCCTAACTAAAGGCAACCGAGTTTGAAAGCTGAACATGCAGAAATGCTTTTTTTTTTGTACAATTCAATCCCGAATTCAGATTTTTAAATTTTTTTTTGTTTTTTTTGTGCATTTATGATTGGTCATAATTATGGCCCGGATACCTATGGATTTCATATTTTTTTTTTGCGAGCTTATTTCCGGCTAATAATAGTAAAAAAGCATTTCTAGCTTGGTTTGAAGCTTCTACGATCCAATTTTATTTCCATATTTTCCATACATTTCCATATTTAGGGGTTTTGTCCATATTTCGGCCTTTTTGAAAAAAATCCATAAGAAATATGTAGTAAAAAAGAAAAAATACACCCCTAATGTAAGAATCAAAAAATTTTTGTCCATATTTTTCAATTTATCCATATTTTAGCATTTTTGCCCATTTTTTATCCATATTTTGAGATTTTATATGCAATCCATATTTTGGAATTTTTTGTCCATATAAATCCGGGCCCTAGTCATAATGATTTAAACAATTTTAATTTTAGAAAAAAAATTCATAATCTTCCCGTTGCGGTGCCCCGACATTTACGGTCCTGCCATTTACAGCCCCGAACATTTGCGGCCCATTTCTAAAAGGGCCATTTTCCGAGATTTACGGCCCCGATATTTGCGGCCACAGCCAAAAACAGACATTTGGGCCCCGACATTTGCGGCCCCAACATTTGCGGCCAAAATCAAAACCCGAAATTTGCGGTCCCGACATTCGCGGCCTCGACATCCCAACATTTGCGGCCACAACCAAAACCCGACATTTGCGGTCCGACTTTTGCGTCTTGACATTTGCGGGCCATTTCCTAAGGGCCATTTTCCGACATTTACGGCCCGACACTTGCGGCCCAGCCAAAAACTAACCTTTGCGGCCCCGACCAAATAAGGGCTAATTTCAAAAAATATAACAAGAATTAAGCAGTGTGGACATTAAAAAGTTGAAAAGTCGAAGAAATCGATGCCGATCCTGTTCATGTACGCACTAATTAATGAAAAACGTCTGGAATTCTTTTTGTGCTGATCAAAAAATAGTTAAAAATATAGACCGTTGAAGGGTCGGGATTTAAAAAGTTTATTGATAATAAATAAATTGCTTAGTTTTTGTTCTTTGAAATGAGCCCTTATTTGGTTGAAACCGCAAATGTCGGGACACAGTAAAGGGAGTCAAAGGTGACAATTAGAGACCGGTTCATTTGACTTTTTTTTCGGGTTTTCGAGTTTTTTTTTTGTATAAAAAAATCGATTGAATCTCTTCTCCGGTCTCTATAAATTAAAAATTCATTAGCAGATCTGAGTCTAAAATTTAAAAAATTTTCCCCGGCGGCGCCTATCGGCACCACCGGACCCCATCAGTCCCCAAGTTCTTTTTGAAAAAACGCGCCGCAAAAAAAGAGGTCTTAGAAAGCAACAAAAAAAACGTACGTCATATGGGCAGGAGGGCCCTGGCGCACCCTCAAAAAACTTGGTCACAGAGGCTCCAATCCCGTTGGCCCTTGGGAAAGAATTTTTCTCCCAATTAAATGCTTTTTTAAAATTTTATTTGATCCAATCAGGAAAAAATTAGTGTAGATCAATGGATCAGGCGTGGGACGCGGACCGCGTATCGCGGCGTTTTTTTTTTGCGCGTTTCGCGTATCGTGGCAAATTTCAACCGCGTATCGCGACCGCGGCCTTGTTTTCGCAAATTTCATCCGCGAACCGCGGGAATTTGACCCTTTTTTATAAAGAAAATTTATTGAATTTTCAAAATAGGATCCAAAAAAATTATTTTGGTGAAAATCTGTTAACAATCGGCCATAACTTTTCAAAATTTCCCCCGGTGGCGCCGCCTATCGGCACCACCGGCGACCCGGTTAGAAAGTTTTTTTTTTTTTTTTGCTTGCTTTCGAAACCTGAAATGTTTAGGAAAATTGTTGGCAGAGACAAATATGATGCAAACACGAAACAGGTGGTAAAACCAATAAAAAATTCTTCAAAATTAATAAGAATGTGTATGTTATCCACAAAAATGGTAAAATAAAGACCAACTTGCCGAATTAAGCAAAATTAATCAATAAACAGACCCTCTAAATCAATAATCATGTAAAGAACATTATTGGTCTCACTTTTGTTTTTTAAAGTTCTTCAGAGGCCTCACAAAACACATTTCTGGCGGACTGGGCCGTTTTCGTGCGCGCGCGAATAACTTTTTTCTTAGTCAACTATGTCAGACATTCTTGGTATCATTCGATAGGTATTTCAACGTTCTATAAGCCTACAAAATTACGAAAAATTTGGTTCAGAAAATAAAAAGTTATGTTTGAAAAAGCACGTCAGTTTTCAAACATAACTTTTTATTTTCTGAATCATTTTTTTTTTGAAATTTTGCAGGCTTATAGAAGTTCAAATACCTATCGAATGATACCAAGAATGTCTTTTTTTTGAGGCCTCTTATTAAAAAATGGGACCAATGATCTTTACGTAAGCAATTTTAGATAAAATAAAACATTTTTTATTTCGAAATGTCTTTGTCCCTCCAATTGGACCCTTTGACGGCACGGATGAAGCGTTTGATGCGCACGGGTGTTGATGCGGATGTTCACTTTTTGGTCGGAGGACATGTTGAGGAAGTCAGTTTTAAACAAAAATTATCCCATTTTAATTCGAAATATTTTTCCAAAAACCCTGACCCGAACCCGGACCAGTCAATTTGTGATAAAGAAAATGGTTTTTATACGTAAAAAAGTTCTTTTGATCAGTGATTTTGAATAAATTTTGCCTTTTCTTAATACCCGGTTGTTTTGGTAATATGTAGTAGGGCTGGTTCCCCCACTTTTTGAAAAAGTCATGGGTTCGAAATTGGTTGAAGGAATGCCGGAATCGTCATTAGCGACCCCCAAAACTCTTGGAAATGTGCTTTTCACGATTTTAAAATTTATGATTTTTTCAAAAATGGGGGGGGGGCAGGGACGTCCTTTCGAAAGTCCAAAATAGTGGCGCCGACTTACAAAAGGTGGCAATTTTTTTTTTTTGCCTTAAACTTGTTCAAAAAGAATAAAATTTTATCAAATAAGCACCGGAACAATCAAAATCTGAATTGCATTTTGCCCTATTTTTTTTTGCTGCGATCTTAAAATTAACTCAAATTTATGCTAATTTGGTCCGGCAGTGCCGTTAGGCGCCGCCAGGAAAAATTATAAAAATTTTTTAAAGTTAGTTAACAGAATAAGCCTCAAAAATGGTTAAGATTTTTGACCTTATTCTTAAGAGTATTTACAAAAAAAAATTAGAGATAAATTGTGTAAAAAATTACATTTTTTTGTTAAAAATTAGTAAAAAATGAAAAATAAGTCTTAATTTTCGACCGTCCGAATTTTGGTTTCTAAAATTTGTTTAAGAATCTTTTTCAATTTTCAGCTTTTTCTAGCTCATAAAGCAATTTTGCGAGTAGCTTCCGATGTGTTCGATGCAATGTTCCGATTTGACGAGGACAACCAAAAAGAAAAAGACGGTGGGAAAAGCAAAAAAATAAAAAATATTATTTAAAAATTTTTTTTAGCCTCAGTCAAAGCGAGTAACAATGGCCAAGTGTTGGTCCCGGATGTTGACGTTGAAGCATTCAGGACGATGTTGGACTTTATTTACACGGACAATTTGAGCGGAGTGAACGGCAAAAATGCCATCGATGTGCTTTACGCGGGTAATAAAATTTCAAAAAAGTTTTTTATTAAATTGGGCACCCAAATTTTAAGTATTATTTTTTCTACCGACTATGGCATACTTAGCATTATAGAAGTAGGGTAGCAACCCCGACGCCGGGGTGGAGAAAGTCAGGGTCGGGCTAACCTAATGTCGGGGTTCGGGGGTTTTTTTTTTTTTTTTTTTTTTTTGCGACTGAGTTAAAAAATTTCCGCTCAGTTTTTATTCGAACACAAAAATGAACAATTTGTTCATAATTTTCCTGATAATGTACTTTTTGAGAAACCCTTAACGAATGATGGTAGGGGTGATGCGACATTTGCGGCGCGGGGCCCAGAAAAAATTGTAGAATGAACTAAGCTAATTGTTCTTAGTGCCATTCGAAAACCCTAAATGTGCTCTAACTTATACCAAAAAATCAAAGGAATTGATTAAGTTTCGGAAAAGTTATGATAAAAAGATAACCAAAAACAGACGTTCCCAAATTTTCGAACATTTTAGGTCAACTTTTCTGAAACTCAATCATTTCTTTTGATTTTTGGTATAATGTAGAGCATATTTAAGGGGTTCGAATGACACTAAGAATAATAGATTTAGTTCACTCTACAATATTTTCTGAGTCACGCGCCGCAAATGTCGGCCAATCATGGTAGGCCGGTGGTGCCGATTGGGGCCACCGTGAAATTTTTTTTTTCAAATTTTGATTGAATTTGTCCCCCAAAAAGGTCCATTTCTGAATCCTTTTTGTAAAATTTCTAAAGGTTTGAGTGTCCAGCGGTGCCGACAGGCGCCGCCCGGAAAATGTTTTTTTTTAAATATTAAATAAACCGCTTCAAAAATAGTAAAATTTCTTATTTTTTCAAAACAAGATAAGCTTACAATTAAGAACATTTTTAAAACTCTGCTCTTCCCTTTGAAAGTGGTCAGAAATTCAAAGAAGACGGAGAGTTTTGATTTTATGGTATCCTGACTATAGGAAAACTGGACTGACTACTGTAAGTCACTCAGTTGGGGAATGCATTTCCAATTTCATATATTTTGCCATTTTTCGATAATTTTCAATTTTCATTTAGCCAAGAAATACAATTTGCAAATGTTGGCGAAAGCATGTGTTGACATTCCCATTTCTGAATTGGACAATGTGTTCTTCGCTTTTGCCAAAGCTCGACTTCTCGATGAAAAAGTAGGAAAAATTATAAAAAATAATCAAATGGTTTTTAAATGAATTAAATTGTTTTTGAATTATTTTTTTATTTCATGACTTTGCCGGTCGTTGTTTGGCTTACATTGATCGGAATGCGGACACTCTGATAAAATCGGATGAATTTTTGCAAATTGACCAACAATTATTGTGCGAACTTTTAGGCCGTGATCAGTTGATTGTCACCGAAGAAATTGAGATTTGGAATTCCGTAAATTTGATTGATTTTATAATAATAAATAATATTTATTTGCATATATTTATTTAGGCACTCCGTTGGGCTGATGAACAATGCCGGCAAAATGGTTTGGTTTTTTCTCCGGAAAATCGGCGACAAATGCTTGACTCGGCACTTTACCAAATTCGTTTTCCAATCATTCCGAAGGATTTTTTGAAAGATATTGGTAAGTCAAAAAACATACCTATTGTACAACCGTAGCTTGATCTTTTTTTTTATGTTTTTTAATTTTTAACTAATGTAGCGTTTACTAATTAGTTAGGTCCATTTCAGGGATGGGCCAAATCAAAAAAAAAAAAAGCGAAAGTTTTCAATCGAAAATAAAAAGCGAAAGGCCCAAAAAAGGCGAAAGATACGAAAGGCGAAAGTTTTTTTCCAAAAATTTTTCTTATGCTAAATTATTTTCCAACACCAATTCGAAAAATCTAAACATATATGAAAATAAAGTGATACCAATTATCAAAATTTTTGATGATGCATTGAAATATCAAAAAAAAAAAAATTCCTAGGCTGCGCCTATCGGCACCGCCAGATATCTTTTGCCTTAGATTTTCTCAAAATTTATCTGAAAATTCTCCTATTATAACTGTTTTTTGTCAAAATCTGTAACGAATTATATCCAGTTTTTCAAAATTTCCCCCGGCGGCGCCTATCGGCACCACCGGACTAAGCGAATGGGGTGGGGAGTTGGTGGTGCCGATAGGCGCCACCGGGAGAAATTATAAAATTTATGGCCTATTTGTTAACAGGTTTTCCTCAAAAATGGCCAATTTTGGGGTTCTATTTTGAAAAATTTTCAAAAGGATTTTTAAAAATCTGACAGTGATTTGTTAAAGATTTGGCATAAAAATGTTTATTTTCACATGTCAAAATAAAATTGGTTTCCAAAAAAATTATTCAAAAAATCTTTTAAATTAAAAAACTTTCGCCTTTTTCTCAAAAAGCGAAAGGTGAAAGGCCCAAAAAAGGCGAAAGATACGAAAGGCCCATCCCTGGTCCATTTCTACAAAAGTTTATGCAAGATATGCGCAACTACAGTAGTCTTATACCGTACCATTTTGGTTTATGTGTTATTTTCTTTTTTTTTGTATTAAGTTTATTTTTTCCTTACTCAACAGTTTCGTCTTGCGTGTTGACGAGTGCCGAGTTGGTCGGTGTGTTACTGTACCATTCCACGGCAAATCCGCCCAATGGCGGCGACAAGTCCAAGCCGTATCCCCTACTGTTTTCCATCTGTCATCGGTCCGCTGAATTTACGCTGAAAATTGAAAAATTTTCTGAATTTTCGAAAGCGGAAGAATTGAGTCGAAAGTACAGCGAAGCCAAATCCATTGGAGGATTTCAATGGAAAATATTTGCACAACTCGAAACAAAATCTGACATCAAATATTTGGGCTTTTTCATCGAATGCAACGCAGAAAAGAATGGTGAGATTCATACAAAAATTCCAAATAAACAAATTTTAAATTATGTTTAAAATAATTTAGTATTTGTGAATTCATTTTAACAAATTTAGTTAATTTATTTTTTGGTTTTTCTAATTCCTTTATTCGATTTAAATAAATAAAGATAAAACTTTTTTTTAAACATTTTGCCAAAAAGAAATGACAAATTTTCGTTACCGTATCAAATAAACAATTTGTGTCAGCAGATTGGATTCTGATTTTCCTTCTTTTTTTGGGATAGGAATTTCGGGTTCCGAGATTTTTTTTTTTTTTTTTAGGTTCTAGGCAAAATTCCCAAACCTAATTTGCAGATTTTCTAAAGAAAATATTTAATTTTTCCTAAATTTCGAGATCGGTAAAAAAAATTAGCGGGATCTTATTTTAAAATTTTTTTTTATTTTTATAAATTTTTTATTTCAAATTTTTAATGTTTTTTTTAAATCCGCCTTTCGCGACCGCGGGAATTTTTTGTCTGCGTCTCAGCCGTACTGTAAATCAATTATTAAGGGTCCGATTGGAGCTGTCTTTGTTCGGCAACTTTGCGTATTGTTTCACAAAAACAAGGAAAACCGGACTACACTTCGACTTTGAAAAATACTTTTAATTCGAAGTCACCGAGTTGGGGATGGACTCGTTTCAAGTCTTGGGGATACTCTCGTTTCAAGTCTTTTGTGGTCAGCAAATAAAAAATAAATTCAAAATGAAATTTTATTAGACTAATCGGTTGATTTAAAAGTATAAACCAAGACAAAAATTTTGCAATTTCTAAGTCAGATTTGTGTTCTGTTATGTTTCAATATTAATTGTAAACCAACGGTTGTTGCTTAGGATGTCATGACAATTTTTTTTAGTTATGAATAGAAAATCAAAAAACTAACTGAGCTCCCGCCGAAATTCCCAGCGACTTCTTTAGTTCGTTGGAATTTAGATTTGACCCTTATTCTTTGCCTTTATAAATCATTTATAGGAAGTGATGAACCCATCCAATGGATGGTATACGGAAGAGGAGGACACAGTGATTTTAAGTGCAGAAGTGACAGTGAAAGAATAAGGAGAAAATGCTGATCAGATGAAAAAGGAGGAAGGAAGAGTTGGAGAGCAGAAATATTTATTTCTTTGATCTTTATTGGTATTTTGTCATTTTGGAATGATTATAAATCAGGAAACGAAGCGAAACTTTGTGGTATAAAATACCAGAAAGATTTTGGAAAATCCGGAACTATTAATTACCTAAAATTTGCATAAAAGGGCCAAAAAAAGCGCAAAAGATTCAAAATTAACCTGTAAATACTGATGTTTGTTCCCCCCACCTTTTCTCGGAATTTTTTTTAGTGTAAAGTCATAGAAAACATCTCAAGGGTTTTTCGGAGTCGCTGATCACATACGACATACACATTTTTCCAAATCTGAATCCCGGACCAGAATTCGATGGGTCCCTCATGGATACCACCTATAGATGCGCTTAAGCTTAGACAAACTGTGCCGAGTGGCAAGGGATCCCTCAGGCTTAGATTTTATAATCTAAGTTTTTAAACCCAGCCCCTAACTTAGTTTTTGGTAATTATTTGGATATTTTAGAATATATTTTGGAAAATTCGACAGAAAATAGAGCTAAATGAAATCTGCACACGAAAAACCCTGCTTTTTCTCAAATCTTTAATTAATAGTTAATTTTTTATCGGATTGCACCTTTTAAAGCTCTTGCCTAGGCTTAACGCCCTTAATTTTATAAAAAATATGATTTGCAGTAAAATTCTTGAGTGAATTTTGGTTTTTTTAGGAATTTTTTGGTAAATCTTAGTTTTTTCAGAATATAATTGGCCGGTCCGCAGTAGTCCGCGTCCCGTAAAAATAGAATGGGCCACAAAATTTCTTAAGCCACAATAAATCAGATAGAAAATAGTGAGTGATATGTGTTCTTCAATTCAAAAAACTTTCCTATTAATTAAAACAATAAAGTCAAATAATATAAAATGATTTAAATAATGCTAATGGTTATATATAGGGTAGCACGGGACCGGGACCGGGGCGGGAAATCCCGGTTTTTTCAGGTCCCGGTCCCGGTCCCGTTTTTGAAAAAAAGGAAAGTCCTGGTCCCGAAAATTGGGTCCCGGCGGGACCGGGACTAACCGGGACCAAATATGCACTGGTGAGAATGGGGGTCTGACTAAGAAATTGTTGAGAAAAATTGGAGAAAAGGAAAATTATGGAGGAAAATTCGTTATAAATATATTTTTATTAATAATCCATACAATGAAAATTTGGTGTGGTGGTAGAAGTATTGCTTTTCCAAATCGTTTGCTTGGGTTCAATACCTCTCATGCAGGAAATTTAAATTTTTTTAAAAATTTAATGACTTTTCAAAACCCAACAGCTAAAAAACTTACTGCGAAATGTACGAATTGCTTATTTCCAATTTCAATTTGCTCAAAATGATTATGGGTCATGAAAAATATTATCTTTAATACTCAATTACTTCGATAAATTGATTTGCAGTTGCTGCGCATGATTTTTCAAAAAAATTCTGATTTTTGACCCCAAAATTTGATTTTTGGGACTGAATGTTCTGACTTTGAAATTTCTCATATCGGAACCCTGGGTAAACTAGGAGGATAAGGGTTCATTTAGACTTAATGAATTACTTTATTCATTTATTTTGATAATAGAAAAGTGATTGAAGATGAAATGGGAATTCAATGAAAATTCATAAGAAAATTGTTTCGTTTTTTCAAGAAAAATTTTTGCTTCAGAAAAGTCCCGGTTTAGTCCCGGTCCCGGTTGAAAATCGAGGGCCCCGGTCCCGGGTTTTCCTGGCCCGGAAAGTCCCGGTCCCGGTTTTTGTCAAAAGCCCCGGTCCCGTGCTACTCTAGTTATATAATACAACGAACTAAGACAAAAAAACATTCGCATGCAGACGGGATTGAACCCGCTTTATAGAGCCCTGTGGTTACGCAGCTACCAACTGCGCTATTTGCACGCCCGTTCCGACTGTCTTCTTTATTTTATTTATATTCCTTTTTTCTTTCCTGAATTGTTCATCCGAAAAAAATTTGTATTTTCTGAAAATTCTAATTTCTATTTATTGCAAAAAAGGACAAAAATAATAAAAAAATTTTATAAATTTTATTCCCAAAACTAAACATCTTTTAAATCACGAGGTGCGAAGAAACGTCCGATTTTTTTTTGGTCATTGTTGCCGAAGTGTTCGGTGCTCACCGGGTCTGAAGAAAATGATTTTAAGATAGCATTTCCAAATTGGTTATAATCTTATGGCAGTCTTTCGAAATCGAAAAAACGGACAATCGGATCGACAAACAGATAACATACCGACCACGTAATTGACCAAGTGATGGACACTTACCACTCCCGTTTGACTGACTATTGAATTTTGGGGAAAGCCAGGGATTTAGAAATGGGCCCGGATTCCGTCCGGAAGTCATATTTATTCGCAGAGGTCTTGGCCGGGAAAGAGCAGCAGAGGCCGCAAGTTTCTTGGAAGTCCCCACCATAATAGTGGCATCATTTGTCTAGTCTTCCAATCAGGGGAGTGCCGACAGAAATTAAGAAAGACTATCAGTATTCAATTTTAATCCTTACAAAGTTAGGGCGCAGATTGACAAATCCGCGAATGGATAGGATGAAAAAGATGGAAAGTTACAAACAAATACAGGCACAAAAAACAGAAGCAGCATGGCTTTTTTGTGCCATTTTAGAATTAATAATTTTTGAAAGTGTCCATTTTATCCAAGTGCAATATTCTTACTAGCAGTACTCGAAGACGTGACTGGACAAGTCGACAGTGGGCAATCCGACAGTGGACAATCCGACAGTAAATCCAAATAAAAAAAAGTTTATCCCGACAAAAAATATCGGAATTTTTTTTCGGTATTTCTAAGAACTTGTACTGGTGCATTTAGTTTGTATCTGGCATTCTGTAAGCGAGTAGGAAACGAAAATTGTCTCTTTTAACTTATGCATTGGAATTTCAAGTCATTTTCTTTTTCTTTTTGTTTTCTCAATAGCATTATTTTACTCTTTTGGCTATAGATTTTCATTTTTTTCTTATTTTTATTCACTGTCGGATTGTCCACTTCTGTCGGATTGTCCAAATCCACTGTCGGATTGTCCACTGTCGAATTGTCCGGGCGCCCTCGAAGATCTTCCAAAAATTTGTTAAATATTTATTTATAAACGAAAATGATCAGCGAAATTCCAAAATAACAATTTTAATAAAGTGAAACAGAAATACATAGCTAAATTAAATTAAAAAGATAAACTTCTGCTTCGTCGTCTCGTGGAAAAGGTCGACGTCTTATAATATTGGAAATTTATTTTAAATAAAATATATTGAATCGTAAATTAGACGAGAGCCGGTTTTTAAGCCGCCGTGTTTTGAAATTTGTTTTTAATTATTATTATTTAATTTCATGACTTTGCCGGTCGTTGTTTGGCTTACATTGATCGGAATTTATTGGGCAGTGATCAGTTGGTTGTCAATGGAGAAATTGCGATTTGGAATGGCGTAAATTTGATTGAGAGAGATGGAGAACAATAATTATTGATTGATTTGTTTGATCACTGATCATAGCTTGTTTTTTTATAAACTTCACTATTCATGAAACGAATATTTTTAGGTACCGAATAGAGAAAAGCGGGATCAGGGTTAAATAGAGAAGAGCGGGCGGGATCAGGGTTCCACGAATTTCGCTTTTTCTGTTTTTCGGCATTTTTGAAAAAATTATGTCGAAAAAACCGTTTACACCAGAGGTCGTATCGAAAATTTTCCGAAATAAGGACATGGCATGTTAAAAAAAAGGATTTGGGGTCAAAAATAAAGACATTTTTTAAAACACGCGTCCAAAACTTTAAATCGCATTTTATTCAACAAAATCAACTGTTTGCAGAATATTTGTTCCCTATGACAATATTTTTTAGTTGTTAGGCTTTGAAATAAGACTTTTCATTTTTAATTTCGAAAAAGAAATGTCGGCGGTGCCGACAGGCGCCGCCGCAGAAAATTTTTTTAATTTGGTTGAATTTTGGTAATAGGTTTTGCACAAAAAATGACCAAATTTTTATCTTGAAAAAATATATGTGAATGGGAGGCCGGGGGTGCCGATAGGCGCCACTGGGAAAATTTTTAAAAAATAATAACGAAATCGCTTCAAAAAATTGTAAAAAAACAACTATTTTTCTAATTTTTTTACCTCAGAGTAAGAAATAAGGACAAAATAAGGATACTAGGCTCAAATAAGGACAATCCTTATAAATAAGGACAAATACGACCTCTGGTTTACACCCTTAAAAATTGAAAAAACTTGCCAGGTTTGGTGTAGTGGTTCGTGTTACAGTTTTACTGACTTATTTGGAGTTTATTCCGATTGAATTCATTGTCTTTTTGGGCCAACACTGAATAGTCCACACTGCATTGTGGGTGTCCCTGACACATACACACACTCATCTTTTTAATATATGATTATCTGTCTTAAAACAGCATTTATAAAATTTGATGGACCCAAACAATGGATGGTACATGAAAGAAGAAGACACAGTGATTTTGAGTGCTCAAGTGACGGTGAAAGAATGATGAAAAATCGAGGAGAATTGCTACTGATCAGAGGAAAAAGAAGGAAGAAAGAGATAGAGAAAAGGAATTATTGATTGATTTGTTTGAACAGATCCAGGATTTGTTCTTTTTCTAGTATTAAAATGGAATTAAACTTGATGACTCGCCGGTGAGTGTCCGACGGTGCCGATAATAGAGCAGAACGGGGCACAGAATTTAGGAAAACCCGGGACCGGGATCCCGGTTGTTTATCAGGAAACCAGTGGACAGAGACGGGGAAGGAGACACAAAAAAGATATAAGAAGCAGGGGTGGGACGCGGACCACCACGATCCGCGACCGCTCCGCGATTCGCGGCGTTTTTTTCCCGCGATTCGCGACCGCGGCAAATTTGATGCGCGACCGCGACCGCGATCCGCGGCATTTATATTAAAAAAAATTATTTTTGAAGCGATGTTTTTTGCTAAAAATCCGCGATCCGCGACCGCGATCCGCGAATCGCGGCGTTTTTTTCCGCAATTCGCGATTCGCGACCGCGGCAAATTTGAACCGCGATTCGCGATCCGCGACCGCGGGATTTATATTAAAAAAAATTATTTTTGAAGCGATGTTTTTTGCTAAAAATCCGCAATCCGCGACCGCGATTCGCGGCGTTTTTTTTCCGCGATTCGCGATTCGCGACCGCGGCAAATTTGATGCGCGACCGCGATCCGCGGCATTTATATTAAAAAAAAATTATTTTTGAAGCGATGTTTTTTGCTAAAAATCCGCGATCCGCGATTCGCGGCGTTTTTTTTCCGCAATTCGCGATTCGCGACCGCGGCAAATTTGAACCGCGATTCGCGATCCGCGACCGCGGGATTTTTTCGTCCGCGTCCCACCCCTGATAAGAAGTGAAAGAGAATGAAAGAAGGGAGCGTTTGAGAATTTACGCCAGGGAAGATGAAGAAAGGAATAATGCATCTACCGTCGTAAAGAAATAGGAGAAAAGGGAAGAGAGCACACAATTCTCCGTATCTTTCTCCCTTTTTCTACTCGATTATCATACTCATATTAATTTTATTTATACCAAGCCAATTTTTCTGCCTTTGAAACTGCTGTACCATATATTATGTGTCCCATGATAGCTTATGCGTTTTTTCAATTTTATGACTTTGCCGGTCGTTGTTTGGCTTACATTGATCGGCGGACACTGATAAAATCAAAGGAATTTTTGCAAATTGATCAAAAATTATTGTGCGATTTTTTGGGCCGTGATGAGTTGGTTGTCACCGAAGATTAGCCATTTGGAATGCCGTAATTCTGATTTATTTTTAAAATTAATTATTTGATTTTTAAAAAAGGACATTTTTTGACGCTATAAATAGATTATAGAAAACATTATAAGGTTTATTTCCATTTGTTTGTTTGAATATTTGTCCAGGCTTCGGTTTTCTGCTGCAAATATTTATTTAGGCACTCCGTTGGGCTGATGAACAATGCCGACAAAAAGACTTGGTTTATTCTTCGGAAAATCGGCGACAAGTCTATAAGAGTTATAGCAAATACGGTAATTAGTCATACCGTATCATATTATGTTCAATTGGTTGTTTTATTCTATTTGTTTTTTTCATACTCAACAGTTTCATCTCCATTCCATGTAAAATTTGTTTAATGACGACACCATTACTAAGCCGCATTCACTGTTGTTTTCCATCTGTCAACGGTCCGCCAAATCTACGGGAAAAATTACGCTGAAAATTGAGAAATTTTCTGAATTTTCGCAAGCGGATAAATCGAGTCGAAAATACAGTTAAGCCGTGTACAAATCTTTATGGCCAGTTTCAAAATTGTATTGAATTTTAAATTTTCGTAATGAGGTTTTTTTTTTGTTTTTTTCGAAGCAAAAAAATATTATTATTATAAAATTGGAAATTACCAACTTAGTCAGTTGCTCGGTCCCGGCTTTACAATATTTTCTTGTGTTTAAAAAAAAGCTAAAATCTGACTGGACCTCGCTTGAATTCACCAGGACCTCTGTGGTTTTTTTAATTGTTTGTTTGTCATTGTACGCCTTACCGTAGTGCATACAGTCTTTGTATTTTTTTTAAACTCTTATTCCTGTCTTTAAAAATAATTTATAGGAATTGATGAACCCAAACAATAGACGGTATATGGAAAAGGAGGACACAGATTTTGAACTCCCGACTCCCGCCGGGACTACCGAAAAAAATTGGCGGGATTTTTGCGGGAGCGTGAAAAAGCTGGGACTCCCGTTCGGGAGTCGAGTCCCGTTTTTTTAACTCCCGACTCCCGCTCCTGTAAAATAACCCAGTCTTTGAAAATAACTTTACTGATTCTACTGAACTACACGGCGCGCATTATTTTCGAGCCAGTTCAACAGCAAATTCTTTTTTCCATTAATTGGAAAATTTGGGTTGATTTGTTAACTGGTTTGCCCCTTAAATCAGGGATCACAGATGAAAATTTTCAAAAAAAAAGAACATTCAGTCGAAAAAAAAATTTGGGATCAAAAAAGAATTTACTTAAAAATGTTGCGCAGCAATTGAAATCGATTTATTCAGATAATTAAACATCAATTAATCCAATAAAATTATAGGAAATCGGAAAACGAACGCAGCGTACCTAGATGAAAATTTCCAAAATAAGAACATACCGACCAAAAAATAAAATTCTAGGATCAAAAATAAGAACATTTTTGAAAAACGATATTTATCAGTTGTACATCGATTTACTCGGAAAATTAAGCATCAAATTTTAATTTTTCATTATCCATAATCATTTTGAGTAATTTTGGACTGAAATAAGCAAATCTACAATACATTTCGGGCGATTTTGCAAAGAAATATTTTTTTTTTATTTAAAAAAAGAAGGGTCGACGGCAGGGATGTGCCGAATCGTAATCGTAATCGTAATCGTAATCGTGATTAATCGTGTTTTGGGCGGTAATCGTAATCGTATAATCGTAGTCGTATTTTGCCACGATTACACGATTAATACACCCCTAAGAATCGATCCTTTGGAGGATAATTTGGTAGCCAAACAAAATTAATTTATGAAAAATTTTCTTTAAACAATAAGAAAATATTACGTATTTCCAATTTTTTGAAGCAATTTCTTTAATATTTAATAAATTTTCCCGGCGGCCCCGCCGGACACTCAATCCTTTTAAATTTTTTTCAAAAAGGGACCTAAAATTGACTATTTTTGGAGAAAATCTATTAACAAATAGACCATAAATTTTCAAAATTTCCACCGATGGCGCCTATCGGCACCACCGACGGACACCCATTGTGTAGGGTTATTTAAGTTTCTCAAAAATTTGTCAAATTATTCATTTCTTGTGCATAAGTTTGTTACCAAAAACCATTCAAATTTTCAAAAATTTCACGGCGGTGCCTATCGGCACCGCCGACCCTTCTTCCGTTTTCGAAATTTAAAATAGTCTAATTTCCAAAGCCAAAAAGCTAAAAGACTCCAAAATTGCCCTAAATGGTAACGAAAAAATATGGTGCTGACGGGAGAATTTTACAAATTTTTTTTAACATTTATTAACAAAAATGGCTCAAAAATGGTTAATTTAGAAGTATTCTTGAGCCTATTTTTAAGAATATTTACTAATTTTTAAGATAAATTTGACATTTTTTAATTAGAAAGCTTAAAAATAAAAAAATAATTCTGAAATTAGGCATTTTGTATAAGAATTCAGGAAGTAAAAAATAAGGCAACACTAAAAAAAGGGGCAAATGCCTTTAAATAGGGGAAAAATGGCATTCCTGTTTGACTATGTTAAAAATTACAAATTTTTAAAAAATAATCGTAATCGTAATCGTGAATAATCGTGTTTTGGGCCAAAATCGTGAATCGTAATTTTAAGCGTATCGTATTTTTGCCAAAAATCGTACTCGTGCATTTAATCGTAATCGTGAAATGCCCGGCTCGGCACATCCCTGGTCGGCGGTGCTGACAAGCGCCGCCGAGAAAATTATGCTAATTAGTATTTTTGTAGTAACAAATCTTGACAAAAAAATGACCCAATTTTTGAGAAAATTTTGAGAAAACATACGCGAATGGAAGTCAGGGGGTGCCGATAAACGCCACCAGGGGAAATTTTGAAAATTTATGGTCCCATTTGTTAACAGATTTTCTCCAAACATTGTCAATGGGCAGAAATCACAACATTTCTTACAAAAAGTGATAGGAACAATGGAAATTTTTACTTAAAGAGAGAAATGTTTATTAAGGCTTTTTCAAAATCAAATCAGAGCACACATTGCATCTTCAACACGACGCAGATAAATATGGTCAATTTCCCTTTTTTCTTCTTCAAGGCGCTGGAAATCGCGCATGTTGGAACGGGGCAACATAATGCGGCTCATTCCTCCGGCGACTGCCGCAAATGTTTTCAGGCGAATGCCTCCGACACCTTCGACGGTCCCATTAACGCCCACTTCGCCAGTGAAACAATTGTTCCGCTTTATCTTCCTTCCGGTCGCAATGGACATTATTCCGATGAATAATGCCACCCCAGCCGACGGTCCTTCTACGAGTCCATTCATGGGAGGTATGGAAACCTCTATTTTGTTGTCTTTGAAAAATCGGCCGCCGATGATGTGCTGATACAGAAAAACGGCTGCATTGAAGGCACGCCGGAAGCTGCGCTATATTGAAACAAAATTTCAAAATAAATGGAAAGACCAGATAGCATCAGTGCAAAGGGTTTAACAATAAGTCTCTTACCCATGCAAACCAATTAAATATTCTGAAGTTACATATTCATTTTGGAACCAGGCAATTCGAGTCGGCCCGTTTGAGTCGGGCCATTTGAGTCGGAGAAACATTTTTTGTTTAACTTCAAAAAATTTCCTCAGGCCTTAAATTTCAGGAAAAACAAAAGAAATTAAGAATCTTCGAATGCCTAAGTTTCAGTATTTTTTCTCCGATCCATCCGACGCAAACGCCCGACTCAATTGACCCCTATTCATTTTACCGGTTTTACACTCTACGCCATGATGAAATTTTCAAAGATAACGAATCTAGCCACATTAGTTACCGCCAAATCTCTTCAGGCGAATAAAGACCAACTGCGTCCCAGATTTAAATAAGTACAAAATAAAGAGGCTAATCAGGCTCCCGGAAGTTTACAATGTGTTCGGTTTATGCCACACTATTCCATACAAATTGGTTACTAGGCAATTCATCACCGTGCGTTTCGTCACAGACATTTTGTCTTAAAAACGTGTTCGAGTCACCGATCATGAATCTAACATCCATTTCGACGAATTCCTAGCACAGTGACGAACTGCATTGACACGTATAAGGGTCAAAATTGATGCAGAAAAAGCGTTTACTCATACATGAAAAAGTTTCAAAGCTCATACGTATAAAAATTAAAAAGCACGGGTTAAGTTTCCTGCTCAACTATTTCTTACGCAGAACCCCATTCTTAGCAGTGCATATTTGGTCGCGTTTTCCCCGGTCCAGCCGGGACCCAAATTTCGGAACCGAGACTTGATTTTTTTTGAAAAGGGATGAAGCAGGGCTGGACGAATTTCGTTTCGTTTTTGTTTCGTCCTAGCTTTTCGGCACTTATTGAGTTTTGTGTTCGTCAGAGCAAAATTTGGAGAAAAAAGTACGAAAAATGATCACCTCATCGCTATGGTTTAATTGATTTTTTTTGTCACTTAATTATTTTGCAAGAATTATTTCAGAACTTTTATGTGAACTTATCTTTTTAATGTTTGAGTAGACTTTTCCCGCAACAGATTTGACTATGTGACACCTGAGTGACTAAGATCATATAATTCTCTATGATTTAGATTATTAAGGTCAAATTTGGTTGGACTTAGTGACAATAATCACGGCATACTTCTTTGTTTAATTAGTTTAGACGTGGGACTCAGTTGGTCCTTTACACTTGGACCAAATTTTTGGGGCGCATCTGTTACCCATTATATTTAACCTTTATAGTCTTTGTATTTCATACTTGCTTTTATCCTTCATTGGATTAATCTAACATAAACTAGAAATATTCCTAAACCCTAGTTGCACAATGACTATATGGTCTTTGAAAGTGAGTTTGATACCCTGGAATCGTGCGAAAACCGGCCACGAGCTTTGAACCCTTTCTTCCCCGGTAATGCTCAGGACGACCACTCTAATAACCTCACCTTACCTTCTGACAACTGAAGCCGAGTGGTACGATTTTCCGAACGCGGTGAAAGGCAATGTGGCTGCGGTGTTTGTCGCTAATGTTCAGGAGTTGGTGGCCGCTGTTTTTTTTGATGCGTGGCTATTTTTGTTTTGTTTAGGGCGACCCGGATTGATGGGTATAAGCAAAGCGATGTATTGTGAAGGGTCGCCCAAACCAGGGATGCTTTAATCTGAAAAATAAATGCAGTGAAAATAATGCTCTATCTCTGGGTTTTTTTTTTGCTGTTGTATGTATTGTCTTTTGCACCATTGAAAAAATAAAACATTTTTCTAAAAGCGTTGATTTATATTGTTACTAGAGATCGGACCGGTCGGTTTTTTTTTCGATTTTTTTCAGTTTTTTCGATTTTCTGTTTCGGTTTTTGACCGAAAAAAACCGACCGAGAAAATTTCAGCTTTTTCGGTTCTTTTCGGTTTCGGTTTTTAACCGAAACCGTTCGACCGAAACATTCCAAAAACCGAAGAAGGAATTTGTACTTTTTTAACAATTTTGTAGCAAATTTCTTTAATATTTCCCAATTTTTTCCCGATGGCGCCCGTCGGCACCGCCGGAAAGTCAATCTTTTTGAATTTTTGTAATGCCAAAAAAATTGGCAAAAATCTGTTAAGTAATGCCTTCAATTTTTTTTTAATTTTCACGGCGGCGCCTGTCGCCGCCGCCGACCTTTCCTTTTTCGGAATTGAAAATTTAATTTCTTATTTCAAAGCCGGAATTGCTCTGAAAAATAACAATTTCTTATTTTTGACCTGTAATTGTCTATTTCGGAAATTTCAATGGCTGCGCCCTCAATTTTTGAAAATTTGGATGTATTTTGTAATGGATTTTCACCAAAAATAATTATTTTTTTCAAAATAATGCCCTCTGGAAGTGCTTGGCAAATCGGGCTCTATAGAAAAAGCAACAACAAAGAACCAGAGTCCGAAAGTGATGAATGGGCGCACCTACGTTTTGTCGACTCGACGTTTTGTCGACTCAGCCAAAAATGCACGTTTTGTCGACTGCACGTTTTGTTGACTTGGCCAAAAAAGAGATTCTTTCGAATAATTTTGTGTTCGCTGTTCGAAATAAATGTCTAATTGGGTCTGACGAACAGAAAAAAGTGGAAATCGCTTTTTGAAAGTTTAGAATTTGGCCGAGTCGACAAAACGTGCAGTCGACAAAACGTGGGGAGGCGGATGAATGTATTAAGAGTATTTAATATTTTTGGCTATATTTTTCTTAAAACTTATTAAAATTTTTTGAAATTTAGGTAAATAAATAGAGCTATCCAATAGCTATCGGACAATACAAGGATATTTAATTTGGTTGCTTTTGAGCAAAGTTATGACCAATATATTCGGAAAATCTGCAAAATGGTGGAATTTAAATATTAATTACAAATATTGATTTATCGTTAACTTTTAATAAAAATTCTTAATTTCGAACTTAGAAAAAAAAAATACAAAGAATTCTTAAAAACCGAAAAATCGAAAAAAAACCGAGATTTTTTTTCGGTTTTTTAACCGAAACCGTTCGACCGAGAAAATTTCAGCTTTTTCGGTTTTTTTCGGTTTTTAACCGAAACCGTTCAACCGAACCATCTGTCCGGTCTCTAATTGATTACGCATCTTATATTTCCTTTATTTGTGATACCAATAATAATGCAAATTTTCGCACCTTATTTTACATTAATGCATATTTTATTTTTATAAACAAACAAAAGGATTAATAGCGCCAACCTGCAACACAATTGACTTAAATATGTTGACCAGCATGGTCAAAGAGCACATGGCACGGCAGCACTTGCGCCGTGAACAGCAGGAAAAGCTGAAGAATGAGGCGATTGTGTCAACCCATGAACTAACTGAAGCAGTGGTGGACCATTTGAATCGCAGGTGATTGATTTATCAATGATTTTGGAAAAAAATTGTGAAACCCATCGAGATTCTTTGAAGGATAGGGATGGGATGGTAAATTAAAAAGGGGACTCTTATGCACTTCAGGCCCCACAAAACTTATTTTTTTCGTTTTCAAATAGAAAAATACCAATTTATAGGTTTTAAGGGTCGCTGATCATGAACCCGACATTCATTTCGACCAATTTCGAATTCTTGCATTTGAGTCCGTTTCGGGCAATAAATGTGAGTCTTGCAAATTTTTGACTTTCTGTTCGAATTTGAGTCAAGGGTTCGGAATTGGTCGAAATGAATGTCGGGTTCATGATCAGCGACCCTTAAAACCTATAAATTGGTATTTTTATATTTGAAAACGAAAAAAATAATTTTTGTGGGGCCTAAAGTGCATGCATAAGAGCCAAAAAAAGGGTATTCGCGTGATACGTCTAAATTCAAAAAACAAAAAAAAAATTATTTTATGAGGGCCCGGTTTCAAAAAAAAAATTGTTGACTTTTTAACGAAAAATCGGCGCTCTTTTGTTCCGTTAAATAAGTGTAAAACTTTTTATTTTTCAAAGGGTGTCTCATGCTTATTATCTGCAAAAGCGGTTGGATATCGAGTGCAAAAAGTTGGAGACGCAAAGTGCGGCATTGGCACGACATGCGGACGCGTGGGTGGCACTGGTCGGTGACATGAACCAATCACTAAAGGTCAGGGCTCGCAAATGTGAGGATTTATCATCATTTTGTGGCTTTTGAAGGGGTCAATGATGATTTTTTTTTGAAATGATGATTTTTGTGGCTTTTTTGGAAATTCGATGATGATTTTTTGGATTTTTTGATAAAAATTTTCAAAAAAGGCCATTTTTACGCCAAAAGCCACTAGCACATTAGACATAAGTTTCTAAAATTTTCCCCGGTGGCCACCAGACCTCTTTTGGCCTATGTTTTCTCAAAATATTTCTAAAAAACGCACAAAAATCGGGTTTTTTTTGGTGCAAAATCTCTTACCAAAATATACTGAGTTTCAAAATTTTCCCCCGTGGCGCCTATCGGCACCACCGGCCCCGTCCCTGTGAGTTTAAAATTTTTACTTAAGGAAATTGACAACTCTGATTTTTATGTCGAATTATATATATAAATCATTCGTTTCCTCTCGATGAGTTAAGTCAATGCTATCATTTGTAAAACATGGCAAAATTTTCGTTTTTTTCAGGAAGTTGGCGATGTGGACAATTGGACGTGTACAATTGAGACGGATGTGGCACAGTGTGCCGGCACATTGGAACGCGTTTATCGGACCCGAGGCGACGGTGGCAGTGGTGGCCATATAACGGACGGCGCAGGTGAGCCAGGGGTTTTCAACAAAAAACTTAGGAAATATTTGGAAAAACTTGGGAATAATTTTTATTGGCGAAACGGCTCTCCCCACGGTTCGACCCTCAAAAGTTTTAATAGCACCCATTTTCTGATTACTTCAATACTATTGAAGTTTGTTCCGCCCCCCCCCCCCACTTCTTTCGAAAAAAATTTAAAAAAAAAGTTAAACATATTTCCTGGGGGTCAAGGTCGTTGACAATGAATATGTTGTCGATTTGCCAAATTCCGAACACTGGAGAATAGGTTTTGGCAATAAAATGTAAATAAAATATTTTAGGCAATTCGAATTCAATTCCATCGACATGAAAAAATGACAGACGAAGAATGACCGCGATGAGAGAACTGAGAAAAGACATTTTTGTACAATTTTACTGTGATGATTCATTGATTCCCATACTATGATTTTTCCAAAAATTTACACAAGAATGGACAAATTATGTTCCCTTCAAAAAAAAAAATTCGGCAAAAAAAAAAAAATTTTCTGACCGCTCTTCTCTGGCATACAAATGTAAAATATTAGAAGAAAAACACAGGTAGATGAATAATTAGAGGCCATAGTTCATACAATTTTTATTGGACAATAAATTTTGCATAATTTTGGGCGCGTCCAACCCTACCCAAGGGGCAAATTTCGAAAATTATACGTACAAAGTAATAAACGAAAAAATTGGGGGTACCAACCCAAAATCCTGGCACCATCCGTATGTGAATCCAAGTCTGGTTGCCCGTGTCTTTTACGAAATATGTGGTTGATTATCCGGCGGACCAATTCAAAAAACAGGAAGGGTTCACATTTTTAAACCGTAAAATTTTCCGAGGCCCATAAATTGTTGCAAAATTTGTTTCGATGACAACGAAAGTTGAAGAAAAAAAACCAAATCGCTGTTCTCTTCGATTTGCCGTCATCACAATTTGGCCATCTGTTCGTTGAGCTGTTCTATTTCGCGCTCCAACTCGGCCCGTCGTGCCAATTTGTCCAACTGCGTCTGTTCGGGCTTGGCCAACTCGCCGCTGTCTATTTTTTGCTGAAGAAAAAAATTGTTTTGTGAAAATTATAAAGATTTCAAAACCAATGAGATATTAGTCAGACCAAAAAAATAAAATCAAAAAAATATATATATTGGCCCAAAAAAATGATACAAATTCTCATCCTTCTCCCGCTTAATTTTTGGGCAAAATTTCCAATGTGCGCCAATATTTAACCATATTATGGATCTTAGAACCATGAAGCAAATTCAAATAAATGTTACAAATGCAGCGAGTCGATTTTCCCACAAATTTTTGTTTGGTTGTATAGTTTGATTGGACTCATAAAATGCATTAGAAACCACACATTCGCCCTATTCCCTTGAAGTTGTCATACATCCGGTGGTTATTCGACTTTTGCGGCCAAGGCATTTGCCCCTATGTCCTATAATCGGTTTCAAATTGCATTGCTTTAATCCCAATAGCCCTACAAGGATTAATAAAGAAGAAAATAACATTTTTGGCTCTTTGTCTAATTTATTGGGTTGTTTTTAAAATTTATAATTTTTTTTTTTCAAAAATCTCCAAAAATGCAATTCACGGACAGAATTCATGTATTAGCCTTTATTAAAGCTTTTTAAGGACTTTGGGATTAATGCAACATAAATTGGAAACCAATAATTTTGGACATAACCGCAAAAGTCGGGCCGCAAAAGTTGCAACACCCTTACGGTGTAAGTGAGACGAATATGCCAAAAATTTGTAACTTATTTTTTCTTCAATATTGTTGGCCCATGTCTTTTAAAAATTGTTTTTGTGGTCAATAATCTTTGCGTTTTTTTTTTGTTAATTTTTCCAACCCTATTCATTTTTTTTGCCATCCCCACGACCCCTTTCCCTCTTCCTTTTACAATACCTTCAACTTGTCAATTTCGTCCAACTTCTTCTCCAGTTTTGTCCGCTGTTTGCGCAAATGGTCCGCCGGCGTTATGGGCGCTTGCGGGCGCTCCACCGCGGCGAGCGGAGGCGCCAACGGCAGTCCAACAACAGAGGGAGACGGCGGCACTTTGTTGGCCTAGCGAAAAAATTGCATAAAATATTTTGTAATTTTATTTAAAATTATAGGACTTTTTGAGCATCTATTAACTTTATCAAATTTGTTTGAAAATTTTTCCTGCGAGAGGGTGGGTCGGTGGGGCGGAGGAGGGGGTCAATTTGGCGCTGAACAACTCGGCGCCGTGCGATACAACTTTTTTCAAAGTTAGTCTATTTTTTAATCAAGGTATCTTTGAATAGCTCAAGGCTTTTTCAATTAATGTGCAAAATTTCAGAAGAATTGATCAAGTTACAAAAAAGTTATGGTCTATGAAGTGCAAAAATCAAGATTTTTTTGTCCTTTTTCGCTCATAACTTTCTTTTTTTATAGGGACAAAAATTTTTGAACTTTTGTAGGCTTATAGCCAAGAGCAATTATTAACACTAATAAATGTTCATTCTGGTTTCTTTTGAGGAAAAGTTATAAAGCGTGACCACTTTTTTCAAAACCCTCAACGCTTTAAAAAAAAACTGGTTAAATTCGTTTCGAAAAATGGAAAATTTTACGAAAATGGAAAGGAGGTAAAAGATGCGGGGAGACGAAGCTTCTCCAATAGACCCCCCCCCTCCTTGATACGGCGCCTTGGATGAGCAGTCAATTTTCCCTTTGTATTTTTATTACCCCGGCGACCCTTTGCTGCGCCTTCCGCTGCTGTTGTTGCGGTTGCTGTTTTGTCGGTGTGCCTTTGGCCATTTCCACCGGGTCCCAACCCAACGGCGCTTTGGCGCCGCCTCCGTCCGCGGCGCCGCCGCTTCGTTGGCGCTGTTCCGCTTGCGCGCGGCACTCAAATCGCGGCTGCTCATCCTGCGGTACGTAGCCGGCCTTCACCTTGCGCGGTTTGCGCCAACTGCCTACATAAATTGCATTTTTTTTTAATTTTTCTAACCCTTCCCGCCCCCAAAGTAAAAATGCGGGGAGGAATTTTCGCAATTTTTAGGTAAAGAAAATCCGACTTTTTTTTTGTACCGGTCCGAGGTACTAGTGCAGTTTACGTGCCCCAAAAAACATTTTTTTGGGGGCAAATTTTCTTTTTTTGTTTAAAAAGTCCCGCAAACAACTTTACTGGGGGTTTTTGGGTCGCTGTCACGAATATGATATTCATTTTGTCCAATTCCGAAGCCCAGATTCGAATTCGAAGAAAAAGTCGAAATTCCAAAAATCTTAGAATTCCTTTTTTAAGCCAATTAGAATAGCCATACTGAATTCCCATTATGCTTTTTGGTTGAGTTCCATGTATTTAAGTCATATTAAGTTCAAAAATCGAAATCTATGATTTTTGGAATTTCTTTTTGTTCGAATTCGAATCTGGGGTTCGAAATTGGAAGAATATCATATTCGTGATCAGCGACCCAAAAATCCCAGTAAAGTTGTTTGCAGGACTTTTTAAACAAAAAAAGAAAAATTTGCCCCAAATTCGGACCATTAAACATTCAGGCATTTTTAAAGTTCCGCAAATGAAAAACCAACATTTCAATTACCATCTGGTCGTTGAGTGGCGGCAATGAATGTGTCGCCTAAATGAAACAGATAAATTAATTAAAATGAGCGATTTCCTTAAGTATTTTTAACCCGTTAAAATTAGGGTTGCCCCGACATTTGTGGTCCGACATTTGCGGCCCGACTTTTGCGGCTATGTCCAAAATTGGTTTCCAATTTATGTTGTATTAATCCCAAAGTCCTTAAAAAGCTTTAATAGAGGCTAATACATGAATTTTGTTCGAGAATTGCGTTCTTAGAGATGTTTCAAAAAAAATCCTAAATTTTAAAAACACCCCTATGAATTACCTAAAGAGCCAAAAATGCTGTTTTATCTATTATATCCTTTTAGGACATTTGGGATTAATGCAACCTAAATTTGGAACCAATTTTGGACATAGCCGCAAAAGTCGGGCCGCAAATGTCGGGGCCGCAAATGTCGGGACACGAAATTAGGATAGAAAATGAAAAAAGATGGGCCTTAATAATATACAATTTTTAAAATGCTCATGTTATATTACCCGAATTAGTTTTTATTCTCACATCGCCCCCATTTGTAGTCGTGCAGTCATTTCCACGAGGCAACTGTTGTTGTTGTTGGGTCGTTTTTGACATTTATTCGGGACGGTTTAATTAATGGGAAAATTTATTTTAATTATTTTTAATGGCTGAATAGGAGGGCTAAGTTGTGTTTGACGAAGAGCGTATTTGGGAATATGAACAAAATTAAATTTATGCCACCTAAAAATCAATTTTAAAACAATTTTTAATTAAATACCAATTAAAAAACCCATGACTGCTCAAGGCATGACAAAATTAATTGTTGCACTCAACAAAAAAGCTGCTAAATTTAGCGAAATGCACTCATTTTATGTGTTAACTGAGTAAGGAAGAATTGAGTACACTTTCCTTAATTGTGTATCGTAATTAAAAAAAAAAAAAAACCCTAGAGGAAGGCATACGCAACATACCCATAATGGCTAATTGGGCGCTAGTTACAAAGCGTACTACTTTAATTTTTTTTTCACTTTTTTTTTGGAAAATTTTTTTTTGTTGTTTTGATGCAGAATTTGTCGGGGAATCCGATTCTGACATTATTTTGCCCAATTGCGAATCCCGAACCCTAATTCGAACATTTCAAAATTTTCTAATTTATATTAGTGTGTCTCATTTTATTCCATTTACAATAGTGTGTCTCATTTTATCCAATTAATTCGTCCATTTCAAAGAAAGCCGATGCGGCAGAAGATAATATGGCGCTACTTACAAATCAATCCATTTTGAATTTTTTTTCACTTTTTTTTTTTGTCTATTTACACATAGTGATAAATATTATACTTTTTTTACCAGATGGTACGTATTTCACGCTATTTAATAAATGTGAAGGACTCTGGGCTCAATTGAAGCAAAAGACGAAAAGAATTCATGGAACCAGTACAAATTTAACGAATTCATACATGTGTGAACAAATTTTTCGACTTAATGCTAGGGCTAAAGGAAGAACTATTATTAATGCTTTCTGTGATCTTCTTCGCCATAATTATACTTTTATTCGCCATAATCATTGGCGCACCTACGTTTTGTCGACTCGACGTTTTGTCGACTCAGCCAAAAATCCACGTTTTGTCGACTGCACGTTTTGTTGACTTGGCCAAAAAAGAAATTCTTTCGAATAATTTTGTGTTCGCTGTTCGAAATAAATGTCTAATTGGGTCTGACGAACAGAAAAAAATGGAAATCGCTTTTTGAAAGTTAGAATTTGGCCGAGTCGACAAAACGTGCAGTCGACAAAACGTGGGGAGGCGTAATCATTCTGTTAATGCTTAATATTTATCATTATGTGTAAATAGACAAAAAAAAAAAAAAAAGTGAAAAAAAATTCAAAATGGATTGATTTGTAAGTAGCGCCATCAAATATAGTAAAAATTAGAGTATTTATTATCTAAATGATAAAATGGGACACCCTATTGTATAGTAAATTGGAATAAAATGAGACACACTAATGTAAATTAGAAACTTTTGAAAAGTTCGAATTAGGGTTCGGGGTTCGCAATTTGGCAAAATAGATGTCAGAATCGGATTCCCCGGCCCTGAAAACACTTAAAATAGCTTTAAAAACAAAAAAAAATTTTCCAAAAAAAAAGTGAAAAAAATTTCAATAGTACACTTTGTAACTAGCGCCGCTAATTGCATTCAAAAGGGATGCAATTTTGTTGTGCAATAAATGTGACATTATGAAAAAAATGGAAAGCAAAACAAAAAAAACGACAAAAAATGATCTTTTTTCGACGCTGCTCTTGCGCCGCTTGGTGATCACCTTGAAAATGGGGGGAGGGTGAAGGAGAGAATACTCAAATTTCAAATTTATTCAAAATAAAAAATCCAAAAGAAGGACAAAAGCCGCTTATACCTTTGGATGTACTCAATTTTAAGAAAAACTTAATTATTTTAATTGTTCAATTTATTTATTTTTTTAGAATTAATTCGCGGGCGGGACTCGAACCCATGATCCGCCATACACAATAAGGGGAATTTTCAACTGAGGTTGATGGCTGCAGGTTTTACCTGTCCCCACGGTTTTGGGCTAGACCGGTTTTTGGACCCTCCGGTTTTCGGGGCTTAGCCTAAAACCCCCAATTTTGGTTCGGTAAGCCGACTTCGGTCAACTCAGCTTAAAAACTCTGAAATCCTAAATTATCACAGGGTACTTTCCTGTTCTGGGGCCCCAATTTTAAATTAAAAAAAAAGTCAACAAAAGGCTGCATATAAAACAAAGAAGCATGCGCAGCTATTTTGCAGGCAATATTGCTACAATATGAGCCAAATTTATGTGGGAAAAAATAATTTTGCGCGTCCTTTAATAACAAAGAAATATTCAAATGAATTTATTTATTTTTTAGTGTTTATTTATTTTTTAGTGAGACTCACAGCAAAATCAACGGTAATAGAGGTAAAAATATCGAAGAAAAAGCGTTCATTTTTATTGCATTTAGAGTTTTTCACATTTCTAATAATGACTATTTTTATTTCGAAAAACACTAAAATTAGGATTAGCCATTTTTTTATCGAAAAATGGGAATGAAGGCAAATTGTAAAATTAACTGCTCAAAAAAACTTAGAAAAATGCATTCATTGACTTTAGAGCCGACTTCTGTCCAAAACGCAAAAATTTAAGTAAATTTTCTCCAACCGTTTTGGCAGATTAAAAGCATGAAAGAGACTGAAAAGAAAACATTTTCTTACGACATTTGATTAAAGAGTTAACTTAGAGCAGCCGATTACAACCAAAAAAAAAATAACTTAGTAATTTTTACAAAATTTTTGTTTACCGCTTATACAACCACATGGAAAGGAAAAATTCTATAAATATTTATTGAATACTTATTTATTTTCAATACAATTTCATGAGTATTTACAAGTTTTGTTATCCTCCTTCGCCCCTCCAAAGTTGCCAAATGATTTTGCATTTATGCCCCTTCTGAGGGCCACCGATTCTGAACCAAAACGAGCCATTTATTGCGCCCGAGACGGCAGTATCGGCGCGAAAAAGACGCCTCGTGGCCAAGGAGTACACTGCGCAGAACGCAGCAGCGCCTCCAGAATTGCCAGAGACCCGGCCCGATGGATGGCGCCGAAGTGTGGTTGATTTAAGCACTTTAATAGACATATTTATAAAAAAAATTGATGATCAGTACGCACTTGCGTCTCGGTCGCTGAATATGCATTTCTGAAATTGGCCTCTTCGAAAAAAGAATACCTCTAAAAACGGATATTTGACTTAAAATTCCGAATAATAATGCAAAAACGCATGGAAAAAGGCATTAAAGTGCAAAAAAGGCAACAAAAAAGCATTACAAAAATCAAAGAAGAAACTTCTAACCAAGTTAGAAATGAGTTTTTCGTGCGTATTAGCTCATACCAAGTGAAAAGAAAAAAGTCATTTTCCTGAAAATCCGGGCCCTAATTATCATAAGATTATGTTTAGATTTTCTTTCCTTTTTTAAGATTTTGTTGGTTTATTGACATTTCGTGACAATAATTTTTTTTATGATTTGGTGATTCCGACCTTAGTAAAACTTTTGGATAATGGTAGAGTTTACTCCTGCCGGTTTTTGATTATGGAATTATTTTTCTAGGGTATTTTGAGGCGCGGAGCATGAATCAGACCTCCATTTTGACCCATTTCGAGCACCGGACCTGAATTCGAACATTTTTCGAAAAATAATAGGCCGAAAACAAAAACAAGACCAGGGAGTCTTAAAATTTAATTTATTTTTTTAGTTTTTTTTTGATAGCCAATGCCCCCTCTACTCCGAAATAGGGGAAAAGATTTCTCTACAGCAAATTTATAAAATTTTCGTCGTTGTTCGACACTTAAAAATTCCCCTCCGCCAAAAAAAATCCTGGTTACAGGCCTGCTTATGATGCAAACATTTTGTAATTTATATTTCACAAACACTTCAGTAATTTTTTTATTTTTGTAAAAAAAACAATAATATCTTGAATTTGTGCACCCATTGCTTTTCTTATTCATTTTCCGACTATTGTACTTTTTTGGAGTATCTACAAAGAATGAAAATATGTCTCTGTTTATAAAACCCGTTAGTAGGTACAGTACGACAAGGGTACAGACCTATCAAACTAACGATAAACAGCAATGGGTGGACAAATAAATACAACAAAAAAAACTAGGAATGCACATCAATTCACACTACTTTAATTTCTTAGATTAAAGCATCCCTGGTTTGGGCGACCCATCCCAATACATCGCTCTGTTTATACCCACCGACCCGGGTCGCCCTAAACAAAACGAAAAAAAGCCCCGCATCAAAGAAAAACAGCGGCCACCAGCTCCACCGCATTGGCAACGAATACCGCGGCGACATTGCCTCTCACTCCAGGCGGCAAATTGTGCCATTCGTCTTCGTTGTCCCTCGGTAGGACAACTCCGGCGAGTCCTCCAAGGCGGGCGGCGTTGACTTTTTCTTGCAGTCGGCCGGTCCCGACCACAAACGAGCCAATTATTGCGGCCGAGATGGCGGTGTCGGCGCGACAAAGGCGCCTCGAGGCCAAGAAGTACACTGCGCAACACGCAGTAGCGCCTGCAGAGTTGCCAGAGACCCTGACAGATGGATGGCGCCGAAGCGTTAGGGCACGTTGCGTAAAGTAGTCAAGATCTCCCGTGTCCTCCTCAAGAACGCACACGCCGCCATAAACCCATCAACCAGCGCTTCCTTAATTTGATTAATTATTTTATAGACATAGTTAATAAAAATAAAGGTCAGAACGTACCTTTGTCTCGGTTGCAAAATCGCTTGGCGGTAAAGCGGTGAAGACGCCCCTATTTCTTACTCGGCCGACCTTGACCATCAGCAAACTGGGTCTCGCCAACCACTGGCTCTAGCACGTTGTCGGGCTCGAACACAGCCAAGCCGATCGCCTGCCCCGGTCGGTCAGGGCGCATTCTCACATCGTCATGGTCATCCCGGTGCATTCGCCGAATGTGACGTACCAAAAGGTGCTGAGCATGGGTGACGAAAGGGCAGTTTCGGCGGCTAAAATTAAGGAAATTTCGACATTGCGAATAGCACATTAAATCGTACTTGCATGCGAATGGGTGAACGATGAAATCCATTTTTTAAAGAAAATACGTAATAATCTGTTAATTTTACAAATTACGTGAACAAACAAAAACATCACATTAGCTATTTTCTACAATTTATTTTAAATTATGCTGAACATGGAAAAGTTGTAAATAAAGGTCGGAATTCTAATCAATTGACTGTTTTTGGGTGACATTTGACATCAGATTGCCTAATGTATATAAAAACGTTTCTTAGAGCCTTTCTGTGTTTTGACACTTGAATTTTTCTTACTTTTTGGAATTATATGTGACTTTTTTCGTAATTTTTTTCGCAAAATTTCTTGGTAGAATGCGCTTAAATAATTATGCATTTCTGAGATTGGCCTTTTCAAGAAAAAAAGAATACTAATAAGGGATACGAAAACTTCTCATTTTCAATTCGACAAGTTTTTTGGTTCCAAAATCTGAATAAAATTTTTCGGTTTCTCGTTATTTGTTTGCTTAATTTTTATTTATGTACAAAAGGGATATAAAAATTAATTATGACAAAATTATTTTCAGATTGTCATTCTTTTTTTTTTTTTTTTTGCCTTTCTTGGGGTTTAGACAGGGGTCGCATTTGTCCTTATTTGGAGGGGTCGAATCTTAGAAAATAAAAAAATCCTTATTTCTAAGATTCGTCCTTATTTGAGCCTATGATCCTTATTTTGTCCTTATTTCTTACTCTGAGGTAAAAAAATTAGAAAAATGGTTGTTTTTTTACAATTTTTTGAAGCGATTTCGTTATTATTTTTAAAAAATTTTCCCGGTGGCGCCTGGCGGCTCCACTGGACCCTTTTTCGCTTATGTTTTTTTTTTAAATTTAACTCGAAAAGCATCAGAAACTTGGTCATTTTTTGTGAAAAACTGTTACCAAAATACAACCAATTTTTAAAATTTTCTACGGCGGCGCCTGTCGGCACCGCCGACATTTCTTTTTCGAAATTAAAAATGAAAAGTCTTATTTCAAAGCCTAACATCTAAAAAAATATTGCCATAGGGAACAAATATGCTACAAACAGTTGATTTTCTTGAATAAAAATGATTTTAAAACTTTGAAATCGCGTTTTAAAAAATGTCCTTATTTTGTACCCCAAATCCTTATTTTTAACCTGCGATGTCCTTATTTCAAAAATTTTTCAATGCGACCCCTGGGTTTAGTGCTTTATTGGCATTTCGTGTCTTTATAATAATTTTTATGATTTAGTGATTTCGAACCCTAGTAAAACTTTTTTTGGTTCTATTGCAGTTTACCCGACCATAAAAAAAAAGACACGACCATAAATATCCCCCCCCCCCCTAGGAAAAAATATAAATTTTTTTTTAAGTCTTGAGTTTTTTCAATAAAAAATTACTGGGAATTTTTTAACGCAGAATTTTCAAGAAAATCCTTCAAATTTTCGTATTTTTTTCTTAAAAGTCTTCAAAAAACTAGTAAAAATTTAAAAAATGTTATGAAAATTTCATGTTTTTTCTACAAATTTCCTACTGTAAAAAATTCCAACTAATTTTTTATTGAAAAAACTCAAGACATAGAATTTTTTTTTCCTATTTTTAATGAAGGGTGAGATTTATGGTCGTGTAAATTTTTTATGGTCGTGTCTTCGTTTTTATGGTCGTGTCTTTTTTTTTATGGTCGTGTCTTTTTTTTATGGTCGTGTCTTCGTTTTTATGGTCGTGTCTTTTTTTTTATGGTCGTGTCTTTTTTTTATGGTCGTGTAAATTTCTTAAGGTCGTGAAAATTTTTTATGGTCGGGTAAACTGCAATAGAGCCCTTTTTTTTCCTAAAATCAACAGCAATTTGAAGACAGAAACGGATAAATTGTTTTTAATAGTTGCAGCACATCGCACTATGGTTGTTTCGCCCCGCAAAAAAAAGAGAACTGAAATTAAAGTTTTCAATAAGTCGACGCAACCAAATAATAAAAAAAATGCTAAAAGAAAATTATTATCTTTTTCAAAAATTTCTATGATGGCGCCTATCGGCACCACCGTCCCCGCCGTTTGGACTTTTAAAAAGCAGGACGAAAAAATGCTTTCGATGCTGGAAATATTCTGAAAAGAATAATGAACAATTTTTTCTTCTTTATTAAATCTTTTCTTTAAACTTCGAATAAAAGTCTATTTGAAATTCTTTTTATAGTCTCATTAAAAAAGGGAAAACAAAAAAAAACGAAAAAAATGACATTTGTGATCAATTATTGTCAAAATGAAGATCAATTTTTGTTTGTCCATCCTCATTTTCTGCTTCCACCGCCCACTGTCGGAAATGAGGAGGGCTTTTTGCTGCTGTGGTGATGATGCTGTTGTTCCTGCTGCTGTTGTTGGACCATCTTTTTTCGACGTTGTTCTTGCGCCGCTTGGTGATCACCTTAAAAATGGGGGAAGGGGGGGGGGGGTGAGAAAGTGAATATTAAATGAAAAAAAATTGACATAAGTTAAGATACCAATTGAACAGGCATCTCCCTCAAAAATAAAAAATAAATTTAAGGGTTTGTTCGGTTGTTCAAGTATTTTTTTGAAAAATAACAGTTTTATTAAAAGTTTTCCGGTGCATGCGCCTCTGTCAATTTTTTTAGAGACAGAGCAAAAAAAGAAAAGGGTCATTTGATCAAGATCAAGACCCCCCGAATCTTTTTTTACGATAGACCTGATGCCGAAAGTGGTAAGGCCAAATTTCGGAGTGAGCTGGCCTCGATTTTTTTTTTATAGTGAAACGGGAGATGCCGTGGTGCGCCGTTGGGAAAAATTCATTTCGGTTAGACCGGGTTTTGGAGCCCACCCTTTTTTGGCCCAAAAACTCCGGTTTTCAGTTCGGTTAACCCTATTTTCAAAAAAAAAGAATTCCCCCCCCCCTCTCCGTCGTACCCAATGCGTCGTAAAAGTCGTCGGCACTGAACGCGTTCGGGTCGTACACGCTGCGGGCAAAGCAGGTGCCCTTCTCGTCGATGCCGTACGCGTTGCGCAACGACTCGTAAAGTGACGGATTGATGTAATCTTTGCGCCGTTTGATGCTCGCGTTCATGTCCACGCCGCGCTCCTTCTTCTCAAAAAAGGCGACAAAGCGTTGCTAAAAAAAATTGAAAATTTTGGAAAAACCAAAAAAAGTTTTTGGGTTTCCGACGAAACTCAAACTCACGCCCCGAAACTAAGAAACAACAGAGACAGTTTTTTTATAAAATTACTTATACAGAAGAGTTCTTATTTGACAACTTTGATTAATGTGACTCGTTAGTGTGATCCCCTGTATTCTCTTCTATTCAATACAACAGGTTCAAGTCCCTTCATTTTTTTTTCAAACGCTACCAGTACACCCCAAACACTGAAGAGAAAATCTTCACATTAAATTTCTAATATTAATTTTTTTTTTCTTTAAAAAAATTCTATAAATTTTACTAGACAAGAAACTAAGAAAAACTTAAAATTTCGTAATTAAAAAATCTCCATCTAAATTAATAAGATTTTGCCAATGTTGTTCTTGTTATCCCCTGTCTTGAAAATTCCTATAATTCTTTTAAAGAAAAATATAATATAAGATAATTTAAACAAAAAAGAACAAGTTTTGTCTCGGCGGTGTTTTGTCCTGTTCAGCTACCGCCCGCCCCCCCCCCCCAACAAACCGCCATTTCGGGGTCGCATTCGCCGCGTGGTGAAGGCGGCAAGTCACGATGGTGAATGGCATCGGCCGCAGCCGGCAACTCGGCCCCCGTGTCCATCGGATCGTCCGTTGAGCACACCGAGCGGGGCGTGTACCCGGGCCCCGGTGTTGAACCACCGCCGCCACTGCCACCGACGTCGAGAATAGCGGAGTCCTAGGTGAAAACAAAAACAAAAAAAAAATGTTGGGTTACAAAAACACCCCAATCACCTAGGTTTTTGAAAACCTAAACCATTGTTGTTAATATAAAAATATGTTGGATTTCCAAAAAAAAAAAACTGGTGAATTAGGTTTCCAAAAAAAAACTAGAAGGTTCGGTTTTCATAAAAAAAACTATGCGGTTGGTTTTTCAAAAAACTCAAGGGTCCTTTTCAAGATTTTTTTTTGATTGGACGCGTAAATATTTAATTGGACTGCGTAAACTGCATTAGAGCCAGCCAAAAATTCATTCCTGTTTTATTGCAGTTTGATGAGTTTTTTTTTTCATTAAAAGACCTTCTTTTTCGATAAATTCAAAGATTCGGTATCCAATTTCTTGGTCGAAAAATGGAAAATGAAATTGTGAATTTAATTGCCAAAAAAAAATTGGCAAAATGCACTCTATGGCGTAAGAACCGACAAGTTCAAGTCCATTTTCACGATTTTAGGGGTTTCAATTATATAAGACCCCACCCCTAATTTTGAGACTTGCAATTTTTTTTTTTTTGTCGACCCTTCCCCCCCCCCCTTGCCCATTTACCGAAAATTTGGCCCCCTTCTCCAACAACAGGTCCAAGTCTTCCTCCGCCTCCTCTTCTTCATCGTCGTCCTCCTCATCTTTGTTCCGTCGTGGTTCACTGCCAAACGCGTCCGCCTCGTCGTCGTCGTCGAACATGTCCGACCGACGCCTTGGCGGTCGCGGCTCTACCAGCGGCGCTGCTGCTTCCGTTGTCGGCATCGCCCCAAGTGCCGATGACGACGACGCCAATGGGCCGATGACCACCTTTGGGGGACCTGCATAGGCAAAAAAAAATATGGTATTAAATTGTGTCCGGAATGACTAGAATTTATGTTAGATTAATGATCAGCGACCCAAGAAAATTTGTTTTTGAGAATAAATTTTTTTATTTTTGCATAATCCCGACCAGGTCAACGCGGAAACCCCTAAAATTTTAAAACAAAACCCAAGAAAGAAAATAAAAAGCCGAAATTTCTGATCCCGTCACAGTTTGTTCTCTATCTGTCCGCCCGTGTCCCGACTTTTGCGGCCCCAACCAACAAAAATTAATTTATTTCTTATGGATTAACTTTTTAAACCACGAAGTTTCTTCGACTTATTTCTTTTTTTGTCCACACTAGTTAATTTCTTTTTTTGAAATAAGCCCTTATTTGGTCGGGCCGCAAGTCAATTTTTGGCTGGAGCTGCAAATGTCAGGCCATATGTCGGAAAATGGTACTTAAGAAATAAGCCGCAAATGTATGGGCACCGGTACGCCACACACCCCTCGCAGCACAGAGGAAGGCCCATTCGCGCATACCTTTCGGCTCCTTTTGTCGATGTTTCTGTCCCTCCCCCTCTTCAGCATCACTGTCCGAACCATAGGCCACCAAAGAATTCATTAATGCTTGCAAAACAAATAAATTTTTGTTTATAGTATTAGATAAAATTTATTTTTTGCTAAAGTTAAATATAAAAAAGGAAAGAATGAAATTGAAAATTTAAAACTTTTTTTTAAAGTAAAAATCTATACATTGTTATTGTATTTTTTATTGCCAAAATCATGAAAAAACCAGCAAGTTGCCGAATACAACTTTTGGCACTATAGAGGAAAAAAAACCAATGGTTTCCTCCTCCAAAGCCCAACAAAAAAATATCATATGGGAGAAGTGAAAAAAATCAGGGAAGGCATTGTCTTTTCGAGGCCACAAAATGACTCCAACCGGGGCACCAACAACACCTTTCTTTTGGTGATAAAACAACCAAATTTCAAAACCTATGCCCATGGACAATGCCTTCCTTGTCAAAAAGAAAAAATATATATATCTGAGAAAAAAATTCATATACACGTTATAATGGGGAACAAAAAGTGATTGTTCGAATCGTTGTGGTCGAATCTGCCGGAGATGGAAAAAAAGAATACAATAAAAGTGACAGGTTAAAGAAATGTTTGTCGTTGTTTACTCGTCGTTCCTCCGTCCTTTTTTACAACCAAAAAATATGAACAATTTTCCTTAACATATCCGCCGCCATTGATCAGAGTCTGTTGCCGGCGTTCTTCAAATAATGGTAACATCGCAGCAAGTAGTGCGTGTCCGATCTCGCATAATCAATCATCGGTTTGGTCAGGGGCCTACGAAAATTTATGGGAAATTTATTTTAAAAAAGGGTTTAAAGACAGCAAAAACACATTGATAAACTGATGCGACAAAAAAAATGGTAAAAATAGATAGGGGCCCGAAAGGAAAGTGTACCCAGAAGAAAAAACACACATAGTATTCCCAAACCTTAAGTTTTTCTCTAAACAAAAACTTGACCTAGTTTTTGAATGAAAATTTTGAAAAATAAAATTTTTGAGAATTTTCAGTTTTTGGAATCCAAGATAATTTTGCATTAATATGTGCTTTTGACGAACTTATGAATGAAAGAAAAGATCTTTCCAAGGGGGAGGAGAGAGAGAGAAACGCAATACACCCTATGGATGGTCAGTTGCCATGGATTTAATGAGACCAAAGCGAGAAAAAAAAGACATTTATTCCATTGGTCCGGCAGCAAATCCATCGAACCAACAAACGAAATCGCTTGGTTCGCTTCCAAACGGATCAACTAAATCCTATGAACTACCAATCATCAAAAAAATTCGGTAAAAATCAAAAAAAAAATTTTTTGTTTTCATGTGAGTGTTTGGGATTCCGTTGTTTTTGGGAATAACCATTCCAAAAAAAAAAAAATCGTCTAAATGGAAAAATAATTTTTTACCGTCGCGTCCAATCGGCGGTCCGCAACTTTTTGTCCAACCAAACGCCGCACGCCTCGTAAACCAACGAACGCAAATTGCGCCGCCCGCCACCGCTGGTGTCCACCAAATGTTTGGTGGTGTGAATGCCGAGTTGACGGAGAAAGGCATGTTCCTGGGCACCATGGCACACCTATAAAAAGGAAAAAAATATTGAAAAATTCAGATGAAATATCGTAAATGGTCAGAGTTCGTTATGTCTAAAATGTTATTTTCTTAAACCAAAATATTTTGTTGGGCATCGAACTTTTGATACAATAAGAAATTGATACCGATTCTGGGCAAGCGCTTTAGAGTACGGAGGCTTTGCCCTCAAAAAAGGACAAACTTTTTTTCCACTATTTTTTTATAGGAAAACCGTAGCCGATTTTTAAACAGCATTTTGTGAAATTATATCAAACAGCGGGACTGTGTTTACCTACGGAAATGGTGGATTACGCCGATTGGAAATTTTTTTTCCCCATGGTCCCGGATTTAGTCACAGCGGAACTTTTTTTTCCAAATTTTACATAATTAAACGTTATGCTGCATCGTGACCCCCCTCCCCCCCTCCCTCCCATTTGCCAACTTTTTTAATGCGTTCATCGGTAAATGCGTTTGTCATCATTAGGGCCATGTTGTCGCGCACTTGGTCCACCAAAACGTCGACCAAAAAGTCAATGGATTCAGTAGAAATTTGAAGCAGACAGACCCGCTGGTCACGTGGATGACCGACAATGAAGAAACATGTTAATCTGACAATAAAATGATGGAAACTTTTTTGTGGGGTAAAACGAACCAATGAATTTCCAGTTTACTGGTAGGAAATACAAATATTCGAGAAAGACAGAATCGAGAAATCACCAAAAAGTTAGAAAAGAACTTCAAAAAATAAGAGATTCAATTTAAAATTTTGACCTATCATGTAATTCGTAAAAATTGTTTTTGAAACGTCAGTTTTTGTTCAAGATGTACGTAAAACTGGGCACCAAACTCCCTCTCATAATTAGTACAAATAAAAAAATTAAAAAGTTTTGCTGACGAAAAATATGGGTTTTGGTTGGCGCCCAATTTTGGACATTCGTTTTTTGTTCAAAACTAAAAAAAGTATTGAATAAAACTACCCACTCAAAATCAAATGCAAATTCGTCGACTTTGCACAGCGTTGACGCAAGCCGGGCAAGTTGTTCAGCGGTTACGATGTAGTACAGTTTGGTCCTGACGAGGGACAACCAAATCGGAAGAGGGTCCTAAAAATGGGGGAGATTTTTTTATTTAAATCGTAGATTTTTTGGAAGACGTTCGTCGCGATCCATTTTTAAATTGGCCAAAATAAATGCCTTTTTGATTTTGTAAAATGAAACATTCCTATAGATGTAAGAATTGAACAACTAACCATAGTTAAGACGAAAAAAATTTTTTTTTTTGAAAATCTCGCTTTTTAGCACCCCTAAAAGGGCACATCCCAAAACACCACCGCCCCAAACACCGCCGAGACACATTTAAAAAAAATCTTCTAGAAGTTCTTCTCAAAAACTAAAAGAAAGACTTTCAAGAAAAAAAGTG
Organism: Heterodera filipjevi; assembly: GCA_039877585.1. Classification (NCBI taxonomy): domain Eukaryota; kingdom Metazoa; phylum Nematoda; class Chromadorea; order Rhabditida; family Heteroderidae; genus Heterodera; species Heterodera filipjevi. The sequence goes on along the minus strand of JBDPZO010000087.1, from coordinate 7,098 downwards.
TATTTTCGCAAGATTTAAAAATTTCCAGAAAAACTAGGCGTAATTAGGAATTTTTAAAGATTTTTTTTCTAATTTTGCGAAAACTTCCAAGGCGGTCTTTTGTCCTGGTCCGCCCCTAAAAGGCCAAAATAGCGCTCTTCCAAACGAACCTCCACCATCGTCTGCTGCTGTTGGTCCCTTTCTGCGGCACGCGCTTCGCGCCGTGCCCGCTTCTTGTTCTTGCTGGTGCCGTTGGTGGCTTTGTCGCTGTTTGGCATGCCATCCCATCGCAGTGCCAACACTTGCGGCGCTCCCGTCGGGGTCCTCGTCGTTGAGATAGGCGCTGATGATGAAAAAGTCGACGCCTTGAACGACGGCCGTTTTGCCCATTTTTTGGGTTTTGATGCTCCCCCATCAGTGTTGATAAAAGCCATCTCCTTGTATTCGACCTCCAATTGGTCGATCAATTTGTCCTAAAGAGTGGAGGAATTTTTTTTTTGTTTTTGCATTTTTGGGCCTTCTTCCATAATACAAAACAGGGGTGGGACGCGAACGAAACAATCCCGCGGATCGCGGTTAAAATTTGCCGCGAAGTACTCAAATTTCAACAACAAAAAAATTGATATTTGGACATATTTTTTTTCTTGAGCGGTCAATTTCTACTATTTTAGTATCATTTGAAATTTGGAAGAGAGCTAACCAAAGACATCATTTTTCCCGTTACCAATTTCATGTGGTGGCGTTCGCTGAGTTTAAAAAAGTCGACCCCCGACCGTACAGTTGAGCCCTCTTCGAAAACATTGCACAATTTTTGTGCAGTGGCAAGTCGGTTCAATCTGAAAATTAAAAGAAAAAAACCTATCAATCTTTGGGGAATTTTTTTTTCTTTATCCCTCTACCCAATCAAGGAGTTTTAAGGCCGGGGTTCTTAGCAGGAATGGAGCCGATTTCAAAGAACGGATAAGGTGATCCAAAGAGATAAGGGTGAGAATTGCGTAATCAAAGGACGAATCTAAATTTTGATCATATGCAATAAAAAAAGAGTAATTTTATTTAGTGGGGGTTTCATTTTTCACCAAAAACCTGATCTCCCATTTTTGGGATAAATTTTTTTGGAAAACAGGAAGACAATTTGCTCACATTTGCCTTGCTCTATTAGCACATTGTCCAATACCATCATCATCATCGTTTGCATCTGACTTCTTGATTGAATATTTTTGTAATGATTGGAAAAGTGTGGACGAATGGGAAATAAATTTGTCCATGTCGGTAAGGTATATTCGGGGTATGTATATCGATGAAAAAGAAATATATAATCTGTCAAATTTTAAAAGGTAAAAAAAATCAATATTCAAATGTAAACCAAAGGGAGTCGAAGAAATCCACCGAAATCTTATGACATTTTTAGAAAATTTTTTATCTGGGCCAAATTTTTGGAAATTTTGCTAGCTTATAGAACTTGCCAAAGAGCTAACGATAGTTTAGTTGTTTCTGAAAATTATGTCATCCGGCGCCAAGTTAGGTCGGTGCCAAACTGGGTGGTTGGTTTTCCACATACATAGGTGCTTAGAAATTTTAACACAACAAAAAATTTTGCAATTTTGTCAACAAAAATAAATAAAATTGAGCGTTCTTAGCGCTGTTCGTTCAAAAAATGTGGTTTTCAGAATTGGGACTATAAATTTTGTATTAAAAAATGTAAAAAAAAAGCCCATCAAAAAATCAGCACAGCCTCACCCCAAAAAAAACACCAAGCTACAGCTTCACATTTATTCAAAACCCTGGTTTTTTCCTTCACTCTTCTTTCACTGTTTCTTTTTCTCACTGTTTGGTATAAAATATGAGAGAGAATATAGAAATTGTGTGGTAAACAAAGGCAGAGAAATGCGTTCTCTGATTCTCTCTTTTCTCACTTTCTCTACTGCCACAAAATCGAAACGGGTCATCGTGGTTTGGCCATTTTGGCGTGCCATCTTGGCCTCGTTGGATATAACTTTTCTCAGAGGTAACCAAACTAAACATTCTTAGTATCATCGCCAGCTCTTGGTAAATTCTATAAGCTTGCAAAATTTTAAAAAAATTAGCCGAGCTAACAAAAAGTTATGTTCTGAACATAACTTTCTAATAGCTGGACAATTTTTGAAATGTTGCAAGCCTTTTGAACTTACAATAATGATGCTAACAAATCCAACGACGCCAAGATGGCACGCCAAAAATATTGCGTTCATTTTTTCGATACATTTGCCATTCCCAAATTATTATGTTTTTAAATTTTAATGCAGGCGCTATTTTATAAACCAAATTAATATTAATTTAAAAAATGTCCATTGCTGCTGGCTCTTTGGCAGATCGGATTAAGCTGTTATTGAGTAATTCGGCTGATGATGCGGATGTGTATTTTTTGGTTGGGAAAGGTGACCAAAAAGAGGCAAGTTTTAAATGAAAAAAATTTTAATATAAATTATATACTAAGTGTTTTCTCATTTTCCATTAATTTTGCCCATGAATTAGCTTATATCTGCACACAAATTGATCCTCAAAACTGCATCGGAAGTGTTCAGTGCAATGTTCCGATTTGACTCGAAAAATACAGAGGCCAAAAATGGTGATTAAAAATTAAAAAAGATTTAAATAAATAGAAGAAAAATTGTCAAATTATTTTAAAATTTTTCCATTTTCTGGCTCAATTGTTGCCCCCGTGGAGGTCATCGATGTTGAAGCCGATGCGTTCAGAGCAATGCTAAAGTTCATTTACAGCGACGATTTGAGTGGGCTGTGCGGAGACAATTTGTTCGATGTGCTTTATGCGGGTCAAAAAGAAATTAAAAAACTATCTGTCATGTCGAATGGTGTTAAAACTGTACGGGTGTCGAACAGAATAAAAAATTTCTGAGTTGGAATGGCAGAGAAACAGCCAATGTCTTCTTTTAAAAAAATAAAGCCTAGGCCTATTCGATCTTTTGCTTATTTTCGAACTTTAAGCCTAAATTAAGACCTAATTCTAAAGTTCGTGTCTATTTCAAAAATGTCCGACCTTCGCCATTCGGAAAGTCCGATACTCGAAGCAGAAACGCTAGTGTCAAGCCAAGTACAAACATAAATTTGAACACAACAGTTCTGCATAGTTTAAAAGTTAATTTAAATGAATGCTTTATTAACTTAAACTGATGTAACCAAATAAACTAGCGCCTGCGTGCACGCGTGGGTACTGTATTCAAAGCGCTTCGCGCTTATCGAGCTTCGCTACCTAGGTATGTCTCACGGTGATTGGAAAATGTACAACTACGAGATGATTAGGGATTGAGAGTGTTCCAATGATTAGGGACTGAGAGTGTTCCAATGATTAGGAACTGAGAGTGTTCCAATGATTAGGGACAAAGAGTGTTCCAATGATTAGGGTCTGAAAGTGTTCCAATGATTAGGAACTGAGAGTGTTCCAATGATTAGGAACTGAGAGTGTTCCAATGATTAGGGACTGAGAGTGTTCCAATGTTAAGGGACTGAGAGTGTTCCAATGATTAGGGGCAGAGAGTGTTCAAATGATTAGAGGGGACTGAGAGTGTTCCAATGATTAGGGGGGACTGAGAGTGTTCCAATGATTAGGGGGGACTGAGAGTGTTCCAATGATTAGGGGGACTGAGAGTGTTACAATAGAGACTGAGAGTGTTCCAATGATTAGGGACTGAGAGTGTTCCAATGATTAAGGGACTGAGAGTGTTCCAATGATTAGGGACAAAGAGTGTTCCAATGATTAGGGACTGAGAGTGTTCCAATGATTAGGAACTGAGAGTGTTCCAATGATTAGGAACTGAGAGTGTCCAATGATTACGGGTCTGAAAGTGTTCCAATGATTCGGGACCACGAGAGTGTTCCAATGATTAGGGACTGAGAGCGTTCCAATGATTAGGGACTGGAGTGTTCCAAATGATTAGAGGGACTGAGAGTGTTCCAATGATTAGGGGGGACTGAGAGTGTTCCAATGATTAGGGGGGACTGAGAGTGTTCCAATGATTAGGGGGACTGAGAGGTGTCCAATGATAGGAACGAGAGGTTCAATGATTAGGGACTGAGAGTGTTTCAGATTGGGACAGATAGTGTTCAATGATTAGGGACTGAGAGCGTCCAATGATTAGGGACTGAGAGTGTTCAAATGATTAGAGGGGACTGAGAGTGTTCCAATGATTAGGGGGGACTGAGAGTGTTCCAATGATTAGGGGGGACTGAGAGTGTTCCAATGATTAGGGGGGACTGAGAGTGTTCCAATGATTAGGGGGGACTGAGAGTGTTCCAATGTTAGGGGGGACTGAGAGTGTCCAATGATTAGGTGGACTGAGAGTGTTCAAATGATTAGAGAGTGTTCCAATGGTTAGAGGAGTGTTCAAATGATTCGAGAGTGTTCCAAGGTTAGAGAGTGTTCAAATGATTAGAGAGTGTTCAATCATTAGAGAGTGTTCCAATGATTAAAGATATTACAATGATTAGAGAGTGTTCGGATGATTAGGGACTAAAAGTGTAAGAAAAAGATAAAAGACACAAATTTTATTCAGAAGAAATGAATAAATATTAATTGAGGCATTAAAATTAATAAGAGGAACGCACTATTTTAATTTAAATAATTATAACATTAATTTGTATTAAATTTACTCCAAAAATGGCTTGTTGATTATTTAAATTTTATTAAAAGCAGGAATAAATCAACACTGATAATTTCATTAATAAATTTAAAAGAGAATTGTTTATATTTTAATTTAATAAATTTAATATATTAAAAGAATTAAAGCAAATAAAACAATAATAAAACATTGAGTGGTGATCTGAACCTCCCCCTCCCCCCCTTCCCCCCCCCCTGCCCCACCCCAGAATCCCATTAACGTAGGGATTCAGAGACTTTACGGAGTCCAAACTAAAATCTGATTTGATATTCGTGATCAGCGAGCCAAATAGGCTTAGAAAGTGTTTTTAAATAAATTTTTTAAGAAAGAGATGAAAGCGGGTATAAAGGACCATTCGGTAGAGCTAAAAATTAGCAATTTTTCTATGCAATAAAATGTTGGAAATTTCGATTCTGAAAAAGATATGAATTCTTTTCTGGAAATTCGAAAATTTCAGAAAATCGGTCCTAACTTTTTTCATTCTATAATTGAATCCCAATATAATTTCATAAAATGCCCGTATTTTTCTGCATTTATTATTTATTTGATGCAAATTGGTCCACACCCGATAAAGTTAGAATTTTTAAATATATCACCAAATTTCGAGGCCAAAAAATGGTCGATTTTTCAAAAATTTTTAAACCCTCCCAAAATTTTTTAAAACCTAAAACTAAGTTGATATTAGTGATCAGCGCATAAAATAGGCCCAGAAAATATTTTGAAATTTTTTTGACCCATTTGAAGGTAGGTGAAAATTTCTTAGGGGCCTAGCTCGAAAATTTCTGAAAATTTTTCAACATAATAAATACCATTCGATAGCCCATTTAATTCTCTCAAATCTGGGTAAAAAAAACTTTCACTCCAGGCACCCCCTGGCGAGTTACAGGGGACTGAAGTGTCCGCCTACCTTAAATTTTTTGAAAAAATAAAATTTTCCAAAATTTCACCAATCGATAGAGCATCAAAAACGGCTGCTTGGAGGTGGTCTCCGATTATTTAAAAAATCGTTAAAAATTCATATAAGGCAAAAACCGAAAAACCTTTAACCCCCCCTAGCTCGAAAATTTTTGAAAAAATTTTCAATTTTCTTTTTTCATAATTAGAGCTAATAATACCCTCATTGAGCTACGACCTCAACCGGTAGAATAACCCATAAACAGTTATAACAGATACACTCAAAGGGTCGAAAAAAATTTAAATTTAGGAATTTCTGCAGACCAGGGGGTTAGAGGTAGGGCTTAGGGTTCGCTGTCAGAGTTGTCAGGGACATCCCAACTATCATCCTCCAGGCATGCGCTAAGCCCTCCTTGGTCCAAAGAAAAATTTTCGTAACACTGGTACTGCCAAAGTGAGCCGCAACTCAGTCCCTGGGACTCACCTGGCCGCCTAGGCCAAATTTCCTTATTTTCCCGGATGCACCTCAAAAAGTGTAAGACCAATGCACAACTTTCAGAGCACTCCCGGCCTTCGGCCGGGAGATATCCTTTTTTGAAACGAAACCCCAAACCTATATAACGTATATAGTAATTGGCATTTCAAATGTTATTCGACACTCGAACTGGTGGCAATTGTAAGACCATTTTTTTTTGGGGGATGGAAAAAAATATAGAAATTCAATTGGGTAAATAATTTTAACAAATTCAGCTAAAAAATATAATGTCACCGCATTGGCCAAGGCATGTGCAGAATTTCCCTTGGCAAAGCGGAAAATGTGTTCGAAACAATGCTCAAGGCTCGCTTTATTGAAGAAAATGTGATTAAATAAAAATTAATTATCCAATTAATGATAATTAATTGAATAACTTTATTAAATTTGATACAAAATAAATAAAAATTCCATTTTTTTTATTTGGGAATGCTCGCCATTGTTTGGATTACATTGATCAAAATGCGGGAAGTGCTGTTCAATCGAATGCCTTCCTACAAATTGACCAAAAATTGTTGTCTGAATTGTTGGGGCGTGATCAGCTGGAGATGGATGGGGAAATTTCGCTTTGGAATGCCGTAATAATTGGAAAAAATACTTTTTAAATAATTTATTATTAAAATTAATGAAAAATTATTTATTAAATGTTTAATTAATGTTAGTCACTCCGTTGGGCGGATGGGCAATGCCGTCGCAATGGCATGATTGTTCGGCAGAGATCGGCGTCAAATGCTTGGCCCGGCACTTTGCCAATTCGTTTTCCGATCATTCCAAAGAGAATTTCCTGCAAAGCATAGGTAGCATCATTTGTAATTGGGCAATTTTTGAACGATTGACTCTCGAGTTATTACTTAAATCGGCGGGTTCTATTTTATGGGCGTTTTCACTGTCACATAATCATAAATTCATGGGATCTTTCACTTTGTTCGGTCTCCTTCAAAATTTGGAATTTTGCCACATCTTTGGCATTTTGTTACCAATTATTTCTTTGCCCTAAACAGTTTCCATCTGGCATTTTGATCATTGAGGAAGATGTCAGTG
>JBDPZO010000085.1:0-35493 GCA_039877585.1 Heterodera filipjevi | reverse complement strand
CCTCTTCCTCATTTCCAATTATGGTGAGGAGATATTTTGGGCATACACCAAGCACTGTTCGCGAATCCAATTTTGTCGTGTAACAAGGGCTTTATGCGCAAGCCGGCGATTTCATAATTTTGTGATGATTAATGAAATGTTACTGTATTTTGCGCCGTCATTTTCATTAAATTAGCAATTTAGGCCCGTTTGTCTCAATTCCCGCTTTTAATGGAGTGGCGGAATGCCAACAGCGTTATTGGACTTAGTCGTTGTACCCATATGGGTAACACATCGATAAGTCCATAACGTTTGCATTCCTTCCACTCCATTAAAAGCGGAATTGGAACAAACGGGCCTAATTGCTAATTAATTGAAATGACGGCGGCAAATCATACATTTTTCGATCTACAAAATATTGAAATCCGCCGGCTTTGCGGCATAAGCCCTTGTTCACGAAAATGATCGCGAAACAGTTGCTTGGTTATGCCCAAAATTCTCGCACCAATTGAAATGAGGAAGATGCCATATAGCCCAACGTGGCCAAAACTTAGACTCTGTGGAAAGAGCTCCACTCTTGCCAGTTCTCGGCTGGACGTCGGCTCGGACCAGTTAACAAATATACTTAAAACTTACATTTAATTCAATTTATTCATTTTTATATTTATTTTTAATTTGCCGACTTTTAATCCGTTGCGACCAAATCTGAATCGCTTAAAAAGTCGTCGTCAGACATTGTCTCCAATAAATCTTATACCAAAAAGTTAGTCATACTCATAACCCCCCCCCCCCTCCTTCCACCCTTTTTGAGAAATAAAAAAGAACGTTCTTTTGAGTTTATAAGATCGGGGATTCTTCGAGGGGCATTCAGCTATTTTTTCATTGGCACGAAAGAATAATGATTTTTATGAAAAATAATGGTTATATTTATAAAATTTTGCGCCGAAAAAAACCAATTCCGTACATCCTCCAAATGAAAACCTTAGCGCCCGAAGAATACATTCCCGTCCGTCCCCCCCCCCCCCCCAAAAAAACACTTTAAACATGTTGATAACAATTTACCTTTTAATGTCTTCAATCTTGTCTTCCAGTCCATTGTTTCGCATTGGTGCACTTTCGGCATACCATCCGGACGAGGCGTGAACAACCATTTGCCACCACTTGTCCATCCGACGCATTGGCACTGTCATCGGCCGGAAAACGCGGGAAAGGTATTTTTTCCCAAAACTATTAAATTAACTTTAACAATTCTACCTGCTTTTTAACAATAAAGGTTTTAAAAATAAGACATTTTTGCTCATATGCACTTTTTTCTGAAATTTTGAAATAAGAGTGTTCAATTTAGTGCGTGCTGGCGCGTGTGGTGTATGGAAAGTTTTCTCAGAACCACCAAATTTGTGATAAATTCAATCACGAGTGTCGTTGATACCGAAATTGTCTAATTTGGGTTGTTCGGAAAAAGATTATGACAAGATTTAGTCGAAAGATCAGTGAAATTGGCAGTTTTAAGAAACGCACCATCACCAAAATTAGTTATAAATTTAATGATCTTGACAAGAAAAATTTTGGAATTTTTTTGCATGAACGAAAAATTTTTGAAATTTCTGTAAGAATGCAAAAAAAAAAAATTTGATTTCTATGAGGGTATTTTTCAACTTTCTTGTGTTTTGGAATTTTGAAAAATGCCGAAATATGTAAAAAAAAAATAGGCCACCAACGTTTCGTCTACTCGCCAAACAAAAAAATATTTGAAGCAATTGTTCGGCGTTCGAATGATGCCTATTTGGTGAAAACCCGGAATGGCTTACTGGAAAAATTTTGGTCGAGTCGACGAAACGTGGGGCGGCGGAAAAATATGTACGAACCCCCGAAATATGTTTTTTATGCTAAAATTCATTCTAATTCGAGAATTTTTCGGAGAAATGCTCTATTATGCTATAACAACTAAACTAGTTTTCTTAGTATCATGCGACGCTCCTTTTACTTTTGATGGTGTCTCCACGACTGCATCATTTGTTTTTCGAAAGTATTGATCCATCAAATGGACGACCGAATCATTTTCCTTACTCATATTGTACTTACAGTACCAATCAATGCGAAAGCCACATTTGCAAAAAAAAAATGAAAATTTATTTTTCGAAAATGTTCGTTTCCGGTTCGGGATTCGGGAATTGGTCGAACGGATGCCGGAATCGAGATCAGCGACCCCGAAAACCTCCTAAAAAAGTTTTGGACTTTTATTTCTTTTTTTGAGGGACCAATAATCTGCAGCACATGCCGCTATTGGATACCTTTTTTGGCCAAAAAATAGAATTTCGAAAAATTTGAGTTTTCGACTTATTGTTCGAATTCGGGTCAGGGGTTCGGATTTGACCTAATGGAGGTCCATATTCGTGATCACGACCCCGATAACCCCCGAGGGAACGCCGACACTCTCGCGCCGCTGACATTGCGCCGCAGACACATGCGCCGCGCACTTGCGCGCCCCAGCCAATCGCATTTGCGCCGCAGGAACTTGCGCCGCGACTTTTGCGCCGCAGACACTTGCGCCGCATTTTTTGTGAGGCAGACACTTTCCGCCCGCCAGCAAAATCGACATTTGCGCCGCCCAGAATTTTTATTTTTTTTTCAACAAATTATTAATTACGCGTCAAACCACAGTTTGCGCGTCCATCATAGTTTACGCATTCAATCAAAAGTTAACGCGTCCAATCAAATAAACCTTTCTAAAGGTGGTATTTTTTAATCTAACCCCTGTTTTTTTTGAAAACCCACCCCCCAGCTTTTTTTAAAGCCTTACCCTGTTTTTTTGAAACCCAACCTTTATTTTTAAAATTTTTTTTTAAAATTAAGGGGTTAGGTTTTTGGGTACACTTTTTTCAATTTTTTATTTTGTTTAAAACGCGTAATTTATAATTTATTGAAAAAAAAAAAATTCTTGGGCGCGCAAGTGTCTGCCTCACAAAAAATGCGGCGCAAAAGTCTCGGCGCAAGTTTCTGCGGCGCAAATGTCGATTTGGCTGGGCGGCGCAAGTGTCGCGGCGCAAATGTCGCGCTACGCCCCCCGAGAACATATTTTTTATGACTTTAAAAATAAAATTTTGAAAAGTTGGGGGGGACAAACTTAACTATTTACCAATTTAAGTGATCAAAGAAAAATGTGAATTCAATTTATCATAAATTTTTTCGGTTTTCAAAAGACAATTTTGTTCAAGAAGCCCCGGTCTCGGCTGAAAATCGAGGGCCTGGTCCTGTTTCGGCAAAAACTCCGTTCCATACTAACCTATATTGCTGCATTGTTGTCTAATCCGGAAAAAACTGAACCGGAAAATCTTGAATTGAAATTCGGTTTCGGAAAATCAGTCTGCCTCTCTAAAAACATACTATTGAAAACTTTAAAGCAATATTTATTCAATTGAGAACGCAAAATAAAATATTTTCAAATGAGTAAAAAATCATTTGCGTCCATTGGGTAATTGTGGCCCTAAAGAGGGCCGTTTGGGATAGTTTTTCTCCTCCGCTCCTTTTCGTCCCTGCTCCAGCCACCAAAAACCGTACAAAGTGCGGCCCTGGCGTTTCAGCGCGTACACAACATCCATGGCAGTGACCGTCTTCCTTTTCGCGCTGTTCGCAGTACGTAACCTGAGCAAAGAAAATAAGTATACAACAACAACTAAATCCGACTTTATTAAGTCCAAGCCGCTCTATTTACCGCGTCACGGATCACATTCTCCAAGAACACTTTTCAGCACTGAGCGAGTCCCCGTAGATCAGGCCGGAAATGCGCTTGACACCGCACACGAGCCAAACGGCGGATGGCCGGCTTGGTGATGCCTTGGATGTTGTCACGGAGCACCTGTGAAAGGAGAAGGACAATCACATTAGGCATGCCAGAAAGAAAATGGATACAAAATTAAGCACATTTTGTAGTGCTGTAATTTCACGGGTTTTTCGTATTCCCGTCCGGCTTCCCGAATTGAAAAAATTCCCGGTTCCCGGTTCGCACTCGGAATTCCCGTCCCGGTTCCCGGGTTTTTCGTATTCCGGTCTCCTTGTCCAGGTTCCCGGTGCATTTCCCCATTTTCCGCGCAAGCCTAACTTTTGTTGCACTCACTTTGCGATGGCGTTTTGCGCCTCCTTTCCGAGTCCTTTTCCTCCCTTTCCGCGTCCGGACATTAGGTATTTAGTTACTGACTTTGTTGTGAAGAAATCAGACAGAAAATGAATAGAAAAGTGAGAAAAAGAGTGCTGGGGAAGAGAAGTATTTATGCAAAGAAAAATGGCGGCCAACGGATGGTGCAAGGAATGAGTTAAATTTCGTTGTCGAAATATAATTTAAAAAGGGCGTCGCTTGCTGTCTAACCCTCTCTAATACTACTTTCTCTCTCTCTCTTTCTTTGGCGCTCCTTCTCCACTTTTTGCTGTGTCTGCCTTTGGGTGGGCGTTCCCTTTCCAATAAGGAAATAAAGCCCTTCCTTGCTGCCCTTCCCTCTCATTTTCATTCGAAGGCAATTCTTCTATTCATTCGTTTCTCTTAAGAATAAATTCTCTCTATCGCTCTTTCTGCTGATTTGACATAAAAATTGCCACCAAAACCATCGGGCAAAGGTGCGAAGAAAGCGGTGAAAACCACCAAAGCGGTGCCACGGGCGATAAGAAGCGGAGGAAGGCCCGCAAGGGTCGGGGTCGTTTTGGGCGCGGCCAGTTTGGGCGCGGACGGTTTGGCGCTGCCGTTTTGGCGCGAGGCCGTTTTTGGCGCCGGCCGTTTTTGGCGCCGACCGTTTTGGCGCGGCCAGTTTGGCGCGCGTTATAATTGGCTGTTTTGGCGCCATTTCTACCACAAATCGTTGAATGAGAATTTTTTTTTTTGACTTCTTTTTTTATTTGCTTGAATTTTTTTGCTGCGGAAGGACCTCCCCTAAGATAGAAAGATTTCTCAAAAAAAAATTTGCCCTTAAGTTTATATCTTTTTTCAAAAATTCTTTCTCAAAAAATCTTCTGTTTATAATTTTCGAATATTAAAAATTATTTTCGTTTGTATTTTTAGGTAAACCAGGGATGTTGCAAGTTTCGCTTATTTCGCTTTTCGCCTTTCGCTTTTATTTAGGTTCGCTTATTTCGCTTTTTATTTTTCCTTTTGCAACATCCCTGGTAAATACCCGCGTTTTCGGGCCTATCGTTTTTACCCTGATTCGCTTTTACGTGTTTAAGTAGAAGGACTCGCTGTCTGCGTTCCAACGCAAAATAGGGTTAAAAAACGTCGGGGTAAAAACGAATTAGCCCGAACGAATGATCCGTCCTCTTTTTGTGATAGGGAAACACCTGCTTTTTTATCTGATTTTGACTAAAGATTGCCACTAAGTTCATAAAATTTTCTCTTATTTTCGGTTTTGTGACTATTTAACGATTTTTGTGCCTAAAGCTAGAGTCCTGGCAGAACAAAAATTTATAAAAGTCCAAATGACAAGGGTGATACACTATTCTGAAAAAAGAAGACCAATCACTGTTCATAGTTTCTGAAACTCGAACTTGCTTGAAACCGGGATAAATTCGGGGAAAAATTCTTAGTGGTTATTGAAAACCGGCGCCAAAAAAGCCATTTCTCAACGGGCGCCAAACTGGCCGCGCCAAAACAGCCAATTTATAACGCGCGCCAACTCGCCGCGCCAAAACGGTCGGCGCCAAAACGGCCAGCGCCAAAACGGCCTCGCGCCAAAACGGCGGCGCCAACCGTCCGCGCCAAACTGGCCGCGCCAAACAGGCGGTTCCCGCCCGCCAAGATTCTACTCTTCTTGTGATTTTCGATTAACAATCCGCAGCAGGAGATTTTTAAATATTAATATTTAAATTATTAATTTTACTCTGCCTCTTTTCAAGGTGTACATTTACCGTGTGCTCAAGCAGGTCCACCCGGACACCGGCATTTCCTCCAAGCAATGTCCATCATGAACTCGTGAGGCTTTTTTCGAGTTTTCAAATCTTCTATTTTATAAATTCTTCTCTTCAGGTTCGTCAACGACGTGTTCGAGCGCATTGGCGGCGGAAGCCTCTCGCCTGGCCCACTACAACAAGCGACGACCATCTCTTCGCGCGAAGTTCAACAGCCGTCCGTCTGATTCTGCCCGGCGAGTTGCCAACCTGCCGTGTCCGAGGGGACCAAGCGGTGAAAAGACGACATCACCTCGTCGAAGTGAATGATGGAAGAACAGGCGGAGAAAAAAAAAAAACAATCCCAACGCCCTCTTTAGGGCCACAATCGCACAATGGACTGGAGAGACAAAACCTCCACTTTTGATTTAGAAATTGGTTTTGTTTGCTTTATTTAAGAATCTTCGATACACTTTGTGTAAAAAAATGTTGTCCAATTAATGGCCAGTTTGTTTCATCAATACGGGACATAATTTTTAGTTTCAACGTGGGCTAGCGATAGGAAAATTCAAAATTCATTTGGAAGTCAATCCACAGAATCGGATTGTGTTTTTTGAATGCGCATAGAGATGCTTAGCAAATGCCCATGGGGCATAAGTCTAGATCATTGGTGCCCACTCTTTTTTCTAAATTCTCTCATACCTAAAAAACAATATTCGGTGCTGCTGTGGCCTGAGCGAATTCTGACCTCCGTTTCGAACTTTTTAAGAAAAAAAATGTTGGACCAATGATCTAGACTTATCCTGCCAGTGGCCATGACGGGATAATTGACGAATAGTTATAGAGCTATCACAATTTGAATTTTTGGAATTTTTGTGAAACGAAAAATGTGCGAAAACACTTATAATTAATGTCTTCGTGATCGCTGAAAGTTTGTCATTGCTGGTGCCCCCAAAAAGTAAAAATGTAATGTTTTACCAAAATCCATTAGCATCATCAGACCCAAATTGTCAAAAATTCTTATCTGTCCTTTGACATTGAGTTAACCCGATACGACCCTGTTTTTAATCGAAGAGAGGTGGCAAAAAAACGTGAATTATTCCTTCAGGGTTGTGTCAGGGTATTGCTGGTTCTGTCGTTTTTAACGCATCCAATGGTATGTCACGCGTGCTCAACTCTAATCAAAAACGTGCCCATATTTAAACTGGTAATTACGCGTATTATGTGACCTAAAAATCAAATTCCTTCCTAACCAAAATTTGTTGTAAAATCCATAGAGTTCTGCTATGCGAATGGTCTAAGTTTTATGTTTTCCGGGTGGGAGCTAATTTGCCAACCCAGACCTTTTGCTACTCTAATAACATTGACGTTACCATTTGTCAGCCTTCGAATACCTTTCGATTCCATCAGACTATTTTAAATTCTTTGTGTGTGTTGTGTTCGTATTTTTAAATTTCCTTTGTGTTTTTTTCGCAGAATCGACGTATAAGTACCTAATATTTAATTCTCGACTAGTGCTCACTATCGTTTGGATGACCTATAAGTAAGCCCAAACCACGCCGTTTGTCCCGCCAAAATTCATTCGTGTCTCTTCCCCCTCACATATAGCAATCTGTCACTCCCTGTTGCATTCTTTTTAGAACTTGTCTAAATATGATTTAAAAAAAAGTAAAATATCAACCTCCATACATTTGTAATTGCTGGGCCCTAAAGATGGGCGTTTGGGATAGTTTTGTTTCGTTTCCGCTTACATCGTTTCGTTCACTGACTCTCGCCGCTTCTCTTCTTGTGGCAGGATAACCGCCTGAATGTTGGGCAACACGCCGCCCTGTGCAAATGGTCACAACCGGAGAGAAGCTAAATTGGCCAATAATTTTCTCTCCAAAAAACAGCCCACCTTGTTCAAACGTCCTCATCGTTGCGAACCGGCCACATTGCAAATGGCGCGGTATGATCCGTGACTTTTTTTTTTTTGATTTTGGTTGGCCCTCTGAGGCGTGCCGCCAATTCGAGTGACTTCAGCCGCGAGGTACCCAACAACCCTGCAAGATAGACAGGCGCGCCGCGCCCCACACTCTCGGCGAGTGACTAAATGAAGGAATTAATTAAAAATGCATTTGAAATTACCTCACAACTTTGCGCAGCAGACGATGAAGACGACCAAACCGGGAACTGAAGACCTGCCCGAAGAAAACGCGACTGGCCTTCCACACCGTTTTCGCTTTTTCCCCTTTCCACTGTCCGGGACATTTTGTTCGTGAAGAGCAAAGAGATAGAGAGAGATAGTAAATAGAGAGCTAAGAAGGATAGCATAGAGAGAAACCAAGGAAATTCGCGCGACAACCAAGTGAGGCGAGGAAGGGGAGTGTTATTAATGCCTTTTTTTGTGATGGCGTGGCTTCCAAGACTATTGAAGCGCGCCTTAATCCAATTTGAATATTTGAGATGGCGTCGCTTCCTTGCGGCGCTTTTTTCTCTCCATTATCTATTAGGTAAGTATCCTTTTTCAGGCAATTTTCTCGTCCTGGCTCCCTTTCATCAAATGCCTTGATTTCGCATAAAAATATATTTGTCCTCAAACGAAAAAATTAAAGTCCTTAGTATATTTCGATATTTAATTCTTGATAGTAAAATATGTCAATTTTTTAACTTAACCAAATTCGCTTAAGCTACATAAAGCCATTCTGATTTAGGTAATTTAATAATACGATGATTATTAATTTATTTTGAAGAAAAGATGATGCTTTTTATCGGGAAATATCACAAAAAAAAGGCTCTCCTCTGCATTTTATGAGTCCACATCAATTTAATATCCCAATGACTTTTAGAGTCCAATAAAAGTTTATGATCCATCTGATTTTTTTTTATTGTCCAACCATCAAAATTTATTGAGTCCATCGAGACTTAATGCATAAAAATCTGTTTCAAAGTTCAATTTTAGTTTTGTAAGTAATCAGTAAGAACGAGACATTTATTCCCTGTCCTGAAATTGCTTATTACAAACCTTACTAGAAGTTAGATTAGACCTCATACAAAGTGTTTACATTCATAGTTTTTTAATCGAAATATGCCAGTTTTGATAAATTGTGTTACTCTTTAAATTTTCGCTTGGACTCATGAAATTTTGATTGGACTCATAAAATATTGATTGGACTCATAACATTTATTGGACTCATAAAAGTCGATTGGAACTCTAAAGTTATTGGACTTCATACAAATGCAGAGAGCCAAAAAAAATACCGGTTTATACAACAAAACTATTATTCCTCAATTTGGTGGCTTGCTTTTTTCTGCCGCTATCTATTTTCTCTTCTTTCCTAAACTAATCACACAAAATCGTTCCAATGGCTCCGTACCAACACAACTGCGCGCAAAGTCCACTGGAGGGAAAGCACGCGGAAGCAACTCGCCACGAAAGCGCACGCAAGCCGCTCCGGCGACCGGCGAGTGAAAAACCTCATCGCTTTTACCGCCTGGTGAGCAGGAAAGAGTTCGGATTAAAATAGTAAACACAACTATTTTTGGACGTGGATGCAATGAGGAAACAGTGTAACCATAGATCAGTTCATTTTTTAATATCATTATGCTTTTAATCCGAATGACAGTTTGGTCATGTTGATTAATGTTATTTTATCTTTAGGCACTGTGCCCTCCGTGAAATCCGTCGTTATCCAAAGTCGACCGAGTTTGCTGCTTCGGAAGTTGCCCTCCACGGCTTGTGCGCGAGATCGCCCAGGTACTTCAAGACCGCTGCTTTCCAGTCGAGTGCGGTGTCTTGCCTGCGGAGGCAAGCCGAGGCGGTACTTGTCGGTCGACTGTTCGAGGACAACCAACTTGTCGCGCCATCCATGCGAAAGTGGTGACATTAGCCGAAAGGTTTCTCAAATAATGCTTAAAGTTCACTTCTAACGCCATTTTAGACATTCAATTGGCACTCGTATCCGCGGGGAACGCACTTGAACAGTGAGAGTAAGTGATCACCAACAAATTATCCCAAACGGTCCCTCTTTTAGGCCACAATGACACAAATGTACGGAATGCTTTGTTTGTTTTTTGCATTAATGTTATTTCCGTATCGAAGACTTTAATTTCAATTGATGGAATTACTTACAGAAATTAACACCGATTTTTTTTATAGGTTTATTAAGTAAAGTTCACCGAGAAATCGAAAACCGCCTTTTGGGGTGGGAGTTTTGCAAAAAGGAACTAAGTAAAACGGATCGCAAAACCGGGGGCTGGGCACCGGTTTTTGCGATGTCCATCTTGACCAAATCCTTTGGCGTGTTCAGCCGTACCTAAATCTTGGTACATCGAAAGCTTAAAGCGTATTGGCAAGCTTTAAGCACATCATTCGGACACTAAAAGATGACAAATAGAAATATTAATAAATAAACAACAACTATCGAATCGTTTTCTTTGACTTTTTTAACGGAAATTTTCCGAATTTTTTCCTCCATTCTAAATGGAGCCGAACTCCGTGCCCATCTTTTTGCATTTTCTTGTAAATTTCTTCTTTCCTGCTGTTTTTCGTTTAGCTTTTATAGTCTCTTTCATTTTCTACATTGATATTTTTCCACTTTTTCATTAATCTCATTTTATAAAATTTGCTCATCCTTCTTCTTTTTGCTTATTTTTCGCTTGAAATTGAACGCATTGTTTTGGAATGTCCTTTTTTCTTTAATTCATTCGCATTTGCCTTAAATTTCTGTACTAATTCTTGCTTTTTCCCTTCTGTGAATTTTTTTCAATTTTATACTGTCATAAAATTCATCCTTTGAAATTAACTAGCGGGGTTATTTCGCCTTCGGCGCATCCCCCGCTAGGAGTACGAATGTTGTTGTGAACAGTATAATGATTAAACGAATAGGCTCGGCCGCTTCGCGGCCTCGCACCCTTCTTTTTACATTTCTAAAGCTTTTGCAATTGGCCCGTCTAAAGCTATTTCTTACGCTAATTAATTCTTTTTTTCTTGGTCTTTTCAAAACATGGGAAACTTAGTGTGGCTTTAAAATATGAGACAATTATTGTGGATTCATAGCATAATCACAGTAAATTCTATGCTTTTTCTTATATTCTTTCTCTCACCACTTTCTTTCTCTTTTTTCCTTGGATTTTCTTGAGGTACGTGGCTCGGCCGCTTCGCTGGCCGCTCGCACCCTATCTTTTACATTTCTAAGTCTTTTTGGCAATTGGCAGCGATCTAGCTATTTTCTATGCTTAATTAATTCTTTTTTTCTTGTCTTTCAAAACATGGGAATCATTAGTGTGCTTTTAATAATGAGACACTTATTGTGGGATTCATAGCATAACAGTAAAAATTCTTATGTTTTTCTTATATTCTTTCTTCCACATTTCTTTCTCTTTTTTTCTTGGCATTTTTCTTAGAAGGTACGGGCTCGGGCCGCTTCGCGCGCCTCGCCCCCTATCTGTTTGGCTCTTCTAAAGCTTTTTGGCAATTGGCACGTCTCAGCTATTCTTTATCCTTTCATAGCTAATTAATGTCTTTTATTCTTGTCTTTTCAAAACATAGGACCATTAGTGTGCTTCAAAATAATGAGACACATTATTGTTGGATTCATAACACACATAAATAAGTCAGTATCATCAACAAAACATAGGACACATTATGTGTCTTTAAATAAGAGACCTTAATGTGGATTCATAGCATAACAGTAAAAATTCTTATGCTTCTTTCTTATATTCTTTCTCTTTTTTTGTTTCTTGGCATTTTCTTGGCAGGTACGGCTCGGCGCTTCCGGCCCTCGCCCCACTATCTGTTTGCATTTTCTAAGTTTTAGCAATTGCACGTCTAAGCTATTTCTTATCCCTTGCATACTCCTAATTAATTCTTTTTTTTCTTGTCTTTTCACAAACATGGGAAACATGTAGTGTTGGCTTTAAGGTAACTGTAGACACATTATTGTGGATATAAAACACATAAATAATCAAGTACTCAACAAACATAGGACACATTAGTGTGCTTCAAAAATAATGGACACATTAATGTGGATTCATAGCATACATTAAAATTCTTATGCTTTTTTCTTATATTCTTCTTCTCACCATTTTCTTTCCCTTTTTTTTCCTTGGCATCTCTTGGAAGGTACCGGGGCTCGTGGCGGGCTTCGCGCTCGCCCCTTTGGGCACGTCTAAGCTCGTTTCTTTATCCTTTGCGCAGCTATTAATTCTTTTTATTCTTGGTCTTTTAAAAACATATGGAACCCTATTGTGCTTCAAAATAATGAGACACATTATTGTGGATTCATAACAACACATAAATAACTCAAGTATCATCACACAAACATAGGACACATTAGTGTGCTTCAAAATATATGAGACACATTAATGTGATTCATAGCATAACAGTAAAAAATTCTTATGCTTTTCTATATTCTTTCTCCAACCATTTCTTTCCTCTTTTTTTTCGTTTGGCATTTTCTTGGAAGTGTACGGGCTGCGGCCGCTTTCGCGGCCGTCGCCCTTTGGCACGGTCTAAGCTATTTTTTATCCTTTGGCATAGCTAATTAATTCTTTTATTCTTGTCTTTTAAAACTAGGACACATTAGTGTTCGTCAAATAATGAACACATTAACTGTGCATTCCTATCACATACGAATTCTTATTGTTTTTTCTTATTTCTTTCTTCATCTTTTCATCATCTTTTTCCTTGGCATTTTTTGTGTTCTTTTGGGGGGACATTTTATTCACTGGAACCGAAAAGTAACAATTTTAGAACATAAAATAAAGTGAAGAATAAACTTCTATTGGACAAATCTCCAATCGTAAAATCACCCATAATTATCGAGACTATCCTCTTAACAAACCCAATAAAGCATTCTTTCTAAATTCCTTTTGTGTATAACAATACAAACAATAACAATTCTATCTTAAAAAAGAAAAACATCAAACAAATGAACATTTCTTTCTCAAATCAACAAAATGCAACAGAAAAACAAAACCAAAACATTTCCTTTTTGTCAAATGGCATTTTTAACGCTAATCCAACTTATAACGCCCCACTTTTACGTCCACACCATACATTTCTCTTTTATATATAGACCACGACGGGCGAATACAAAACCGGCGTACCACGCCGACGAGAGGAGGGGTTTGGGCACCAGAAAAATATGCAAAATTTTGTTCAAAAATTTCAGAACTTGATTTGTTAGTTTTTGAAAAAAATCTTAAAAAAAATAAGAAGACTCACAACTACAGACAAATAATAATTAAAAAACAACAATTGCTAATCTATAAGATGAGGAAAACCCAAGATTGTTTAGTATGCGGCCGGCCGAATACTTATGCGGCGCTGCATTCGTGCGGACATTTACAGTGCTTGCGATAGCGGAGCCCAGTCAAAACGACTTTGGCGGGGGTCGGGGTCGTTTTGGCGCGGACGGTTTGGCGCGCGCTGTTTTGGCGCTAGCCGTTTTGGGCCCGACTTGGACTAACACGTCGCCGCACTTTTACTTTTTTTTTTATATTTACCTACGGGATTTCCGTATCGGTGGTTTAGTGAATTCACAAATTATAAAAATGATTATAAACGTTTAAAAATAAAGTCAACGTATTTAAAAAGTTTGTTTTCCCTGAAAGCAACCCAATTTTTTTTTGCAAAATATAACCTTTTTTTTAAGAACCAAATTTCTTAATTTTTTTGAAAAAATAGAAAATCTTAAGTTCATGAGTTATTTTTGAAAATTTAGAGGTAGGTTTTCGAAAAAACTAGGGTGATATTAAAAAAAATGGGTTCGCTTTCCAGAATCGGCTGACCATGAAAGAATACGGTAATATTATTTTGTATTTGATCATTTAAAGTTTCCGCAACAAAACGAACTATAGCCTTGAAAACGGCATATTCCGGGGAAAATTCTAGGGGTATGAAAAAAAGGCGCCAAAAAGCCATTTTTCATCGGCGCCAAACTGGCGACGCCAAAATAACCAGTTAATAAGCGCGCCAAAACGCCTCCGCCAAAACGGCGGGCCAAACGGGCGGGTTTCCCCATTTGCCGGTGCATCCCTTTTAAATGACACATAATGAAATAAAATCTTTTATCCATTTAACTAGCCGTAATTTAAAGTGGTTAACAAATCACAATTAACCTAATTATAAGAAAAGAACATATCTTTTCCCATTCGCTTATGCTTATGTATATCAATAAAGCCCATGTTTTTTTGCTTTAATTTCTACAAATCTCCCGTACTATTTTTTTTCCCTTTCATATCCATTATGAATAAATTTTCGTTTTTGTCGTGCGTGCAATTTGGTGATAATGAATGCAAATGATGATTAAATATAAACAATAAAAGAACGTCAAACACCCTTCGCTCTTAAAAATTCTTAAAATAATAAAATATAAATTTAGTTCATATAAACTCTGTGGTCCCATAATTGCGAACAATTCGATGGGAACTCAGGAATAATTTATTCAAAATGATTACAGAAAGGTAAGTTGATTTATTGTTTAGACTTTTTCTCCTCTTCACCAAATGGAACACAAAAATTTTCTTGAAATCAAATTATATCAGCTATAAAGAGAAGAAGGAAGATTCACATGACTGAGGCAATGATAAAAAAAATGCAGCAATCCGAAATGTTCACGTTCTTTTAGCATTCTTTACAAATTGTATTTTCTTTGCCTCTGTGGATCGGGACCGGTGCCCTCAACGTCCAGCTCCCTTTAGCCAGCAATTTATTTGGGTGAGCTTTTTAGCCAAAAATTGGATTTACCATGATCTCAGAATGGGAAATGCCATCACTCCACCCATTTCAGTCCATAAATTTTATTTCATCTTAAAATCGGCAGCCTGATATTCCCAGGTTCACTCTAACTACAGATAATGTACGATAGTTAAGTGTGATCCCCATTTATCAGGCTGGTGTTTTGAGCGTGAAGTCAATTCAAAAACAAGCGCTTTACTAGAAGGCCGGCAGTCCTGATAATCCCCAGTTTCACTCTAATCAGAATATGTACGATATTAGAAATCTGCCGTTAAATTGGTGATTCATTTAGGCGGTTGCGAAGCATTCAAAAACGAGCTTCTGGAGGCCGGCAGTCTGATACCCACTGGCTCACGTCTAGTACAGTATATTGTATGCGTCTAAAAATCATCTTTAAAAAATGTTTGCCATATAGCCCAACGTGGCCAAAACTTAGAGCTCTGTGGAAAGAGCTCCACTCTTGCCAGTTCTCGGCTGGACGTCGGCTCGGACAAGTTAACAAATATACTTAAAAACTTACATTTAATTCAATTTATTCATTTTTATATTTATTTTAATTTGCCGACTTTTAATCCGTTGCGACCAAATCTGAATCGCTTAAAAAGGTCGTCGTCAGACATTGTCTCCAATAAATCTTATACCAAAAAGTTAGTCATACTCATACCCCCCCCCCCTCTTCCCACCCTTTTTGAGAAATTAAAAAAGAACAGTTCTTTTGAGTTTATAAGATCGGGGAATTCTTCGAAGGGGCAATTCAGCTATTTTTCATTGGCACGAAAAGAATAATGATTTTTATGAAAAATAATGGTTATAGTTATAAAATGTTGCGCCGAAAAAAACCAATTCCGTAACATCCGCCAAATTGAAAACCTTAGGCGCCGAAGAATACATTCCCGTCCGTCCCCCCCCCCAAAAAAAACACATTTAAACATGTTGATAACAATTTACCTTTTTAATGTCTTCAATCTTTGTCTTCCAGTCCATTGTTTCGCATTGGTGCACTTTCGGCATACCATCCGGACGAGGCGTGAACAACCATTTTGCCACCACTTGTCCATCCGACGCATTGGCACTGTCATCGGCCGGAAACGCGGGAAAGGTATTTTTCCCAAAAACTATTAAATTAACTTTAAAAAATTCTACTGCTTTTTAACATATAAAAGGTTTAAAAATTAAGACATTTTTGCTCAATATGCACTTTTTCTGAAAATTTTGAAATAAGAGTGTTAAATTTAGTGCTGCTGGCGCGTGTGGTGTATGGAAAGTTTTTCTCAGAACCAACCAAATTTGTGATAAATTCAATCAAGAGCTGTCGTATGATACCGAAATTGTCTAATTTGGGTTGTTCTGAAAAAAGTTATGACAAGATTTAGTCGAAAGATCAGTGAAATTGGCAGTTTTAAGAAACGCACCATCACCAAAATTAGTTATAAATTTTAATGATCTTGACAAGAAAAATTTTGGAATGTTTTTGCATGAACGAAAAATTTTTGAAAATTCTGTAAGAAATGCAAAAAAAAAAAAATTTGATTTCTAGAGGGGTATTTTTCAACTTTCTTGTGTTTGGAATTTGTGAAAAATGCCGAAATATGTAAAAAAAAAATAGGCGCACCAACGTTTCGTCGACTCAGCCAAAAAAAAAAATATTTTCGAAGCAAGTGTTCGGCGTTCGAAATTGATGCCTAATTTGGTGAAAACCCGGAATGGCTTACTGGAAAAAAATTTTGGTCGAGTCGACGAAACGTGGGGCGGCGGAAAAATATGTACGAACCCCCGAAATATGTATTTTTATGGCTAAAAAGTCATTCTAATTCGAGAATTTTTCGGAGAAAATGTCTATTATGCTATAACAAACTAAACTAAGTTTTCTTAGTATCATGCGACAGCTCCTTTTACTTTTGATGGGTGTCATCCAACTGACTGCATCCATTTGTTTTTCGAAAGTATTGATCAGACAAATGGATGAAGCGAATCAATTTTCCTTACTCATATTGTACTTACAGTACCAATCAATGCGAAAGCCACATTTGCAAAAAAAAAATGAAAAATTTATTTTTTCGAAAATGTTCGATTTCCGGGTTCGGGATTCGGAATTGGTCGAAACGGATGCCGGAATCGAGATCAGCGACCCCGAAAACCTCTAAAAAAGTTTTTGGACTTTTATTTCTTTTTTTGAGGGACCAATAATCTGCAGCACAATGCCGCTATTGGATACCTTTTTGGCCAAAAAATAGAATTTCGAAAAATTTGAGTTTTCGACTTATTATTCGAATTCGGGTCAGGGGTTCGGAGTTGGACCTAATGGAGGTCATATTCGTGATCAGCGACCCCGATAACCCCCGAGGGAACGCCGACATCTGCGCCGCTGACATTTGCGCCGCAGACACATGCGCCGCGACACTTGCGCCGCCCAGCCAAATCGACATTTGCGCCGCAGAAACTTGCGCCGCGACTTTTGCGCCGCAGACACTTGCGCCGCATTTTTTGTGAGGCAGACACTTGCGCCGCCCAGCAAAATCGACATTTGCGCCGCCCAAGAATTTTTATTTTTTTTTTCAACAAATTATTAAATTTACGCGTCAAACCACAGTTTGCGCGTCCAATCATAGTTTACGCATTCAATCAAAAGTTAACGCGTCCAATCAAATAAACCTTTCTAAAAGGTGGTATTTTTTAATCTAAGCCCTGTTTTTTTTTGAAAACCCACCCCCCAGCTTTTTTTAAATCCTTACCCTGTTTTTTTGAAAACCCAACCTTTATTTTTAAAATTTTTTTTTTAAAATTAAGGGGTTAGGTTTTTGGGTACACGTTTTCAAGTGTTTTATTTTGTTTAAACGCGTAAATTTAATAATTTATTGAAAAAAAAAATTCTTGGGCGGCGCAAGTGTCTGCCTCACAAAAAATGCGGCGCAAAAGTCGCGGCGCAAGTTTCTGCGGCGCAAATGTCGATTTGGCTGGGCGGCGCAAGTGTCGCGGCGCAAATGTCGCGCTACGCCCCCGAGAACATATTTTTTATGACTTTGAAAAATAAAATTTTGAAAAGTGGGGGGGGACAAACTTAACTATTACCAATTTAAGTGATCAAAGAAAAATGTGAATTCAAATTTATCATAAAATTTTTTCGGTTTTCAAAAGACAAATTTGTTCAAGAAAGCCCCGGTCTCGGCTGAAAATCGAGGGCCTGGTCCTGTTTCGGCAAAAACTCCGTTCCATACTAACCTATAATTGCTGCATTTTTGTCTAATCCGGAAAAAACTGAACCGGAAAATCTTGAATTGAAATTCCGGTTTCGGAAAATCTAGTCTGCCTAACTCTAAAAACATACTATTGAAAACTTTAAAGCAATATTTATTCAATTGAGAACGCAAAAATAAAAATATTTTCAAATGAGTAAAAAATCATTTGCGTCCATTTGGGTGATTGTGGCCCTAAAGAGGGCCGTTTGGGATAGTTTTTTCTCCTCCGCTCCTTTCGTCCTGCTCAGCCACCAAAACCGTACAAAGTGCGGCCCTGGCGTTTCAGCGCGTACACAACATCCATGGCAGTGACCGTCTTCCTTTTCGCGTGTTCGCAGTACGTAACCTGAGCAAAGAAAATAAGTATACAAACAAACATAAAACCCCGATCTTTATTTAAAAGTCCAAGCCGCTCTATTTACCGCGTCACGGATCATTCTCCAAGAACACTTTCAGCACTGAGCGAGTTTCCTCGTAGATCAGGCCGGAAATGCGCTTGACACCGCCACGACGAGCCAAACGGCGGATGGCCGGCTTGGTGATGCCTTGGATGTTGTCACGGAGCACCTGTGAAAGGAGAAGGACAATCAATTAGGCAATGCTCAGAAAGAAAACATGTGATACAAAATTAAGCACATTTTGTAGTGCTGTAATTTCCCGGGTTTTTCGTATTCCCGTACGGGTTCCCGAATTGAAAAAATTTCCCGGTTCCCGGTCGCACCTCGGGAATTCCCATCCCGGTTCCCGGGCTTTTCGTATTCCGGTCTCCTTGTCCCGGGTGCATTTCCCGTCCCGGTTCCCGGTAAAAATCATTTCCCGCAAGCCCTAACATTTTGTTGCACTCACTTTGCGATGGCGTTTTGCGCCTCCCTTTCCGAGTCCTTTTCCTCCCTTTCCGCGTCCGGACATTCTTTAGTTACTGAGCTTGGTTTGAAGAAAGCAGACAGAAAATGAATGAGAGAAAA
Source organism: Heterodera filipjevi (assembly GCA_039877585.1). Classification (NCBI taxonomy): domain Eukaryota; kingdom Metazoa; phylum Nematoda; class Chromadorea; order Rhabditida; family Heteroderidae; genus Heterodera; species Heterodera filipjevi. The sequence continues at coordinate 16,723 of JBDPZO010000085.1, read as the reverse complement.
GTGAGAAAGAAAGAGTGCTGGGGAGAAGTATTTATGAAAAGAAAAATGGCGGGCAAACGGATGTGCAAAGGAATGAGTTAAATTTCGTGTCGAAACACATAATTTAAAAAGGGCGTCGCTGTCTAACTCTCTAATGACTACTTTCTCTCTTTCTTTGGCGCTCCTTCTCCAACATTTTGCTGTGTCTGCCTTTTGGTGGGCGTTCCCATTCCAATAAGGAAATATAAGCCCTTGTCTTGCTGCCCTTCCCTCATTTTCATTCGAAGGCAATTCTTCATCATTCGTTTCACTTAAGAATAAATTCTCTATTCTATCGCTCTTTCTGCTGATTTTGACAATAAAAATGCCACCAAAACCATCGGGCAAAGGTGCGAAGAAAGCGGTGAAAACCACCAAAGCGGTGCGCACGGGCGATAAGAAGCGGAGGAAGGCCCGCAAGGGTCGGGGTCGTTTTGGCGCGGCCAGTTTGGCGCGGACGGTTTGGCGCTGCCGTTTTGGCGCGAGGCCGTTTTGGCGCCGGCCGTTTTGGCGCCGACCGTTTTGGCGCGGCCAGTTTGGCGCGCGTTATAAATTGGCTGTTTTGGCGCCATTTTCCTACCACAAATCGTTGAATGAGAAATTTTTTTTTTGACTTCTTTTTTAATTTGCTTGAATTATTTTGCTGCGGAAGGACCTCCCCTAAGATAAGAAGATTTCTCAAAAAAAAATTTGCCCCTTAAAGTTTATATCTTTTGTTCAAAAATTTCTTTCTCAAAAAATTCTTCTGTTTATAATTTTCGAAATATTAAAAATTATTTTCGTTTGTATTTTTGAGGTAAATACCAGGGATGTTGCAAGTTTCGCTTATTTCGCTTTTCGCCTTTCGCTTTTTATTTAGGTTTCGCTTATTTCGCTTTTTATTTTTCCTTTTGCAACATCCCTGGTAAATACCCCATCGTTTCGGGCCAATTCGTTTTTTACCCTGATTCGCTTTTTACGTGTTATAAGTAGAAGGACTCGCTGTCTGCGTTCCAACGCAAAATAGGGTTAAAAAAACGTCGGGGTAAAAACGAATTAGCCCGAAACGAATGATCCGTCGTCCTTTTTGTGATAGGGAAAACCTTGCTTTTTTATCTGATTTTGACTAAAGAATTGCCACTAAGTTCATAATAATTTTTCTCTATTTTTCGGTTTTAGTGACTATTTAACGATTTTTGTGCCTAAAAGTTAGAGTCCTGGGCAGAACAAAAATTTATAAAAGTCCAAATTACAAGGGTGATACACTATTCTAAAAAAGAAGACCAAATCACTGCTTCATAGAGTTCTGAAAACTCGAAACTGGCTTGAAACCGGGATAAATTCGGGGAAAAATTCTTAGTGGTTATTGAAAACCGGCGCCAAAAAAGCCATTTCTCAACGGGCGCCAAACTGGCCGCGCCAAAACAGCCAATTTATAACGCGCGCCAAACTGGCCGCGCCAAAACGGTCGGCGCCAAAACGGCCAGCGCCAAAACGGCCTCGCGCCAAAACGGCGGCGCCAAACCGTCCGCGCCAAACTGGCCGCGCCAAACAGGGCGGTTCCCGCCCGCAAGGAGTCTTACTCTGTGAGTTTCGATTTAACAAATCCAGCAGCAGGAGATTGTTAAATATTAGATATTTAATTTAGTTAAATTTACTCTGCCTCTTTTCAAGGTGTACATTTACCGTGTGCTCAAGCAGGTCCACCCGGACACCGGCATTTCCTCCAAAGCAATGTCCATCATGAACTCGTGAGGCTTTTTCGAGTTTTCAAATCTTCTATTTCATAAATTCTTCTCTTCAGGTTCGTCAACGACGTGTTCGAGCGCATTGCGGCGGAAGCCTCTCGCCTGGCCCACTACAACAAGCGATCGACCATCTCTTCGCGCGAAGTTCAGACAGCCGTCCGGCTGATTCTGCCCGGCGAGTTGGCCAAACATGCCGTGTCCGAGGGGACCAAGGCTGTGACGAAATACACCTCGTCGAAGTGAATGATGGAAGAAGCAGGCGGAGAAACGAAATAAAAAAAACCCCAAACGGCCCTCTTTAGGGCCACAATCGCACAGATGGACGGAGAGACAAACCTAACTTTTGATTTATGAAATTGATTTGGTTTTTGCTTTATTTTAAGAATCTTTTTTGGTTTTTGCTTTATTTTAAGAATCTTTCGATACAATTTGTGTAAGAAAATGTATTGTCAATTTATGGCAGTTTGCTTAGACAGGTGCCAATGGGGCATAAGTCTAGATCATTGGTCCCACTCTTTTTTCTAAGTTCTTCAGACTCAAAAAACAAATTTCTGTGCTGACTTGGGGCGCTGAATTTGAATCTGACCTCCGTTTCGAACTTTTTAAGAAAAAAAATGTTGGACCAATGATCTAGACTTATGCCTGCCAGTGGCCAATGTCGGGAGAATTTTTTACAGAGCTATCACAAATTTGAATTTTGGGATATTTTAAACGAAAAGATGTGCGAAAAAACTTATAAATTATGTCTTCGGGATCGCTGAAAGGTGTATTGCTGGTGCCCAAAAATGTAAAAAATGTTAATTTTTAAGCCAAAATCCATTAGCAGGTCAGACCCAAATTGTCAAAAATTCTTCTGTCCTTTGAAATTGAGTTAACCCGATACGAACCCTGTTTAATCGAAGAGAGGTGCAAAAAAACATGCAATTATGCCTTCAGGGTTGCTCTCAGGTGTATTGCTGGTTCTGGTCGGTTTTACGCATCCAATGGCATGTCACGCGTGCTCAACATCTAATCAAAAACGTGCCCAGTTTTAAACTGGGTAATTACGGCGTATTAAGTGACGCGTAAAAATGCCATGGGACGCGTAAAACCGACCAGAACCGTATTTTTTACAGAATTATTCCCACAACTAGGGAGAATATTTAATTTGAAATTAAATATTTTATTTTTTAATTCCTATGCGGTGCCAAACTTCGCTTTTCATCACTAACTATCGCAAAAAAATGTTTAAAATTCCTTCCTAACAAAATTAACTTTTGCTCTTTTGGTTTGATTTTTGTAAAGTCCATAGAGATGGTTCTGCTAATGGCGAATGGTCTTAACTTTTATGGTTTCGGGTGGGAGCTAATTGCCAGACCCAGACCGTTTGCTACTCTAATAAGAATTGACGTTATCATTTGTCAATGCCTTCGAATACCTTTCGATTCATCAGACTATTTTAAATTTCCTTGTGTTGTTGTTTCGCTAAATCGACGTAATAAGTAACGTTAAAATTTAATTCTTGATAGTACTCACAATCAGTTTGGATGACCTATAAAGGGGAGGCCAAACTACGCCGTTTGTCCCGCCAAAATTCATTCGTGTCCTCTTACCCCTCTCATCAATAGCAATCTGTCACTCCCTTTGCATTCTTTTTAGAAACTTGTTGAAATATGATTTAAAAAGAAAAGTAAAATAGTCAACCTCCATACATTTGTGAATTGTGGCCCTAAAGAGGGCCGTTTGGGATAGTTTTGTTTCGCTTCCGCTTTCGTTCGTTCACTGACTCTCGCCGTGCGTCTTCTTGGGCAGGAGAACCGCCTGAATGTTTGGCAACACGCCGCCCTGTGCAATGGTCACACCGGAGAGAAGCTAAAATTGGCCAATAATTTCTCTCCAAAAAAACAGCCCGACCTTGTTCAACTCCTCATCGTTGCGAACGGCCAATTGCAAATGGCGCGGATTGATCCGTGACTTTTTGTTGTCCCGCGAGGCGTTGCCGGCCAACTCGAGGACTTCAGCCGCGAGGTACTCCAACACCGCTGCAAGATAGACAGGCGCGCCGGCCCCAACACGCTCGGCGTAGTGACCTAAAAATGAAGGAAATTAATTAAAAATGCAATTTGAAATTAACCATCACACCTTTGCGCAGCAGACGATGAAGACGACCAACCGGGAACTGAAGACCGGCCCGAGAAGAACGCGACTTCGCCTTTCCACCCGTTTTCGCTTTTCCGCCCTTTCCACGTCCGGACATTTTGTTGGTGAAGAGCAAAGAGAGAGAGAGATAGTAAATAGAGAGCTAAAAAGAGATAGCAAATAGAGAGAAACAAAGTAAATTCGCTGCAGAAAACAAGTGAGGCAGAGGAAGGGGAAGTGTTAATTAAATAGCCTTTTTTGTGATGGGCGTGGCTTCCAAGAACATATTGAAGCGCGCCTAATACGAATTTGAATATTTGAGATGGCGTCGCTTTCTTGCGGCCGCCTTTTTCTCTCTCCATTATGTATTAGGTAAATAGCCATTTTTTCACAATCTTCTCGACCTGGCTCCTTTCATAAATGCCTTGAGTTTTCGCATAAAAAATATTTTGTCTCAAAACGAAAAATATTAAAGTCTTAGTATATTTCGATATTTAATTCTTGATAGTAAAATATGGCAATTTTTTAACTTTAACCAAATTCGTTAAGCTAATAAAGCCATTCATGATTTAGGTATTTAATAATAACGAGATTATTAATTTATTTTGAAGAAAAGATGATGTTTTTATCGGGAAATATACAAAAAAAAGGCTCTCCTGCATTTTATGAGTCCAATCAACTTTTATGAGTCCAATTGACTTTTATGAGTCCAATAAAAGTTTATGAGTCCAATCTGATTTTTATGAGTCCAATCAAAATTTATGAGTCCAATCGAGACTTAATGCATAAAAATCTTTTCAAAGTTCAATTTTAGTTTTGTAAGGCTAATCATAAGAGACGAGACATTTATTCCCTGTCTGAAAATTGGCTTATTAAACACTTACATATGAAGTTAGATTAGACTCATAAAAAGTGTTACATTCATAGTTTTTTTAATCGAAATATGCAGTTTGATAAATTGTGTTACATCTTTAATTTTTCGATTGGACTCATGAAATTTTGATTGGACTCATAAAATTTGATTGGACTCATAAACATTTTATTGGACTCATAAAAGTCGATTGGACTCATAAAGTCTATTGGACTCATAAAATGCAGGAGAGCCAAAAAAAATACCGGTTTATACAACAAAAACATTATTCCTCAATTTGTCTTCTTTTTTCTGCAGCTATCTATTTTCTCTTCTGTCATAAAACTATATCAACAAAATCGTTCAATGGCTCGTACCAAACAAACTGCGCGCAAGTCCACTGGAGGGAAAGCACCGCGGAAGCAACTCGCCACGAAAGCGGCACGCAAGTCCGCTCCGGCGACCGGCGGAGTGAAGAAACCTCATCGCTACCGTCCTGGTGAGCAGAAGAAAAAGTTCGGATTAAAATGAGTAAAAAACAATTTTTGGAGTAGGGATGAATGAGGAAACAAGTGTTAAACATAGTAATCTAGTTCATTTTTTAATAGGCATTATGCCTTTAAATCCAATAATGACAGTTTGGTCATGTTGATTATGTAATTTTATCTTTAGGCACTGTTGCCCTCCGTGAAATCCGTCGTTATCAAAAGTCGACCGAGTTGCTGCTTCGGAAGTTGCCCTTCCAACGGCTTGTGCGCGAGATCGCCCAGGACTTCAAGACCGACTTGCGTTTCCAGTCGAGTGCGGTGCTTGCGCTGCAGGAGGCAAGCGAGGCGTACTTGGTCGGACTGTTCGAGGACACCAACTTGTGCGCCATCCATGCGAAACGTGTGACAATTATGCCGAAAGGTTTCACAAATAATGTCTTAAAGTTCAATTCTAAAGCCAATTTTTAGACATTCAATTGGCACGTCGTATCCGCGGGGAACGCACTTGAACAGTGGAGAGAAGTGGAAGCACCAACAAATTATCCCAAACGGCCCTCTTTAGGGCCACAATGACACAAATGTACGGAAATGATTTGTTTTGTTTTTGCATTAATTTTATTTCATTGATCGAAAACTTTAATTTCAATTGATGGATACCTTAAAGAAATTAACCGATTTTTTTGATAGATTTTAATTAGAGTAAAGGGTTAACCGAACCGAAAACCGCCTTTTTGGGCAAACAGCGAAACTAAGAAAACGGATCGCAAAACCGGGGGCTGGGGGACCGGTTTTTGGCGAGGTCATCTTGACCCAAAGCCTTGGCGTTTCATGTACCACATATATTCTTGGTATCATTCGAAAGCTTAAAGCGTATTGAAGCTTAAGCAATCAATTTCGAACACATAAAAGATGACAAAATAAAATATTAATAAACAACAACTTCGTAATCGTTTTTCTTTGACTTTTTTTAACGGAAATTTTCCGAATTTTTTCCTCCATCTAAATGGTAGCCGAACTCGTGCCCAATTCTTTTGCAATTTTCTTGTAAATTTCTTCCTTTCCTTGCCTGATTTTTCGTTTAGCTTTTAATTCTCTTTCATTGCGTAACATTGATATTTTTTCCACTTTTTCATTTAAATCTCATTTTATAAAATTTGCTCATCCCAATTTCTTTTTTGCTTATTTTTCGCTTGAAATTGAACGCATTGTTTTGGGAATGTTCCTTTTTTCTTTAAATTCATTTCGCATTTGCTGAAATTTCTGTATAAATTCTTGCTTTTCCTTCTGTGAATATTTTTTCAATTTTTCTGTCTAAAATTCATCCTTTGAAAGTAACTAGCGGGGTTAGCGCCTTCGGCGCATCCCCCGCTAGGTAGTACGAATGTGTTGTGAACAGTAATAAATGATTAAACGAATAGGGCTCGGCCGCTTCGCGGCCTCGCACCCTATCTTTTTACATTTCTAAAGCTTTTTGGCAATTGGCACGTCTAAGCTATTTCTTAGCTAATTAATTCTTTTTTCTTGTCTTTTCAAAACATGGGAAACATTAGTGTGGCTTTAAAATAATGAGACACATTATTGTGGATTCATAGCATAACAGTAAAATTCTTATGCTTTTTCTTATATTCTTTCTTCACCATTTCTTTCTCTTTTTTTCTTGGCATTTTCTTGGAAGGTACGGGCTCGGCCGCTTCGCGGCCTCGCACCCTATCTTTTACATTCTAAAGCTTTTTGGCAATTGGCACGTCTAAGCTATTTCTTAGCTAATTAATTCTTTTTTTCTTGTCTTTTCAAAACATGGGAAACATTAGTGTGGCTTTTAAAATAATGAGACACATTATTGTGGATTCATAGCATAACAGTAAAAATTCTTATGCTTTTTCTTATATTCTTTCTTCACCATTTCTTTCTCTTTTTTTCTTGGCATTTTCTTAGAAGGTACGGGCTCGGCCGCTTCGCGGCCTCGCCCCCTATCTTTTGGCATTTCTAAAGCTTTTTGGCAATTGGCACGTCTAAGCTATTTCTTTATCCTTTGGCATAGCTAATTAATTCTTTTATTCTTGTCTTTTCAAAACATAGGACACATTAGTGTGCTTCAAAATAATGAGACACATTATTGTGGATTCATAACAACACATAAATAATCAAGTATCATCAACAAAACATAGGACACATTAGTGTGCTTTAAAATAATGAGACACATTAATGTGGATTCATAGCATAACAGTAAAAATTCTTATGCTTTTTCTTATATTCTTTCTCTTTTTTTCTTGGCATTTTCTTGGAAGGTACGGGCTCGGCCGCTTCGCGGCCTCGCCCCCTATCTTTTTGCATTTCTAAGGTTTTAGCAATTGGCACGTCTAAGCTATTTCTTTATCCTTTGGCATACCTAATTAATTCTTTTTTTTCTTGTCTTTTCAAAACATGGGAAACATTAGTGTGGCTTTAAGGTACTGAGACACATTATTGTGGATTCATAACAACACATAAATAATCAAGTATCATCAACAAAACATAGGACACATTAGTGTGCTTCAAAATAATGAGACACATTAATGTGGATTCATAGCATAACAGTAAAAATTCTTATGCTTTTTCTTATATTCTTTCTTCACCATTTCTTTCTCTTTTTTTTCTTGGCATTCTCTTGGAAGGTACGGGCTCGGCCGCTTCGCGGCCTCGCCCCTTTGGCACGTCTAAGCTATTTCTTTATCCTTTGGCATAGCTAATTAATTCTTTTATTCTTGTCTTTTTAAAACATAGGACACATTAGTGTGCTTCAAAATAATGAGACACATTATTGTGGATTCATAACAACACATAAATAATCAAGTATCATCAACAAAACATAGGACACATTAGTGTGCTTCAAAATAATGAGACACATTAATGTGGATTCATAGCATAACAGTAAAAATTCTTATGCTTTTTCTTATATTCTTTCTTCACCATTTCTTTCTCTTTTTTTTCTTGGCATTTTCTTGGAAGGTACGGGCTCGGCCGCTTCGCGGCCTCGCCCCTTTGGCACGTCTAAGCTATTTCTTTATCCTTTGGCATAGCTAATTAATTCTTTTATTCTTGTCTTTTCAAAACATAGGACACATTAGTGTTCTTCAAAATAATGAGACACATTAATGTGCATTCCTAATCACAATACAGAATTCTTATGTTTTTTCTTATTTCTTTCTTCATCTTTTCATTATCCCTTTTTCTTGGCATTTTTTTGGTTCTTTTTGACATTTTATTAACTGGAACCGAAAAAGCAACAAATTTTTAGAAACATAAAAATAGAAAAGTGAAGAAATAAATTCTATTGGACAAATCTCCAATCGTAAAAGGTCAACCATAATATAGAGACTATCATCTAAACAAACCCAATAAAAAGCATTCATTTCTAAATTCCTTTTGTGTATAGACAATTACAAAACAATAACAAATTCTATTCTTAAAAAAAGAAAAAAAATCAAAACAAATGAAACAATTTCTTTCTCAAATCAAAAAATGCAAATGAAAAACAAAACCAAACATTTCCTTTTTTTCAAATGCATTTTTTAACGCTAAATCCAAATTATAACGCCACACATTTTACGACACACATACATTCATCTTTAGTATATAGGATTACCACGACGGCGAATAAAAAACCGGCGACCACGCGACGGATAGGGAGGCGGTTCACCATAGAAAAATATGCAAAATTTTGTTCAAAAAATTTCAAGAACTTGATTTGTTAGTTTTTGAAAAAAATCCTTAAAAAATAAGAAGACTCAAAAATAAAGACAAATAATAATTAAAAAAAAACAATTGCTCAAATCTATAAGATGAGGAAAACCCAAGAATTTGTTGTATGCGGCGCCGATATTTGCGGCGCTGACAATTCGGGCGAGACATTTACAGTGCTTACGATAGCGGAGCCCAGTCAAAACGACATTTGCGGGGGTCGGGGTCGGTTTGGCGCGGACGGTTTGGCGCCGCTGTTTTGGCGCTAGCCGTTTTGGCGCCGACGTAAGGGACTAACTACGTCCCGCACTTTTTACTTTTTTTTTTTAATTACCTAACAGGGATTCCGTATCGGTTGTGTAGTGAATTAAAAATTTAAAAAATGATTATAAACGTTAAAACAATAAAGTCAACAGTATTAAAAAGTTTGTTTTCTGAAAGCCGAACCCAATTTTTTTTTTGAAAATATATAACCTTTTTTTAAAAAACCAATTTCTTAATTTTTTTGAAAAAATAGAAAATCTTAAGTTCAGGGGTTAGTTTTTGAAAAATTTAGAGGTTAGGTTTTCAAAAAACTAGGGTTATATTTAAAAAAAAATTGGGTTCGGCTTTCAGAAATCGCGCTGACCAATGGAAAGAATACGGTAAATATTAATTTTTATTTGATCATTTTAAAGTTCCGCAAACAAAACGAACTATAGGCTTGAAAACGGCATAAATTCGGGGAAAAGTTCCTAGAGGGTAATGAAAAAAACGGCGCCAAAAAAGCCATTTTTCAACGGGCGCCAAACTGGCAGCGCCAAAATAACCATTTAATAACGCGCGCCAAAACGGCCTCGCGCCAAAACGGCGGCGCCAAACAGGGCGGTTCCCCATTTTCGGTGCATCCTTTTAATGACCATAATGAAAATAAAATATTTTATCCATTTAACATAACCTAATTTAAAAGTGGTTAAAATCACGAATTTAACCTAATTACAAAGATAAGGAACAAATCTTTTCCCATTCGCTTATGCTTATGTATATCGATAGACGGATCAGGTCATTTGAGTCGGGCCGTTTGAGTCGGGCCGTTTGAGTCGGGCCGTTTGAGTCGGAGCCGTTTGAGTCGGAGAATAAAAAAATGTTTTTTAACTTCAAAAAAATTTTTTCAGCTAGCAAATTTCAAGAAAAACTGAATGGTAATTTTTTTCAGGCCTAGGCTTCAAGAAAAACTTAAAATTTCGCAAAATTTTTTCGATTTTTTTAGAAATTCTTGAAAATTTTAATGTTTTTCTTGAAACTTAGGCCTGAAAATAATTTCATTAAGCTTTTTCTTTAAAATTGCTGGCAGAAAATTTTTTAAGAGTTAGAAAAAATTTTTAATCTCCGACTCAAACGACCCCTCCGACTCAAACGCCCCGACTCAAACGGCCCGACTCAAACGGCCCGACTCAAACGACCCGTACCGTCAATAGAAGCCACATTTTTTTTTGCTTTCAATTTCTACAAATCTCCGTAACTATTTTTTCCCATTTCAATATCCATTATGAATAAATTTTCGTTTTGGTCGTGCGTGCATTTGGTGATAATGAAGTGATAAATGAGATTAATATAAAAATAAAAGAGTCGAAAACCTTCTTTTAAAAAATTTTAAATAAATTAAAATATGCAATTTAGTTCATATAAAATGTGGCCCATAATGGGAACAATTCGATGGAACTCAGGAATAAATTTATTCAAAATGATGGAAAAGGAAAGTTGATTTATGTTTTAATTTAAAATGAATAGAAATGATTGATAAATTGAAAATCAGAACTTGGGTTGGACAAGACGGGCTAAATGATTTAGGTTTCAGTTACGTGAACAGCGTGCCAAAAACCAGCAAAATCATTCACCGTGGCCCGAAACCACTGGTTTTACCCCTTTAGCGCGGGTTTGATGAATCCATTAGCGCCAACCGTCATTTAAATTTCTTCCTGGCAGCGGTGCCAATCGTGCTGAGTCGTTTCATAAAAACATTAAAGGGTTAGAACTGGGGTTAAGCCCCGACATGTTTCAGGGAATTACGAAAGTCATCAATTGCACTTGAAATGAGATGGAAGTGTCTTTAAATTAGTTTTTAAGACTTTTTTGTTCAGGATTTTAAAAATAATTATTAATTTCAATTATTTAGTCTACACAAAAAAAAAAGAATTTATGAAGTAATTTAAGACCAGCTAAAATTCAATTATTGAAATACAAAATTATATTACAAAAGAGGGGTTCCAAGAAAAAAAAAAGGTTTTCAAATTTCTATTTAGTTTTTTTATTGCTTCCTTAACGATTTTTTAAATTTAATAGTATTTACAAATTAATTTTTTAAAATGTTTTTTTCCTGTTAAAGAGGAAGATAAAATTTGTTTTTTTACAATTTCAAACGTCGCCGAAAAAATAATAGGAATTTTTAAAAAAATTCAAGGCCTTTTAGTAATTTTTTTTGGCGACGTTTCAGCGGCTACGTTTCGTCCTGCTCCTCAATTCTCCACCGAATACACAAATGATGAAGGAAGAAAAGTAAAAGTGGGGAAGAATTTGATTTAAAGACAGAGATGAGATGGTAAAGTAAAGTTGACTCCCCCCCCCCCCCAATTTTCTAGTGGGGCGCCCGAGAGAGTTGGAAACTTAGAATCGCCTCCTAATCCTTCCACTTTCCCAACAAAAAAAAAACTTTAATTTATGTTTTAATTTAAAATGAATAGAAATGATTGATAAATTGAAAATCAGAACTTGGGTTGGACAAGACGGGCTAAATGATTTAGGTTTCAGTTACGTGAACAGCGTGCCAAAAACCAGCAAAATCATTCACCGTGGCCCGAAACCACTGGTTTTACCCCTTTAGCGCGGGTTTGATGAATCCATTAGCGCCAACCGTCATTTAAATTTCTTCCTGGCAGCGGTGCCAATCGTGCTGAGTCGTTTCATAAAAACATTAAAGGGTTAGAACTGGGGTTAAGCCCCGACATGTTTCAGGGAATTACGAAAGTCATCAATTGCACTTGAAATGAGATGGAAGTGTCTTTAAATTAGTTTTTAAGACTTTTTTGTTCAGGATTTTAAAAATAATTATTAATTTCAATTATTTAGTCTACACAAAAAAAAAGAATTTATGAAGTAATTTAAGACCAGCTAAAATTCAATTATTGAAATACAAAATTATATTACAAAAGAGGGGTTCCAAGAAAAAAAAAAGGTTTTCAAATTTCTATTTAGTTTTTTTATTGCTTCCTTAACGATTTTTTAAATTTAATAGTATTTACAAATTAATTTTTTAAAATGTTTTTTTCCTGTTAAAGAGGAAGATAAAATTTGTTTTTTTACAATTTCAAACGTCGCCGAAAAAATAATAGGAATTTTTAAAAAAATTCAAGGCCTTTTAGTAATTTTTTTTGGCGACGTTTCAGCGGCTACGTTTCGTCCTGCTCCTCAATTCTCCACCGAATACACAAATGATGAAGGAAGAAAAGTAAAAGTGGGGAAGAATTTGATTTAAAGACAGAGATGAGATGGTAAAAAAAATCATCAAAAAATTAGCGTTTTTGGCTTTTAACTAAAGTCTAATTTGCTTGAGCGCCTGCTCTAACGCACGGTTTAAAAATCCCAGGTTCATTTTACAGAATATATACGATATTCAAAATTGGTAAAAACTGATCATGGGAAAGCGGTTTTACCGAAGCAATCACAAATTTTAGCATCTTAAAACCGGCAGTTGATATTCCTCGGCTACTCTAGTACGTATATTTAGTACATATTAAAAAAATTCGCCATTTTTGGTCTTTTATGCGAAAACTAAAAAGCGCCTTACTAGGAGGCCGGCAGTCTGATAATCCCAGGTTCACTCTAATACAGAATATGTACGATATTAAAAATCGCCGTAAAAAGGGTGATTCATTTTAGGCGGTTTAGCGAAGCAATTCAAAAACGAGCGCTTTAGCTGGAGGCCGGCAGTCTGATAATCCCAGGCTCACTCTAGTACAGTATATGTAGCGTAAAAAATCATCTTAAAAAATTAGCCATTTTTGGTCTTTTAACCGAAACGTGCAGGCAGTCTGATAATCCCAGGTTCACTCTAATACAGAATATATACGATATTAAAAATCGCCGTAAAAAGGTTGATCCATTTTAGGCGGTTTAGCGAAGCAATTCAAAAACGAGCGCTTTAACTGGAGGCCGGCAGTCTGATAATCCCAGGCTCACTCTAGTATAGTATATGTAGCGTAAAAAAATCATCTTAAAATCGGCAGTCTGATATTCCCAGGTTCACTCTAATACAGAATATGTACGATATTAAGGGTGATCCATTTTAGGCGGTTTAGCGAAGCAATTCAAAAACAAGCGCTTTAACTGGAGGCCGGCAGTCTGATAATCCCAGGTTCACTCTAATACAGAATATGTACGATATTAAAAATCGCCGTAAAAAGGGTGATCCATTTTAGGCGGTTTAGCGAAGCAATTCAAAAACGAGCGCTTTAACTGGAGGCCGGCAGTCTGATAATCCCAGGCTCACTCTAGTACAGTATATGTAGCGTAAAAAATCATCTTAAAAAATTAGCCATTTTTGGTCTTTTAACCGAAACGTAGAAAATGAGCGCCTGAACTAGAGGCCGGCAGTCTGATAATCCCAGGTTCACTCTAATACAGAATATGTACGATATTAAAAATCGCCGTAAAAAGGGTGATCCATTTTAGGCGGTTTAGCGAAGCAATTCAAAAACGAGCGCTTTAACTGGAGGCCGGCAGTCTGATAATCCCAGGCTCACTCTAGTACAGTATATGTAGCGTAAAAAATCATCTTAAAAAATTAGCCATTTTTGGTCTTTTAAACGAAACGTAGAAATGAGCGCCTGAACTAGAGGCCGGCAGTCTGATAATCCCAGGTTCACTCTAATACAGAATATGTACGATATTAAAAATCGCCGTAAAAAGGGTGATCCATTTTAGGCGGTTTAGCGAAGCAATTCAAAAACGAGCGCTTTAACTGGAGGCCGGCAGTCTGATAATCCCAGGCTCACTCTAGTACAGTATATGTAGCGTAAAAAAATCATCTTAAAAAAATTAGCCATTTTTGGTCTTTTAACCGAAACGTAGAAAATGAGCGCCTGAACTAGAGGCCGGCAGTCTGATAATCCCAGGCTCACTCTAGTACAGTATATGTAGCGTTAAAAAATCATCTTAAAAAATTAGCCATTTTTGGTCTTTTAAACGAAACGTAGAAAATGAGCGCCTGAACTAGAGGCCGGCAGTCTGATAATCCCAGGCTCACTCTAGTACAGTATATGTAGCGTAAAAAATCATCTTAAAAAAATTAGCCATTTTTGGTCTTTTAACCGAAACGTAGAAAATGAGCGCCTGAACTAGAGGCAGGCAGTCTGATAATCCCAGGTTCACTCTAATACAGAATATGTACGATATTAAAAATCGCCGTAAAAAGGGTGATCCATTTTAGGCGGTTTAGCGAGGCAATTCAAAAACGAGCGCTTTAACTGGAGGCCGGCAGTCTGATAATCCCAGGCTCACTCTAATACAGAATATGTACGATATTAAGGGTGATCCATTTTAGGCGGTTTAGTCGAAGCAATTCAAAAACAACGCGCTTTTGAATGGAGGCCGGCAGTTGATCATCCCACGTTTCACTTAAGCCATAAATATCCGATCTTCCCTCGCCGTCAAACGTGGATCCTTTCGGCTGGTTTCGCGCAGCAATTCCACACCCCCCCCCGAGGCTTTCCCTGGCGGCGGCAAGTCTTGCCCTCCCCTTCTCCCTTTCTACCGCTCGTAGGTCCCCCCACCTTCCTTTTCACCCCCTCGCATTTTTTCTTTTCCCCCCCCCCCTCCCCGTTCCCCTGCTTCTTCCTCTCGTCTGCCTTCTCTCCTCCCTGCTCCTCTCGTCCCGCTACTGTCTGCGTCCCCATCCTTCTTCCCCCATCGCACTTTTGTCTTTTCCCCCCGCCCCGTCCGCCTGCTCGCCTTCCCGCTTCCTTCCTCTCTCCTCCCGGTTCCCTTCACCTGCTCTTACGCTCTTCCCCTCCGCCCTTCCCCTTGTCTCCTTTCCTCTTTTCTCCCCCCTCCGCCTTCCCCCCCCCCTCGCCGCTTTCCTGGATGCCTTCCGTCTGATACTCCCAGGTCCACTCTAGTACAGATAGGTAGCGTACCAACTCCATCATAAAAATTAGCATTTTGGTCTTTTTCCCCTCCAAGTCTCAAAGGCGCGCCGCCCTAGAGGCCGGCCGTCTGATCATCCCATGTTCCCTCTCAACATCATCTACGCTCTTCCCCCTCTCCTTCCCGGTGGATCCCTTTTTAATCGGTTCTAGCGCGCCTTTCCCCCCCCGAGTCTTTACACTGAGGCCGGCCGTCTTATAATCCCCTGCTCACTCTAGTCGCTCTGTAGTGTAACAAACTCTCTCCCCCTAGCCCCTTTGGTCTTTTCCGCCCCGTCTCCCCTTCGCGCTCCCTCTCGTCCGGCCCTTCTTCCCCCCGGTCCCCCTCCTCCTCCTCTCTCCCCTTTCTGCCCTTCGCTTCACCTTTCTCCTTTAGGCGGTTTTCTCCCTGCCGTCCCTTCCCCCCCCCAAACTCGCTCTCCTGCGGCCGGCAGTCGTCCTCCCCGGCTCCCTCTAGTACCGTCTCTTCTCTTCCACTCCTTCCTTCCCCCTTTTCTCCCCTTTTTTTTCTTTCCCCCCTCCCCTTTTCCCTCTCTCCCTCACTCTGCGGCCGGCCGTGCTACCCCCGTTTCCCTGCCCAGCCTAGTCCGCTATTCCCCATCGCCTTCCCACAAAGGGTCTCCCTTTCCGCCGGTTTCGGCCGGCCCCCTCCCCCCGCCGCGCCTTTCCCTGGCGGGCCGGCAGTCTGCTCCGCCCAGTCTCCACTCCTCCGCCCTCCCTTCTCCCCCTCTCCCGCCCCTTGTTCTCTCTTTCGGAGGTTTCTCTCCGCCCTTCCCCCACCGAGCGCACTTGTTCCGGCCCTTCTCTCATCCCCCGTCTCCCTCTTTCCCGTCTTAGCGTCCCCCAATCCCTTTTCCCACCGTCTCCCCTTTTGTCCTTTAGCCCCCCCCCCTCCCCTCTTTCACCTTTCTCTCCTTCCCTTTTTCTCTTCCTGCGTTGCTTATCCCTCCCCTGTCCCCTCTTCCCGCCTTTCTTCCAGCCCCTGCCTCTTTCCACACACTTTCTCCCTTTTTTTCTTTTTCCCCGAGACCCGTCTCCCCTGCTCTCCCTTCCACTCTCGGCCTTCCCCTTTTCTGCTCCTCCCCTTTTCCCTCTCCTCCCCTCCTCTTCCTCTCTTTCCACTTTCCTCCCCCCTTTCCCCCTTTATTCCCTTTTTTCTGCTTTTCCCGCCTCCCTCCCCCACTCTCTCCTTTTTCCCCTTTCTTCCCTCTTTGCTCCTCCCCCTCTGACTCTGAGTATCGGAATCCTCATTTCTTCCCCCCCACTACCTCTTGTCAAGACTCTTCCTCTCTCTTCCACACGGTGCCCTCTAATCTCCATCATCTTTACGATCTCCGGTTCTCCCTTTTCGTCTTTTTCTCGCCCTCCTCCAGCTTCCAACACCCCCCCTCCCTCCTTGCGTTCCTTCCGGTCTTCTCACTCCCTTCACTCTATCCACAGAATCTCTATCGCTCTCCGCCCCTCGCCTTCCCAGTGTTCTCCCCTTTTCTCTTTTTAGCGCCTCCCTCCCCCCCCTATCTCCTTTCCTGGGCTTTCCGGCCGTTTCCCTCCCCCTTTCCCTCTTTCCCTTTCCTTTCTTCCCCCACCCCCTTTTCCCCCCCAACCTCACACTGCACTGAGGGA